>JARHVA010003238.1:2500-35000 GCA_037957365.1 Torreya grandis
AACATTAAATTACATACAATGGTTTTGTTGTTGAATGCACATAACACCACACTTAACTATTTATACAATATTTTATCATAAAGGGATAAATTATTTTTTTTTATCATGTAAATGTGGTTTAATTAGTTTATACCTTACCTAATTATATATGATAAATGTTTTGTTTGATGTTTTTAATGGATTATGCTTCATCAATTATCTTTAAGGAAACTATCAACATTGATTCTTGATCATCTCGAAGAACCAAAAAGGTTGAGGAGATTTAAACTATGCAAGGAAGTACATCCCATCAACATAAGATGAAAAATAAATTTATTGTAATTCTTATTATAATTAATTCTACCATGATGTTTTAGTTAGAATATTATGTTAACCAAACTATGTTTCAATGGAGGTTAGGTATGGTTTTTTTTAATATTTATATTCTTAAATGCAATTTCCTTGATATTTATAAAAGGAATAAGAAGAGTTTTCCAAAAATCAACATGAAATTGAAAGTGTCTAAGGATAATTTAGATCCAAGGAACATTGTAAATTTTTTTTAATAAAATATACAATCAAAAGGCTTTCAAGAGTACCAATTGATAAGTTTTAGAGTGTAGTGCCAAGAGGGCATATTGTATGGTAATTTTTTATGAATTACCAAGATATTTTCCAAGGAAAGAGATTGAAAATATATTATTTTATTTAATGATAATAATAATTCCAATAACCTAGAATTTTGAATAGTTAATTGAGTTTCTAGGTAGTATTCAATGATAAATTTTATGCAGGTTATTTATTGAATATGATTTCTTATCTAATAAGGTAATACTTGTATTTTTTGAAGATGATATTTATCATTTGAATTCATCTAGAAAATTATTCACTATCAGTCTGAAATCATATATACTTATCAAGTTATTATACTATTTATACAACTATGGTATGTTGTCATGTATGAATAAGGAAATGTGATTCTCCATGAAAAAAACTATCTATGAAATAGTGGTTATGATTTTATGTAAGAAGTCCTCAAGTTAAGTTCTACTATCAATAATTTACAGTGATCTTGATGAAAATATAATGACTGATTTTCAAAAATATTCACCTTGTGTGTTTCTTGCATTTGCATAATGTTTTGCATGCATTTAAATTATAAATATGGTGAATTACCAAGGTTGGGGTACGTTATAATTCCATTTAACATTAATAAAAATAAACCCACTTGGTTGTTAATTTGAATTTGAAAATCCACTTGATGTCAAAGTTTGTCTCATTCCTCAATCCTTCATTTATTGTGAGTTAATGTAGAATCACATATAAAATATATTTATTAAAATCACCTTATTATAGCTTTAGATATATATGATTTTGTGGCCTTTCTTGAATACAAAAATATAGACCATCCACATGTCATCAAAATGGTGTCTCAAATTTATGGAGGTCATAGATCTACAACATTCACCTCTCCATGTGTGCTTAATAAATACATTAAAACTTTAAATTCATATTGTACACATATATAAATCTAAATTAATTTTATATTTATATTTTTGGTGGCCACATGTCATCATCCTATAGCCTTGGGGTCATGCTATCATGGAGTGATTCCAACATTTGAAACACCTTTATTGAAATTCCATTAATCCATTGGATATTGTCCTTTAATTTATATTTATTTTGTCTCCACGTCCCTTTAATTTGGTTTCCATGTCTTATTTATGGAGTTTAATAATGCATAGGATATTAAATTATACTTCATATCTACTCAAGTCTAGATGGTTTTCATATTTACATTTGTAAGGGCCACATGGTAAAATATGCATAGTGTGACCATGTTGTTTTCCAATTATTCATTATTTATCACCTTTACCATGTAAACATAGAGAAAAAATAATGGAATATTATTATTTATTTGTAGTCACAGGGTCATGGTGTGTCTTTGAGGACCTTGATGAATTTATTTTAAAATGATGGATCCATTGAATTCATAATTTGCTTTATATTTATATTAAATTCAAAATGTTTCCTAAACACAACAAACAAACATATTGAAGCCATATATTTAAAATGTAATAATTAATAAAGAATGTTTTAATAAAATATGTGGCAACTAGAACCAGGTCACAAAGTTATAAAATAACTTATGTTAGAGTCTATAGATTTATTAAATATTTATTTCTAATTTATATCATTTCAAGACCACTCCCTTTCCCAAAAAATAAATAATAAACATGTTTAAATCATATTCAAACACATAAATAAAGGCCACACACTACTTTAATGAAATAAACAATGTTATAATAGAGCATGTGGCAATCATCACAAGATCACAGAGTCACGAAGACATGAAATTTTTTTTTAATTCTGAATGTAGCGTAGTGAACTCTATAGATCTATTGAAACTTTGAATTCACTTTCTATTCATATGTTTCAAATTTGTCATTCACATAATAAATAAATGTACTTGTAATCACATTTTAAAAATAAACACAAGCTAATACATTTGAAAATCGTAAAAGTGTAATTTGTTAAAATAAAGGACCTTTATCATGTTAAGTGGTGTCACATGATGATAGAGAATTCAATACAAAATTTAAATATATTGAGGAAAAGAGGCCTCCATGTAACTATTAGCATATTTATTCCATTATAAATTTCATTCAAGTGTATTCATAAGAAGTATGTGAAGAAAATAAAGTGTGACCTCAAAAATTGGAATAAGTGAATGTGGACACAAAGTGAGTTAATACTTAAACAAGGGTATATATGGTTTTATTGTGTGGATAATTAATCCAACCAATATTTAGGCTAATTTTAATTGTGAATTGAACTATGAATGCACCGTGAAGATAAAACCAACTTCGAAGAGGCAATTTTTAATTTACCATCTTACATATAATGTCTGAGTTTAGTATGAATTCCTTACATAATAAACAAACATACCATGAGCATATCATGAAAATTAAACAATGATCTCATGTAACTTCTAATAAATTTTTGGTATCACAAGAAAATATAGGGATATTTTAAAAACTTAATAGAACACACACAACACTTTAAAATACTAGCGATATAAAAAAATTGAATTAATTAGAATAGGTTTATAAATTCATGGAGTAATGAACTCATGAAGTCACAAAAATATGCTTGCTAGATTCTCTTGGACTATAAAGTATTCACTATATGCTTATCCCAATATTGGGTATGCAGATTATTAAAAAAAGAGGTCATGGGAAACTTTTATTATTTGTAATTAGTTTTATATATCCATTTTCATTTCAATTTAAATTCAAAAGACAACTATGCATCACATCTAGTTCATTCCTAAAAATTATGAATTAATGGTTGGTGGAATAGAATTTTATTATTAATAACATCCAAAATTTTGACATTATAACTTTATTGATATATGGTTTCATGTCCTTAGTCACATTAGAGAATATTGAATATCCATTGGCCACTTAATTTTACCTTTATGTATGTTTAGATCTGAATTTATTTTATTTTTACATCTATTGTGAACACTGGGTGGAATCCTATGGTGTTTGTCCTCACCAAGTTCTAACTTTTCATTGTCTTTTACCTTCATTGTGGCCATTTAAAATAATTCTTTAAAATGGAATGCCTCATGATTTAAAATGCATTAATCACAGGGCATGGAATGCCTCATTCTTTAAAATGCATTTACCTAATGTCTATAGATTCTTTGAATTGTAGTCTTCACTCTTTTTTGTTTGAAATTTTCCATACATAGTAAATAAAAATAATAAACTCACATCTCTTTTATAAAATTCATGATGTGAAAATAAAACACGTCAAAATAGTCGTTAGGTCATGATTGCATAGATCCATGAAGTGCCTATTTTATTCATAATGTGGCATCTTCAAACTTTGTAAATGTGTTTAAACATTAAATATAATTTATATTTTCATGGGTTTGCTTTATCTTTCACAACATAGTAATATTCAAAACACACACATAACACTTTAAAATACTAGTGATATAATGAAACACATGGATTTTGCCTCAAACAATCTCGACCATCCATTTATCACTATTCATTAAGTAAATACAATAAATAAATACATCTTCATCATATTATAAACATTAATAAATCACACACACAACACTTTTAATTACTATAAATATAACAAGAAGCATGATAATAAGAAAGGGTACACTACATAAAATATCATGACTTAGCCACCTCAAGGAATCTCAATTTTGCATGTGTTACCATCTTGCACTCTTTAGGTTAGGAGGTCATATATTTGAAATGTTTAATATTTTTCTCCCATACTTGTTTGAATTATGTCGATGCATTAAATTATTAATTTATTTTTTATGTATTCTTATATTTGACAATATTATATGTAGATATTTATCATGGCTACATGGTGGAATATTATATACTGTGTCCTTGCCAATCTATATGTATTCCTTTTCTTTTGCATTTACCATGTTCACTCAAAATGATGCATGTGGCATGTTTAGACTATCTTGTCGTTCTTAAAGCTTTATAATGTATTTATGTAATGTTTGTGGATCCATTGAACTTTAGTCCTAATTATATATTATTTATATAGAATTTATGGCTTTAGTTACATATTTTGATCATAACCATGCACATTTCAATCTCATAGGTTCAAGATAATGAAGTGATTAATTAAAAAAATAATCTTTGATATGAAATTTGTTTCCCATGAAATCCATAGATGGGTTGGATCTTTTTATTTGCCTTTATGTCTGATCAAGTCTTAATTATTATTTTTTTTTCATGACCATATAGTGAAATCTTATGTATCATATTTTCACTCAACTCTAATTATTCAATCTCTTATACATTTTCCATGTCCAATGAAATCAATATCTAATTTATTCATAGTCACAATGTCACAAGTTCACAAATTTATATTCAAGTATACAAATAAATCACACATATTGATTTAATAAAATATGTGACATAAAGAAAAACATGGCAATAATCCTAGCATGGTGAGATCAAAGAGACATTGGGTTTCTATTTTTTCTAATGTGGCATCAATGAATTCTCGCTATGATTTCATGTATTAAACCACATTTATATTTACATGCATCTATGAATCTGATATAAAGTAAATTGTAAAATTAAAAATATGTCATGATGCCATCACTGTAAAATAATAAGACATTTTCATGTGTATCATCTTGAGTGGATAGGGTAAAGATAAAAGAGAACAAATATTTGTAACTCATTACTGTCACACTATGTAAGTTTAATAAGATGGCCCTAACACATGTAATTTTGGAAAAAAATCTGGCCTTGAGTAGATGTAAAGGTGACTATAAAATCTAATGCATTCACGTATTTCATAAAAAAGACATGAAGAGGTAAAATAATAGGATTTAGATGCAAAATAAATATAAAATTAATTTAAAAATCTAATGTATTCTAATAATTTAAACAAAGAGATTTCAAAGGTGAGAGACACTTTGTGATTCTGTGACTATGAGGCAACAGGAAATGTCTATGTGATATACTATGAGTAGACATGATAAAGGTCAAAGATAATAAGTAATTGAAACTTGGTAAGAATACATTCAATAGACTTTCAACATGTGGCCACAACATATGTAAAGTTAAAAAATAGTCAGAGGGTGAATAAAATGTATAGAGATTTAAAGATCTATTGCATTCATAAAATTCACAAGAAATAGTGTACATGAAAAGTCAAAATTGAAACTCTATGACCTTAGTGACTTTGAGAATGGATGATGATGACACATCGATAGCCAATATTCTAAGATGTCAAAAAATACACATACTCATAAATATTGAAAGTTATAATGAGGAAAATTATATAAGTGTTCTATTAAATGTCCTTCGCCATTAATTTATATTGATCTTGCACAATTTCATATTTGCATGAATAATATATACTTAAACTATAATATAATGCATAACTAATTATTAATATACTTCGCATTTAAATGTAAATGATGGAGTGTTTAAATATTCAATTATAAATTGAAATCTAATTTTCTTTTGAATTATATTAGTTTAAAGAAAAAAATCCTAATGATATTAGGTTTAGAAAAATATCTTAATTATTATATTTATATTAATGGTAAAAATTGTTTTAGAGAGGGACCCTACCATTTACATGAATACTTATCAGGCACGGTAAAAAAATAGATAAATAAAAAAATGTGTATGAAAAATATGTAAAGCAACCCATGACAAAGACAATGACAAAAAAATAACAGTCACTAAATGGAGAAAAAAAAAACAACTAAGACCCTTGAGGATTATTTTCCTTTCACAATATCAAAATCATATTTAGTGGTTCTAGATATTTGTTTACTTTACTTTTAATTTTTTATTCATCATTATTTATTCCCCTCTTTCTCCTAAATCTAACAAGAGAGGAAATGAGAGAATAAGAGATTCCCCTGAATTATTATGAAATAAAGGAATTCTAGCTAAAAAACCTTAACCTTATAAATTGGGTTGTAATGGAGACCAAGCCAATAAATCCTTGATAGGTTTAAATATAGTGTTATTTTATGAATCATTGGCCTTGACATCCCCACATGGGACTATTTCCACAGGCATTTCTACAACCATATTCAGAACTTTGCTTTCATCCAAAATCTCAACAATAGTTTCAACTATCATATTTTTTTAGACCTGCGTCCTTCCACCATTTATTTAATTTTTTATGCTTCATTATTGGGAAATCATAGACCAAATGAAAAGTTAAATAACATTTGTGTCATATAAAAGGCTAGCGTTCACAATCAATAAGTTGTACACATGTTTTATTTTTCATGATCAAATCCATTCGAGATGGAAGCTCTTTTGTAACATGTATAATAATTAGAATTTAGGCATATGTTGAGTGGACCCTTTTGATAGGATCCTCATGAAAAAATTAACTAATATAACTACCAATGGATTATAAAATAGTATGATATCAAAACTTAAGAGGTAGGTTTGGGATCCATAACCAAATCAATATGATCTCAAAAATTAAGAGGTAGGTAGGTAGGTTGTAGGTTTTCCTCCCAAGCCCAAGAGTATTTAATTAAATTAAAATCTTTATATCTAATAGAATATAAAATTACTATGAATATACCCTTTGCACAAGGTCTGATTTTGATCTTACCTTCATCTAGTGCTTTCTAATGAACCATGATCCAACCATGGAGGTATGTAAGGTTGGGCCAAAGATGATTAAATATATAGATCACATCATTCAAAGATGGATATTTTTACTTTTCCATAACCATCTCCAAATCTATATTATTAACAATGATTTTCAGTTTGGGTATAGCAAGGGTCAAAGGCTTCACGTAACCATTTATTG
The DNA here is from genome assembly GCA_037957365.1 of Torreya grandis. Classification (NCBI taxonomy): domain Eukaryota; kingdom Viridiplantae; phylum Streptophyta; class Pinopsida; order Cupressales; family Taxaceae; genus Torreya; species Torreya grandis. Next base: position 9,836 of record JARHVA010003238.1, read on the forward strand.
TAACTATCAAAGCAAAGGAATGTTTATCCTAAAAACTTTTATCTTTTCTAGCTATCATAGATAGAAGAACATCTGATTTGTCTAGATCTTGTAACACCCCTAAAGAGAGAATAGGGTCACATGCTATCACTTTTTCCACTATATTTTCCTTTTTTTTGATTGCTACCCACCATAGCATGCCTATCGCCATTCTCCTATGTTAATTATTTTAAATGCATTTGTTTTAAATTATTGGGAGATCTTTAGAGATGTATGTTTTAGATTTGTTACATGTTATATTGGTTAATGATTCTATTAGTTTATCTATGAAATTACTATTAATTCAAGACATGTAGCTTTAATTTATATGACATATAAATTCAATTTACATGGAACATTATGTTGCATGCACAAAAGATTTCCAAAAAAGAAACCGACTTCAAAATTTATTGTATCCTTAAAATACCATGATTTTATATAATCTTATATAAATAAGAAGAAAATTTTTTGTATGATGGTCAAGTGGATGCCAAATTTAATATATTGTATTTTTTATTGACATCTCAAATTATTATTTCAACTCTTCCACCCTTAGCCTAGCCTACATTATGGATGTACAATATATCATAATTTTTAGGGTGCCCCACCACCTTTAAATTTTGGTTACCTGATTTATCAACCAATACAAAATACCTATCATATTCTACCAAATACAACTTAGCCTACTATAGATATAGTGTTATGATTACTTCCTTGGTATTTATTTGCATCATAACCTTATATATATATATACATATATACATATATATATATATACATACATATATATATATATATATATATATATATATATATATATATATATATATATATATATATATATATATATATATATATATATATATATATATATATATATACATATATATACATATATATATATATACATATATACATATATACATATATATATACATATATACATATATATATGTATATATATATATATATATATATATATACATACATATATATATATATACATATATACATATATATATACATATATACATATATATACATATATATACATATATATATATACATATATATATACATATATATATATATATATATAATGAATGTTATGAGTACTTGTTTGATCTATATTTAAGCATCACTTGTGGTTATGTGTATCGTATAGATTACTTAGGTGGTTATAATCTTTTAATGTAGAAAGTGGGGTCTTTTTGAACACAAATCTATATTTATTCATTTTAAACTATGAAGTGGGGGTATATTATATCTTTATTGGAACTTTTTCATATTTAACATTCTTTTTCAAAATCAAAAGGCTCGAAATTTGGTTATTTTCAATAATGAAGATCATTGGCTTCAATTTTTTGTTACGATATAATTGATGTGATTTCTTTTACTTGTTTACATATTTTATTACACTTCAAGAAAGTAGTTCAAGAATTCTAGCATCCCTTAAAGATGTTTAATCATTAATGGAGTGTCCATTATATTATGAAGTGAGTTCATCCATATTTATACCCTATTAACCCACAACCACTTCTCCTCCCCTCCTCTTTAGTGACTTGGTGTGGGTAGGGGTGCGGGGAGGGTGGTCGTGGTACAAAGAAAATTTGTCACTATACATAATAAACATCTATTGGTCTATATTAGTGGTCTTTGCTAGTGCAAGGTGATAGGAAAACTAGGTTATCATGCCTCCACCACTTGGATGACGCATCATGGTTTCTTCGGATCCTCTAAAAAACACTCAACATATTTTGGTAAGCCCAACTTAATCTTTAATAAATCACTCATATGGGGTTGACTTTCCTCCAAAACATGATCTACCACTACCATAATTTTTTGTTGTTTCATGTGCATGATTTAATACTTTACTTTTTACGATACAATATTTTAAATTATTTTTTGTATAATCATGTTTAGTCATGTTCTGGTAATTTTTTTTAAGATGTATTTTTTTCAACATAGACTTGGACTATGAATACCAAACAAACACTCTTTTTTTAAGCCATGTATGTGACTTATTATTTTTTGTTAATATATATATATATATATATCAATGAGTTCCAATAATTAAAAATGAAGAAAAGATATGGTGGGTTGAAAAACCTTCACATGTCTTTATATGGTGGGTTAAGAAACCTACTCATGTCATTGTTTAATATTTAAATAGAATTTGTGGCTCTAGTCACATCTATTGATCCTAACTATCCATGTATCTCAATCCCAAAGTCTCGAGGTAATGAGGTCATGAATTACAAAAATAATCTTTGTTATGTAAGTTGTTTCCTATGAAATCCATAGATGGATTGGATCCTTTAATTTTCCTTTTTGTCTACTCAAGTCTAAATTATTTTAATTTTATTTCTATCATGGCCACATGGTGAAATCCTATGAATTATGTCTTTGCTTAGCTCCAATTATTTATTCTCTTCTACCTTTATTGTATCCTCTCAAGATGATACATGTAGCAATCTTTAATTTATTTATAGTCATGGGTTCATAGGGACATGAAGTTACATTCACAAATATTAATAAAACACACACCTTACTTTCATAAACTATGTGACATAATGAAAACACATGGCAATCATCCTAAAATGATATGATCACTAAGACATTGAGTGTTTTTTTTTTTTTTTGCTAATGTGGTCTGAATGAACTCGTCATATGGTTTTAAAATATAAATCTAATTCATATTTGCATGCATTCACTTATTAAATATAAACTCATTTACAAACATGAGGATACATTGTGACCTTGTCATTTGTGAAATAATACAAAATTATCATGTGTATCACTTTGAGTGGATATGCTAGAGAACAAAGACTTGGAGGTTGGTAATGTCACACTATGCAAATCTCATTTCATGACCCTTACACATATAAATATGGAAAGCATCTAGACTTGAATAGATATACAAAAATGGTAACAAAAAATAAATTCAATGCATCCATAGACTTTATAAATAAAACATTAACACTAAAAGAAAATGCTTTTAATTCAAAAGGAATGCATAATTCAAAGAAAGGAATTTCAAAGCTAAGATAAACTGTCACATGCTTCAGTATGAGTGAACATGGTAAAGGTGAAAATTGTAATAACTTGAGACTCGATGCAGACATATTCTATAGGATTTCAAGTGATTTAAAGATCTAGTGCATTTAAGATATAAAGTTAAAAAGTAGTCGGACCCAAGAAAATATAAAGTGATTTAAAGATCTAATGCATTCAAGGACTTCATGGAAAGAAGTGAATATTGCAACTTTGTGACCTCCATGATTTCAAGACTACATGATGATGACATGTGGATGGTCAAGATTGTAAGATGATACAAAAGCTACATATTTGTAAATCACTAAATTATAATGAGGAAAATTAAATAAATAAATTATTAAATATTACTCATTATCCTAAATAATTTCATAATTACATTCAAAAGAGAAAAAACCTACTACAACAAAAGAATATCTCGTATGTCCATATTATTGTCATTGCAATAAACAACTATACAACCATCAAATACAGTTCGTGAGCAAGAGAAAATTTTTAATTTCGCCTATAGTTCGTGAGCAAGAGCGAACTTTTAATTTCGCCAAATAAGTATTTTTTTTATAATATTTCTCATAACTATTAACAATGAATAAATAAACAATTTCAAAAAGGCAGATACGTCACAGCCCCTGTTAAGATTTGTTTCTTTAAAACATTAAAATTTAAAAGAAAATTAGCTTTCATTTTGTAATTTCAGATTTGAGCACCTTACCATTCAATTTTAAATGTTAATTATGTTATTAATTATTTATACGTTATATTAAATAAATATTTTTTATGCAATATGGTAATAGGTATCACGTTATAAATCAAACATCTGAAGGAGAGGAATGAGGTTTGATTAATCAAAACCTGATTATGTCGTTATTATTTATAGTGATATCTAACATACATTTACTTTATACAATTTGTCCATTCAGTTGGGAACCACAATCGTTTGTCATTCAATTGGGAGACCACAGCCCATTTGAGAGGATTTTAAGTGCCTTTCCTGCGTCTGAAATACGTGTTTTATTAAGACAGTAAAACAGAAACAAAATAATAATGGGTAGAGCCCCTTGCTGTGAAAAATTGGACCTGAAGAAGGGGCCTGGACCCCTAATGAAGATAATTTTTTTGTCGAATATATTCAGAAAAGTTGCCGCGGAAGCTGTCGTGCTCTTCCAAGAAAGCGGGTCTGTGTATTATTTATTTGTCTTGCATTCATTTCATTTCAAGCAAATACATGCATACCCACATCGAAAATCGTTCATATCAATTAAAAAATTTGTTCCAGTCTTCATCCTCCTCATCTTTGCGTAACTCTTGCTATGGACAAGCTGATTGCGCTGAAAACTTGCACTCTATTCTGTCGCCATGCAACGACACTACCTTCCCTGCAACAGCATCAGTGAAACGGTTTCACACAGGGATTGAATTAACAGCACTACTTTTGATGCAACTGTTACACCAAAAAAATTAAAAACACCTTTCAGTTAAGTAGGCACATTAATAGGCAAAACATTTGACAACATCTTTTAGTAGTTACACTAATAAACAATATTTAAAGAACATAAAATCTTAGACTATCTGTAGAATAAATGGCCAAAAAATTAAAAACACTTTTTCATGGTTAAATTGAAAGACATAAATTTAAAAAAAAATGCAAGTTAGCTTTTTTTTTTCAAAGCTGGTTGAAGGATACAAGTATTTCGGTCTTGAGTTACAGATTAAATCACAAGAACCTTGTTTTGGTTACTTGTCAATTTGGTAGTATTTATAAAAGTTATTTTTGATTTATAAATATATTACATTTTAAATGGAAATTGCAAAAAAAAAAACTTATTATTAAGTAGTTTTAAAATTGAAACATCAATTTTATTTAATATTTTATTTATGGATATTTAATTTTTATTGAAATATCAATTATGATTTGGATAGTAACTTATATAAAGAAGATAAAAAAATATGGAGTCTTAACCTTGATAAGTAGAAGATACAACATATGGATGAGAAAATATTATATTACCATTTCAAAGAATTACAAATCTAATGTTTTTAAAATTTATATATTATAAGAAAAGTTCTTGAAAATAATTGTGCATATTTTTTTGTCATTAACAACATAAATATTATGTTAAAAAATAATAATTTCATTTTCAATTATTGCCACAAATCTTATATAAAAATGGAAATAAAATGTAAAACAAAACATATGGATGATTGAGGTAAATGATAGCTCTCATCATCTTTTAATGTATTATAAAAAAAGAAAATATGTCTATTTTATACTTTAGAATTGGTGGAGAGAATAGAACAATACATCATAGAAATGAAACTAGAAAATTAATACTCTAACTATTTTGAAGAAGCTAAACCAAATAAAACAATAAATGTTTTGCTAAAAATTCATAGTACAAAAATCTAATGATCATTTCACCAATTGAAAACGATAATATTTATCCAAAGTGACTATTTTATTACACATAACACCCTTGTTACAACTTAATAGTACATAGACTTCTGAGTATTAATGAAATATTCAATTGATTAATTAATTAATAATAAAATACTTATCTAGACAGCCAAAGATTTTTAACAACCTTTTATTGCCAAAAGAAAATTAGTGTTTAGGCCGATAGGCAAAACTAGTAACATCTTTCTGTGCAATAGACAACATTTACAAGCTACTGGATCTGAATTCTGAGATTTAACTATATGTGATAGGCAAAATTTGGTACCTGTGGTCTACAATTGCATGCAACTGAATAATACCTTTTTCTTCTTCTGGTGCAAATGGGCCTCGCTTAATATCAGGTCCTAGGTAATTAGCCCAACACAGGCGACGACTCTTCCCATACCAAAGGCGTCCTGTCCACATACACGTTGTATATAGGCATTAGTTCACATATAAAGTGTTGAAATCTGTGAACTTCGTCCTATCCCTTTGGAGTCACACTGTACATGACCAAATCTTAAGCTAACAAAATTGTAGAATTTGTTTTGGCAAGAACAATCATCTAAAGCAATATACTTCAAACGTGGGTATGCATGTATTACCTAGAAATGAAATGAATGCAAGATATGTATATACAAAACACAGACCAGTTTTTCTTGGGAACAGCACGACAGCTTCCATGCCCACTTTTCTGAATATACTCAACAAAAAAATTATCTTCATTAGGGGTCCAGGGCACCTTCTTCAGGTCCTATTTTTCACAGCAAGGGGCTTTACCCATTATCATTTTGCTTTTTGTGCCGAACTACAGCAGCAAAGAACTAGCTGTATATGCGTGGCTTAATAAGGAAAGGATTTCAGCACCAGGGAAGGCACATAAAATTCTCTTGAATGGGCAAAAAGGACTGTGGTCTCCACAATATTAAATGGAGACCCCTGGGTAGTCTGTGGCCTCCAACTGAAAGGTAAAGAATTGAATGTTTGTTACCTATCATTAGGTATAATCCTCACACATAATTAAGGCTCATTCGTCTGCTTTTGACGTTAGATTTATGAGACGATACTTTTCCATTACCAAATCACACTGTTGAGCCATAACTGCAGGCAAAGAGTTGAATGTATGTTACCTGTTACTCTAGGTATAACTTTCAGACAATTAAATCTCATTCATTTGTTTTTTTCATTTGAAAACTCTATTGTAAGTCAATTTCGGACATATTAATGATAGTATAATATTTATTTATGTTGGAACATAATGTACGCATAATTATTATTATAATTCACATTTAAAATTGAATGGTAAAGTGTTCAGATTTTCAATTACAAACTGAAAGTCAAATTTATTTTAAATTATAAGATTTAGAGAAATATATTTTAACAAGGTTGCGTAGTAATTAGTTTTTAATTTTTATTTAAATTTATTTATAGTTAAATATTTGTTCATAAATATAAAAATTGTAATATACTTAATTTTGTCAATGACTATTTTATATTAAGTTATATAGATTTGAATTAGTTAAAACTAATTTGTGATCATATATTTAATCTGGTAATTTTCTTAATATACCTCATGATTAAATTATCAAATGATAATAATATCTATTTATAGCCAATGAATTATTTAGACATTAAAGGTTATCAAAACCCAATTTATATCATAAGTATTTTAGGTATAAGTACAATATGTGGAGATATATCAATTTTTAATGTGTTATTTGATTTATTTCACAAATTCGAAATCTTATAAGTACCTCCATAATGATATCTTTTGACACTTTTTACATAGTTTTAATTAAAATATGTAAATGGTAATAATATCTATTCTTAACCAATGAATTTTTTAGACTTTAAAAGTTATCAAAACCCAATTTATATCATATGTATTTTAGGTATAAGTACAATATGTGTAGATATATCATTCTTTAAATGCCTCATTTGATTTATTTCACAAATCTGAAATTCTATGAGTACTTCAATAATGATATCTTTTAACACCTTTTACATAGTTTTAATTAAAATATGTTTTCTAATTTAATATAATAATATCAGTTGAGTTTTAAATTATAATAATGCACATTTATAAAATTATATTTTTAATAAAAAATATTATAATATAATAATGTAGGACATTTTTTTTAAAGTGAAAATATTATAAGTGATAATTAAATTAATATTAAAATTAAAATTAAAATTAAAAATTAAAGCACTAACTACATTACAATCCACCCCAAGCCACAAATAGCATCGTAAAATGCTTCTTGATGTAATAAGAAAATAAATAATAAAATTAGACATAAATTTTTGTAGCTTTTGATAAAATGTTAGGAAGATGTCAGATAAAACTATTTTTTTAGAAAAAATTAATATAGTGTGTTAATCAAGTTATTTTTTAAATTAATTTTTTTATAAATTAAAATAAAATTGACATCAAATTTAAAATTGGAACAAAATATAAATACACACTATATTATAATGCACCGTCAATCTACAAAAGCTATTTTAAAATATTTTTAGATAGAATAAAAATAAAATAATACAATTACAACATAAATCCTTGTAAATTTAAATTCAAATCAGATATTAAAATTAATATATATGTATACTATTTTTTGAATAACTTAATAATTTTTGGGAAGGTTCAAAGTTTATTCTTTCTTTTTCTGGACGCTGCACAAATAATAAAATAATAAATTATTTTATAGAAGTAGTTGCGTCAATATTTTTTAACCTTTTTAAAGCATTTAATGATTATAATTACCTGCTTCTATTTTCGGCTAACATTTCGAGATTATCTACAGCAAATTAATATTTTAAATATTGGTCTACAGACTTACGATTATTATAAACCACAACCTTGATTATGCACAAGAACAGTCCTGAATACTTGAGAGGGGATGCCTAACATAAATAAAATTACGAGCATATATTTTTCTTGATGTGATATAGAAAAATAATAACTATTGGTAATAAAGGTCATAAACTCTGTAAAGCATTTTTACACATTCTTTTTGGCATCCTTGGTGATTTTTCTACTGTTGGGAAGGGTTCTTTTATAATTTAAATTATGTTAAGACGGGGAAAAAATATATCCTTTCTTAATTGAATATTTGTAGAATGTATACATATATATTGTTTTTATATTTTTTAAATACTATTAATTATTAAAAATGAATACGCTCATTTTTTTTAATATACAACTATTATTTTTAAATATCATTTACAATATTAATCCATGCAACCCTGGCATTTGATAAGATAATTTAACCCATTTAGCAAACATAGCTACATTTGTAAAAAAAGAATGATAGGAATTCAACTTGCACTTGGAATAGTGACATTGTGCGATTGTGGATCATTTCACTGACATGTCATCTGATTTAACATGGGTGTAGGATTTCTTGAATGACAAACAAATCTTTTAATTTGTTTCCGTATAGGTACTTTAGAAAAACAATATATCTCCACTATCGTTGGCAATTTTTTTCAACATATAATCATCATTTTATGACAAATATAAGTTTCAATTTATTTTCATATAAGCACTTTAGGAAATGAATAGCTCCTTCACTATCTTTAGTATATTTTCTCAACCATATAATCAAAATTTCAAGTCTTACAAAAGTTTCTTTTTTTCCCCCATGTATGTGTAATTACGATTTATTTGATTCTATTCGTTTTGATGCTTAAATATCTATTTATTTTAAATATTAAACTAGTTATTATAAATCATATTTGATCCTATTCAGTATTTACAGAGATCCCCATTCTATTATGTATTATTATGGACCTTCCTTACACTTTATCATAGTTCCTATGCCTTGTAAGATCTACTATGCACCCTTGGAAACACTTCGTGAGGTTGGATGAATTAGGCCATAGATTTTGGGATAAAACCAACAGCGTAGGCCGACCATTTGTTTCCATAAATAGTGTCCTAGGATGCAACTCTTCTAGACTAGGGCTTTTTGTGTTATGTCTTTTTCCAAATGGTAGAAAATGGAGATGCGATCCTTTGGTTACCATATCTGAATTGCAAACATTCATTACCACCTTCTCTTCCTCTCTCTTGATACATTTTAGAATATAGAGCTCCAAATATGGATTTATGCTCTTCCTTGGACAAAGGTTCACATACACGCTTGATAGTTTGTACACATCATTACTACTCTCAGTTGTTCTTACCTTCATTATTTATTTCTCTTAGATCCTTCGATTAGCATTGCACCTAATTTGGGAACATAGAGTGTCCTGTACATCCTTTGCTTGCTACTGCTGCACATTCTATCCTGGATTATTGATAGTGTACTAGATAGATCTCTAGACTACAACTCGATATTTATCCACACTAGATCAAACTTGGACTGATCATTGGTAGAATGGTTGCATTGTGTTTGATCATGATCTGAGAGCACCATACTTGCAAGGTGAAAACATATATTTAGTGTAGCATATTACATTTTCTACGGTTAGAGATTACATACAAATGTTTGTTTCATTTTTTAAAAAAACATATGTTAAATTTTTGAATCATACATGCATTTCCCCTTTGAAAATTCTTTCATTCAAAATGGTATTTTATTTAAATAGGGTTGCATGCTTCTTAACCATTTTCTTTGATTAGTAATGCTGACTTATTTGAATAAGGTAGCTCTCTTACTTAAAACACATTAAACCCATTTAGCTACTTGATTTACTATGTTTAGATCAGTTAGAGATACATGTGCGCTTTGTAAACTTGATCACACTATCCCTAACCTTGTTTACAAGTTAGTCGTTGGCCTAGTTCAAGTTGACAAACTAGATATCTACCTTATAGTTATAGTTGATTCATGCATTTTTAGCCTAGTAGGTGTTTACTTAGTACCCTTGGCACTCCCTTTACCAAAACCTAGAGGCTTGTTTGGATTCGTGGAGTTATATTCTATCATGCCTAGTGGGAGTACTCCTCTGACCCTATTCCTCCTAATGATTATATATTTTCTCAACATGCATACTATTAGTCACTATGAGTAATATTTTATCCTCGTCAGTAACCTGGAATGATCCCATTCTATTTTACACCCTTCTAAACCTTCCCCACACTCTATCAAATGTTTGACACTCTACAAGACCACTTCATGTAGCATAGAGACCCTCTAAGAGGCAATCCTAGGCTAATAATATTTGGATAAAGCTAGTGGTCTATGCTGGCATTTTTGGATAAACAAACTAGTGAACTTGGATAAAAATCTTTTGAATTATAGTTTACGTGTTTTGTTTGTTACCACAAAAGGTAAAAATGACCATTTTTTAAGGAGATTTGAAAATTGGGATGCTTTAATTGACTTGAAAACATTCGTTCCCATTCTCTCTTCCTCTCTCTTTAGGGGCTCTATTGACCTTATTGACTCTATCGTGATTTGTTCTTGATCATTGAGCCCCCATTGTGGATTTTCGTTGTTACTTGGAAAGAGGTTGACATAAAAACTTACTAGATAATTTGGACACACGATTCCTGCTTTCATTTATTCCTGCCTTCACTGTTACTTGGTCTAATCTCCTTTGATTGGCATTGTACCTAATTTATCTAGTTGGATTTTCCTTGGCACCCCTTGTTTGATGCTACTTCACCTTCACTCCTAGATTGTTGATAGAAAATTTGATAGATCTCTAGATTTTAGCTTAGTATTCCTGCACATTAGATCAAACTCAGGGTTGAGAAAATACTTTCATTTTTTTTAGCATGATCTGAAGGCACCTTGCTTTCAAGGTGATACCATTTAGTTAGTGTGATGCATTAAATTTTCTAAGGTGAGCCTATATGATAGGATTAGTATCATCCTAAACAAGTATTTCTAAATCATATATGTATTTCACCCTTGAAAACATATTTAATTTGAAATCACCTTTCATTTCCATAGGGTTGCATGCTTTGGTAGTGTTTTGTTGCTTAGATAGTTTATTATATTGTTCTTTATCCATTGCATTTTTGCTTATCTACTTTCATTTTTATGGTTAGATAAATTTGAGATACCTATTTCCTTTATGTGATTTATCATACTAGACCTAACCTAGTTTACAATTAAGTCTTTAGCCTAATGCAAGTTGACAAACTCAATAGATACCTTTGAATTCTAGTATCTTCCTACAACCTTCAACCCAAAAGTTATTTACTTACAAATATTTCTACCAGCTCTACCAAACCCTAGTTGTTCATTTATACTATTGGAGATAAATTCATGCATGCAAGCTGAGATATTATACAAGGTTTCACTCCAGTTATATCCTATTTAGAGATCTCCTATCTCATTTACCCTTATATTCATGAGGATTTTTTATTTTTAGTTGTGTTTTGGCTCCTTTCCAAGATATTTGACTTTATTTTAGTTTTCCATCCCTTCTCCCGCTCATTTTTCAATAGTTTTCCTCTTTTGTTTCCTTCCTAGTTGCTCTTGTTTCATTGCCTCCATGGCTGACCTCCCACCTATGGGATTTTATTTTCACTAGATTCAGGGTTATATCCCTTAGCTCACTAATGAGTAAGATGATACTACAATACAATGTCATAGACACCCTAGGATCATGGAAATAACCTCACCCCAACATAGTCAACTTAACCCTCTTATGTTACATATGGAACAAGATTATAAAATATATAATCAATAGACTCGCTCACCTTTTCATCAATTTGAGCTTTAATTATTTGAGGATACCTCCCTCATATTTGAGATGATTTTTCATTCATTTGTTAGGGGTGAAGATGACCCCCTTTCATAATTAAGGCCCAAATAACTATGCATAATCATTGATGATTATTGAAAATAGCTTCATTTAAATTAAGAGCATAGTTCTTACCATATTATTACATAGTATACTTCTTATAGAGACAATGCTAACACTCATTTGTGTTCATGTAACTGAAATAATTTTTTTCTTAGTTCCTACATCTTTATTGGTGGGAGAATATATTAATATAATCCCATATTATTAATATTACATAGTATACATCTTTAGAGATAACGAAACCAAAACTGGACTTGACATACACATACCACTGATCCTTCCCTTCCTCTTAGTCATTTCTTTGTGGTTTTAGAGGATTGAATTGATATTTACCACCATTGGTAGACTAGGGATCCATCGTATTCCTCTCCCAAATATTAGTGACTGAGTGTAGATCCTTATCTTTCTGACCTTGGCCAATAGCATGGGGATTTAGGTCCTCCTAATTATCCCCTATGCATGCCATATAATCTTATCATCCCAATATCAAACTATATATTTCTCACAGTCATTCACAATCACATGTCTAGAAAGATCCTTGTTAAGAATGTCTCCCACCTTGAGAGCCCATTTGAAATCACTCCTTGCATACCCAAGTTCATGATGACCCTTATGAGCCTCGTTGCAAAGCTCATACCCAATAAAATACCAATAATACCTATGACAATCTCTATAGGAATATTATATCACCCCGGGTGCATGTTATTACCCTTCTTACTCTAATAACGAAACTTTATATGTTCAGTGGGACTCAAGATGCTAATCCCATAGATCATATCAATATATTTATGATGGCACATATGGATTAGGAGAATGATGAAGGCATGTTGTTGAAAATATTCACTTGCATGTTTCCTCTTGAGGCCATGGTGTCTTTCTAAAATATTTTTCCAAATTCTCTTTCAGATTTCATAACCTTGGTCTATGATTTCATCTAGTACATTGATATTTTTAGACCATTTAACCTTAGTATCTAATCACTCACTTACATGGTCAATGCCAAGGGTGAATCAAACTTTGAATTTTTGAATTGGTGGTGTAAATCCTTTCAAATACATAGAATATATATATATCAAATAAATATATCTATGACATGTTCACTAAAGCATTGAGGTAGGAGGTCCACCTTGAGGTCCTCAAGAGTGAACCCACCTCTTACAATGAATTTTTTAATTAGTGTCTGAAGATTGATGTGTTTGAGGTTCATGCAGGCATTCACACCATGCCATCTCATAATTCATCCTCCTCACATGATAGAAACTAGAATGATAGCATCTATGGTATCACTAATTATACTACAAAGATGAAGGTCTTTAAGGACAATCTTGTGGTCAATAGTATATGTAACAGGCGAATTAGATATAAATTCCATTAAAAAAGTGAAAAAGGACAGTGAGTGTCATATCCTTATGACCCCCAAAAAATTTTAAACTAAAAAAATATTAAGGGGCATTCTAATAAGGAATGTATCACCCAAAAATCTAGTGTGAAGACCTCATTCATTCCCTAGATCTCTATACTTGCTAGACCCCAAGTTGGATGTGCCCACAAATCCTCTTTCTCAAAAGAAGAACAAAAATTAGAAGAAGAATAATAGTAATAATAAGAACAAGAACAAGAATAAGAACAATAATAAGAACAAGAACAAAAAGAATGAAAAAGAACAAGCAGCCTATCACTTTACTTCTCCCACTTCTACCTAATTTATTTTCTCTTAAGTAATTGACTTGAAGGGGAAGAATAAGCACAAGAGTATCTAGGTCATTGCTTCCATCAACATATGATCCACTAGATATGAGTGTTTTATCAACACACTTGGTTTAGATGACTAGACCCATTGGACATACTAGTGGAAGTAATCTCATTGTCCCATCCATGGGGGCAAGGAATCTAGAAATTAGGTTTGAATTTTATTTTACTATTCCTCTTTAAGACAGGTAGTGTACTTACTCTATTATAGAGGAGTTAAATTCCCTCTCTATTATAATCTCCATATATGACATTCTCTACCTTGGACCTACACAAAGGGATGCCATCCTTGATGAGTTTTGTCTCTCCAATGAGGTACCACTATGGAATTATTTTGAGGTGTTTTTAAACTCAAGTATCATTGATTTCCCTTACACACCTACCTTATCCTTTGATCTCAACTCTTTTCTAAACACTTCTATTCTAGAAAATGGGCCTTGATTCCCACTCTACATTGAGACCTCACTTGAAAATGTAAACATCAATAGATAAATCATCGATTAGGGTGACACATCAAGCATCATGCCTTTGTGAGTGTTTAACAATATGTGATATTAGCCAAAATAAGTTTTATGAATCTCACCATAATTGTGTTGGCTTCAACAATGTCATAGTTGTGTTGGTGGCTGATGTGAAGCTTCAGGTCAGGTTTGGATAAAAAATGGTTGAGATCAATTTTTGTGTTTTAGATTTATATATGTCATACACCATAACCATTGGTCATCCTTACACCACTATCATGTAGGCTGGTACATCAACAATGTTTCATATGATCTAATTTTTTCATGAGGGTGAGGTTATACATTGAAGGAGGACGTATATCCTTAGGCATGGGTATACGCTAAGAAAAATCCCTCTTATAAGGCTTTGTTTGTCTCCTTTTGGCACCCTATTAGTTTCCTTAAGTTTCTCATATATGAATATTAACTCTAAAGGATGAACGGTTTGATCTGGCTTACTATCAATTCAAGTTCACTCTTCTTACATCTATTTTGCACTCTTCATCATCCCTTATTTTTTTGGGTGACAATGTGGATTTTCACTCTTAGACAATCTATTTCAAGATGTCTTCAAAACATAAGATCCACTTCTCTCATCACAAATTTTTGAATGTGGCATTGAAAATCTTAATACTTATTAATTCATTTTTCATGATACTTTCTCCATATTATACATTATCTTAATTATATCATTATGTGTCAAATTAATGCACAAGCATCCAAGGGACTTTTCACGTGTAATTATTATCCAGAGACTGGCATGATAATTGAGACAAATGGACTATAGAAAAAAAAATAATGAAATTGAAGTGCAAAGTTTTTTAAAATAACATTATGAGGAATGTGCATTTAATGCAAAAACATATTTGAATTGAAAAATATAAGTTACACTTCTATTTATGCAGTAATCAATTCTAGAGATGCTAATGCATTTTGGACCTTAGTGGCTGACCTACACACTTACTGATGGATATATTAATTTGAACTACATATTACTTTCTACTCATAGCTTAAATAAAACCCTTTTCCATTGGATTTATTTTCATGTTCAATACTTTTTGATAATAAAACCATGTATGATAAATTTTTTAAAATACCATTTTTCCGTTAATAAGAGATTCCTTTTATTTTCAAGTATTTCAAAATCATATATATCAAGAACTCTAATCAATGTCTTTGAGTTGGGATCCTATAATTTTATTCACAATCTTGTCATAAGCAAAATATATACTTATTATATAAGGACTGAACCTAGAATTACACAAATGGTAGTATTGAAACATATTTATAGACTCATGTTTCATGATTGATTATTATGGCCTTTGAATCAATAGACATTATGATTTTGTTTTCCATGTGTCACCTTGGAACATTTTCAAATAACATTCTCTACTTTAAATTTGAATTCCAATAACTAAAAATAATTGACTAACAATGGATGTCTTCAAAATGCATAATTCTGAAACTGTGACATACATGACAAGTTTAATTGCCATGTTAAAATGAAAGTGTGATTTTTAATCATTAGGTTTAGAAGAATATGTCTCCTTCCCCTTGGTCAAATTTATGTTACGTATATGTTAAAAAACTATCACAACTCTAAAAATTGCATCCTAATAGAAAAGCCATTACATTCTAGTTACAAGATACTTCTCAACATACGAATACCACCAAGTTTAAATGAATTTGTTTGTTCAAGATAGTGAAAGGATATTATCTCATCCATCTTTTATTTTTTAATATATTGATAGTATTAATCATATAATTTTAAATTATAAATATATAATTACTTACCAAAATAAATTAAAAGAATCACAAAGACACAACACCTTAACCAAGACAGTAAGAATTTTATTTAATACTTATCATGGATAGTATAACATCCATGAGGTGGACAAATACAAAGTAGGTAGAAACAATGATAATTACTCTATGGATATGATAATTCATAAACTCAAGACCTTTCGAGAAAGTATGTCCTTATAGTAACTTATACCTTTGCATTTTATTTTCAATTACAAATAGGTACCCAAAAATATTACAAGGAAAATCGGGGTATTGTTCTAAAAGTAGCTAGTGTGAATGGTATAGATATAATGCTAAAAAATATGTTTGAAAATTAACTAATATGGAGATAGAGATCTCACCCAGTCACAAAAATATATAACTTCTTGCATGTCATATTTCATTCTCAAGTAAACTCTAGCCACAAACATATTCATGTCAAAATTATAGCATAATATCTTGCCAATAGATGTGAGAGGTATGTTAGGATTGAAGTAGTTGTAATTAATCCTAGCCACCATAATGAAAATAATATGCCATGAATACTTCCATAAATATATTTCCCCAAATCTAATTTTCATCCATGTATGGTCCATTACATACTAATAATGTATTCTTGCTACAATATACATACTAAATGTTTATACCGCATAAAATAAAAGAAGAAAAAAATCTTATATGATTTAACATATGGAAACGAAATATCTAAGTGAACATAGAAAATAAATAATGAAAGACAATCATACATAATACATTTATAGCATAAACTATTATTAAAATAAAGATTTAAAACACATTCATAGAAAAATAATTTTTTTATTAAAATATCTATAGAGACAAATAGATATAGAAAAACTTGTATTAGATTCAGTTTTGTAAAGAGTCACTACTAATAAAATATAAAATTACAATAGATAGAATACACTTCAGGTTTATTATTTTGTAATTATCTAGACCATGCTGTAAAAACTGAGAGATAGAGATAATCCCACATAATGCATTAATTAAACATATTTAACCAACATGAAAGATAGAGATATCTAGTACAATAGAACGTTAAATCCATTCAACAAACCTAACCTATATCTACTATATGGTTAATTCCTAACCTTGATGTAAGTGAAGAAATCCATAACCTAAAAAATTCCAGCCAATCAATTTGTACCAAATACTTTTATTCTATCTACCTTATTAAAAAACATGTTATTTCACTTTGTAAAAGGCTTATTCATTTTTATTGTATGTTAAATAGTGAAATATGATTGGCCAATAGATCTAGGAATAATCCCAAGATAAAGCTAAATGGTCTAAGAGTTACCCTCTAGGACTAATAATATTTACATTTTAATTTAAATCAAACAATCTATCATATACATTTTACATATGATGTAATCAAAAAATGGATATTAATAATAGAATTTCAATGCATTATTTTCCAAAACCATTTCCAAATATTTCACCCATCTCTATAAACATAATGTTATGTGGGTCCCCATTTATAAATATGTTGTACATATTACTTATTTATGGATGTACAACTTATCCTACCTTTTAGAGGTGCCTCACCAAATTTAAAAGTTTGTACCTAAATGTCCAACTAATGTGAAATATGTGGCATATTTCATCAATATATCTTAACCAACCATAGATTTAATATTATTAGTAATTTCGTTCTATTTATTTGAATCATAGTACAATGTTTTTAAGGTTAATATATTTTAACCAATCATTAAATATATAATTTTAATTAGGGTCTTAGGAATCAGTTATTTTTAGGTATATTGTAAAACTTATTTACCTAGTTATAGTTTTTATATGTAAAATAAGGTTCTCTTGAACAAAAATCTATATTTCTCTTTGTTCAAATTTGAATTGGATTTGGGCTATATTGGTAGTACCTATTATGTATGTATCTATTGTAATTATTTCAATTTATTTTTTATTCAAAAATAAACAACCCATATAAATAGAAAATTCTTTCATATTTTCATATTTTTATGTTAGTTTTGTAATATATATGTTATGATATTAGTATTGTGAAAATTATATGTTTTTATAATATATACATAATGGCAAATATTATTATGCATTTAATTTATTTTGTTGTAAACAACCTACATAAATAACTTGAGTGTTCAACATAAACAATTATGACAAGTTCAACTGTCACATTAGCCAAATAAAGGCATGGCACTTGGAGTCAATGGAGCATATTCAAATTATTGAATAATAAATAAAAAATAAAGAAAATACACTCAAGAAAGTACAAAAAGGAAAAGACATGGAATCATAAGCAAACAACCTAAGCATATCATACTAGCCCTAGATATATGTGGTAGTAAAAAATGTTAAGTACATAACATATTAATTACAATGTTAAATATGTAAGGATGGATAGAGGCATGTGTAATTACATAAGCTCAAACATGATAATGGTAATTAATCATATAATAATCTAACTCGGGTATATCATTATCAAATAATTACATGTCCATAACATATTGATGATGTGAGTAGAGGGAAGGCCCAATATCTATATGTGCATATATCATGTGTATGGGTATGCTTATATCACACTCAAAAAATTCATGAAACATATTTATGGATATAGAAAGAAATGATATGATGTCTACATAAATGTAACCAACAATATATATTCCAAGGAACTAATAAAATATGAAAATGTTTAATATTTGTGCACTTTTTAATTTTATTTTTTTGGTATTTTAGGAATATCTAAATGCAATAATATAAGAGGTCTTCATCATTAAAAGGTTTAGGGTCATTTGAGACATATTTTGACCCTTTTTTTATAGTGATGAATTGTCACCTCCTAAAAGATTTTGTGTAATTATTTACTAGAATAATTGTTAGGGGAGGAAAAACATATTTATCGTGTTGTATGAAAATTTCCCTATCCCTAAAAATAAAGGTGACACACATATTTATATTATTCAGTGTTTCATTCCAATAATCTAGCCAATGCTATCAAAATTTGAACATCAAATGTGGCTCGTGATATAATATCCATATGATCACGAGGATCACTTGTGGTCCACATTTGATGGGCAGGTTGATGTACTTGGGAGATTCTAACATCAACATGAAACATACTAATTCAATTGTATTATATTCTAACTATTGAATAAATGGAGTGCTGCAAACTATATCCCAATTGTTCAAATAAAACATGATATGTTGACATTAGATCACATAAATACTATTAGTAATAGTTAGATATTTATGACTTAGTTATTTTGAAGGATAGTTTTATTGTGAAATTTTGGAAGCATTTTGTCTTTTTCATTTAATGGGCATAATTTTTATTTGTCATACACTCTTATTTCTTTGAATGTTATTTTACAATGCCTTACATTGATTTGCATTATGGCCGTTGATGTAGCAATAGTTATAATATGGTAATCCATATTTAGGAATAATTTCGATGCTTGGTAAATGTCTATTAGGAGGTAATTATATAATCATATGTTAAAATAACATAAAAAAGTGTTGTATCCAAAATATCTTTGTTTTTTGTGATGTGTAATGCCCATTTTGAATTATTATGATATACCACCATATTATTTCACATTATTTACATTATGTATCTAAATTTTTACCTTGAAAGGTTGAATAAATGTTTATATCCAAAAGGGATTAATGTAATAATAAACATTTACATGCCCATCTTCTATTTTTACTTTGGCATTATCTTAATTTGGTTCTACATCCTCTAAAGTTGGATTTAGATTATATGTGCAAGGACTTGTGGGTGTGAATAGGTTATGAGAAAGATGGTCAAGTGGATAAAAGTTTAATTTTTAAACAATTTGATTTATCATATCATGGTAAAAACCATAATCACTACCATAGAAATATAAAACATATCCATATTATTTCTCGATGTTGACTAATAGAGGAAGCTCAAATGTTTGATTTTATTTTAGTTTGGTGTTATTTGTTCATTTTGTAATTTCTCTCTATTGATATACATCCATGTGTTATTCTATGGTTAATGCATTGTTTGTATCTATAAGTAAATGAGTTAATATACTTGAATCTCCCATTTTATAGCTTTATATGCTCTCAATGGAAATACATTGCTTAGGTGGTCCCATTTCAGAGATGCCTTATATATTAAAATGTATATTTTTGAAAAAATTGAAAGGTTTATCATCTTTAAGAATTGTCAACCAAATATCATCATGTATGAAATTTACACAATTATGTACTATAAATGGTATATATTCCACTTTATGTATCCGTGGTATACATAAAAGTAGTACATAATGCATGGATTCAAATATTACTTGGATTATTGTTGGAATAATTTTTGGACTGAATGTCACATCCAATATGATTTCGCCAATTGAAGGGCTATGTGAATTATCAAACCCTTTGATATGCATATCTAATTTTTGAATAAGATTGGTAGTAATGGTCACGGTGGTTAGGCAACATGTGTTTCAATTTTTTAGGTCTGATCCATTATCAACTAGAACCATTTTGATTCTTTTGTTATACATACTCCATTTTATTAAAAAATAGAAATATTGGTTAATGATATCCTTGGATGGTAAATTTGTTTGGTCAAATGTGATGAATTTTGTGTTCTCTTTGAGATAATGCATAATATCTATATATTAATTTGGTTAAATGTCACTTGGAACTTGGGTATCATGCAATGCTTCATATAAGATATCATTATATATATATATATATATATATATATATATATATATATATATATATATATATATATATATATATATATTGTGAGTTCCTTTACAAGGTCAAAGATTGAGATGTTAGAATTCATATCGATTAATTGATAAATAAGGTAATATCCCTTAGATTTTATCATAAGATTAGGATTAGGAGGCACCTATTGTATGTTTATAGGTGGTGAACTATGATGTGCAGCCTTATATTTTCATATAGTGATATCATGAATAGTATAATAAATTATAAGTTGTGGAAAAAGAATGTGTAGGATGGTAGATACCACATGAATAGAAGGGAGGTTGAACAAATGGTTGAGAGAATGTGTGTTGGATTTTAGATACTAGATCTATTGTATTAAAAGAAGAGTTAGAAAGGGAGATAAATTGTTGATTTCATTTTAATACCTTCATAATGTTCAAAAATTCATTTATTACATTGAATGGTATTTTTGATTAAGCAATCATAATATACAACTATAAATATGATTATAAATTGGAACCCAAAATGGCATATAGATGCATCCATATTGAGCATAATCATAAAAATGAAACCTTATTTTTATATTTTTAATTTTTTTAAATCATAAATAATATATTTAGGAACAATAAATCAGGGTACCCTAGGTCAATTATAGGGTTTTGAGACTAAGTGTTCAGTTCACCAAATGTTTAACCCTAAATTTAGATGTGTGACATATAGGGTTAAGAATATAGAAATGAATAAGAGCAAGGGTGATAATTAAATAAATAGTAGGACAATTAATTTTCAAACTCTATTAAATAATGTTCTAAATTTAAATATTGAGATATGCCAAAAAATTAAATTACATTCATTTATTTATATTAAAATAAATTCAAAACAAGTATACTTAGCTAGTTTATTGTGCACCTAAAGATATGGGATGCAATAGGATAGAGTGGACTAGATGAAGATCCTATAAAAATCATTAGATTATTGAATTTTTCGCTCTATGGCATCATGCACGTATGTAGGATCTAGATAGTTATAATGATGTTAGTTTCTAAAATAAACACATGTGTTTAGTATGGAATAGTGACTAGTTCTAGGTGTGACCAATTAGATCCTTTTAATTTTTGTGTCTCCTTTACTCAAATGTATTAATATAATGCATAATCATTATCCACATAATTAAATGTTCAAACCTTTGCTTCCTCTCCTTTGTATTGACTATTGGAAAAAAGGGTTAATTAACACATGGTGTTGAGCTACCCCAAGGACACTCGGTTAATTAGCATTGTCTATATAGAAAATAGTCTGAAAAGGTCCTCATAATTATGTATTTCTCCCCTACATGTAGGATTATGTGTGCATAAGGATGCAATGTATGATAAGCAAGTACATAGAGTTACCTAGATTATAAATTATAAAATATGGCTCATGGGATGATCCTTCAATATTTAAAATCTGTGGGGATGTTGTTACTATGATTGATATGGAAATAGGGATGAAAAGAGAAAGTTTACTCACTTGAATGCTTGACTGAGTTCAGTTTGGTAAGTTTCCTCTTGAGTTTCCTATATTTTATACGTGATAAATGTAAGAAGGTTGATCTTGTCTATATACCAATCCCTTTTGACAATATCTCACTCAAACATTTAGGTTGACCATAATGATAGGCTGCATTTTAAAATTGTATGAATTTTTTCGACTAGAAACTTAGTTATTAAGGTACACCTATGTCAGTGTAGACTTTTGATTATGACTAAGTGTTCAGGAAGATAGGAAATTGGTATAGGTACAAAAATGGAAGAGAAAGATGATTATTAAGTTTAGATTACTTTTCAAAATTTATAAGGCCTGGTCATTTTAATAATAGTTTTTAGACTAAAATATAAGTAATTTGTCACAAAGAGATAGTGAATGTGAACCTTTCAGTAGTAGGAAGGTCTTAGAACTGAAGGATATAACCATGATAGGTATTTCTAAATGTACAAGGTTGAAGTGTTATATAATTTAAATTTATTGTCTAAAAGTATATATAATGGTTTATTTTTGTATATATGTATACATAAAGGAAAGGAACCAATGAACCATTAGTCTATTGAATGGTTGTTCATCTCATTATAGTTTGAAAAATTCCATCCATCTTGCTTGTCTATACAATACATTTTACATTATGTACATTATGTATAATGCTCTTATATATGATACCATTTGATTGTCTTTCTATGGTAATGGGATGCTTATATTGGTTCCTTGGTTCCTTTCCTTTATGTAGTATGATTCATTGTATCATTTTTTATGTGAATGGTAATCCTAATGCTTAAGATAATACTTATTATTGATGATAACCAGATTTATAAGATTATATAGACCAATGGTTAATTCTTTCCTTACTTGAGGTATCAAGATGGAAAACAATGTGAATATACCAATAATACACCATTGTACATACTAATGGTTCATTGGTTACATTCCTTGATGTAGCAATATGGATAACAATTTGAATAGACTAGGGGTAAAAATTTCAAACATTCAAATTCCTTTATAGTATAAATCTGGGATATAAAGTTATATATTTAAAATTAATTCATATGTAACATATCCAAGAATTGTATTTAAAATGTAAAGGGTATTATGTAAGGATTGAATATATATATATATATATATATATATATATATATATATATATATATATATATATATATATATATATATATATATATATATAGACTCCTTTTTTGAAAGAATTTGAATACTTGATATGTGTATACCATTACAAATAATGTGAATACTATGATTTTTCTTATTCATTTAATAAATTGGATAAACATCCTTGAATGTTTGATGGTGTGATTGTATAAACATATGGGGTGACTTTATATCAAAATTAAATCCTTAAATTAGTAAATCTAGATGTTATCTTATGCATGAACCATAGGGATCTATATCATGATCATTTTTTTATTGTTATTCCTATTTATAATAATCAATTCTCATGGGGATATGAACACTCAACCTTTTTATTATGAATTCATCATAAAATGGAACATTAGGGTTCATGAACCCCTATTACATTTCATTATGATCCATACACACATCACATCTATATATGGTGATGAAGTTTTGAAGTTGAAAATCAATTAATTCAGCCTTATGATATAAAATAATTTTAATTATTTGAGAATTATGACTCTTGTTATAATAATTATTTTTGAACACTTAGATAAGATTGAATTATGTTGATGTATTATGATCATTACTTAGGCATCTCTAGATTTTTCACTTAAGAACTTGGTAGGTTATATTGAATATACTTAGAACATTTGATTTGGTATATGTTATGATGACTATATCGTTGCATATTTTAAGTAAGCAATGTATCACATAAAATCTATTAAATATCTTAAGCATGCAAGGTAATGACAAACATTAATTGTGAACAATCAATATGTTATAATCTAACTACTTAAGCATGAAAGGTAAAGATAATAATTTATTATAATATCATAACGGTAATGAGGAATTGAAGTAATTAAATTAGATCAATATTAAAAATATCTAGGATAAGGTAGAACTACTTCAATGCTAAGTTCCCTATTATTGATTTTGATAGAGTCATTGGCACTCTCTCTTACATATGTCGAAATGTTGTGTGAGTAACTTGTGTAGATTTTAAATTTTCATATTAGGGATAGAAAATAATTCAATTGTCGCTAATGTTTAATTATATTGAACAATTAGGGATCAATTTCAAACATGGTAGTCTATGGCAAACATATAGACCATTTACACTTAGTGAGAAATCCCTATAATGTAAAGAATTTATAGTCTTATCTTGTTAAGAAGGTATTTTATATAAGGATTTTATAATATAAAAAATAAGGTAGATGAAGTACAAGGAGATGAAGTTACTATTGTGGATGTAGAGGTCAACAATAAGCATAGTTGTCCATGCTAAATTTTTTGGTTGGTTATGTTCAATGCTAGTTAATTATTTGGGTGTGGATAAATTATTAGATACTCCATTATGAGTATAAATTAATGATACATTAAGCATGGGATATCATTTTTGTAGTTGACACACACATCCCTTCAGTTAATTTATCTATCGTTGCTTTATCTATTTTGTTATCCAATTAGCTAGTTGAAAACCTTATTATGTGTGAAGGGG
>JARHVA010003238.1:40000-45000 GCA_037957365.1 Torreya grandis
AAAAATAATGGAATGAGTGAACTAATAAACCTATTTGGGTTAACATTGACATCCTTAGAAGGGAAATGTAGAATGTGTGGAATTGTGATTTTTTTAAAGTGCTATTGAACATGATTTTGATATCATTTTTATTCATTTAATTACATAGAAACATGTTAACATATTTGAGCAAGAAATAAAATCACATGTTTCATGTGATCATAATGATGATGTTGAGGATTCTGTAGTGACATGTCATGATTGGCACATTGTTCAAGGGTAATTATCCAATGTTTTTAATTTTAAAATCAGATGTATATCTTATGAACTTGAAATTAGACATGTTTGACTAATTTAATACTTTTGATGTGTGTAGATTATGTTTGAGTAAGAGTATCATGGTTACAAGATTTTTTAGGAGTTTGGATGTAGGGACAAATTATATTTTAGTCCACCATAATGTCTTGCATTGTATAAAGCTATGAAGCTTCTTTTTTTCAAAATAATAATTCAATTCACACCATGATAAAATACACATGCTACCTTCCATTATAGAACATCAAGCAACAAGGCATCTAATCAAGCTAATAAAATGGGAATCTATGGAATGCAATTTGTATAAATAATTTAATGAGATGCATAGACACAATAAATTTATTTTTAAAACATAACATGTTTATAACTCCAAAAATTTGATACTTTAAAGGTAGGTAGCTATAGAATAAGCACTCAAGATTTAATATTCTAAGTAATGAAAGAGAAGAGGAGGTGGGATATTATAATATGGAGGGAATTTCCAAAAATAAGTGATATAATATGTTTTCCATTATATTCATTTTTTCACCAATACATTAACATCTTGTGCTTACACATGAGTTATAATAATCGATAGGAAAAATAAATTTCCTTAGATGAAAATAGGAATGTGAAGGGGAGAAGATGAGAGTTGAAGGATAAGGTATATGTTCTTATCCTTGGTTTTTGATCAGTCTTGATCTTGAATCAAATTAGTGTATTTTTTAATTTGTTTTTACAAAAATACATGTATTCATATTTTTTAATAGTAAAACAAAAATTGTTCAACACAAAATATGGAATGAAAAAGGCTAATAAATGTTTGAATGATTTTTTTATGTTTGATTGCTTATTCAATTTTATGTTTTTGTGATGCATTCTATCAAATGTTATGGCATACTATATTTCCCCACATTCCTTTAAAATACACTTCCCAAATTCAACTATGTACCTAGTATTAGTGGTCATAATAGTAGGAATATGGAAGAATTATGATAGTGCTTGT
This sequence comes from Torreya grandis, assembly GCA_037957365.1. Taxonomy (NCBI): domain Eukaryota; kingdom Viridiplantae; phylum Streptophyta; class Pinopsida; order Cupressales; family Taxaceae; genus Torreya; species Torreya grandis. Next base: position 41,280 of record JARHVA010003238.1, read on the forward strand.
TGTATTTACAAATAAATCATTGTGACTGTATCCATCATTAGGAATTTGGAGGTTTTATTTCATATAGCTATGTTCACAACTACATAGCTTTTCCAAATGGATTTTCCACCACATATTTACGGTTCTAATTCCTTATATTATTTAAATACAAAAGAATATTCAAAGAAGAGAGTGTAAATATGTTATCATATCATATTATGAATGGATTTGTTTAACATAATGATCCTTTTCCCTTTATGGAACTATATTTAGATGTTTATCTTGAATAAATAAAATTTCCTATATTTATATGTTAAGGGGATTTCTCTACATGTATTTTATGTTATTACCATTCATTTTATTTTATCTTTTTTTAGTATAAAGTTGAATTAGTTTAAAATTTTGTAGAAACCAAGGTTGTCTATGTAAAATTGCATGTGAATTTGGTTACATTTGTGTAATCTAGACATAAACTAGATGGGTTGATTACATTTTTTTAATTTTCTTTTGCTAAAAGAAATTGAATCATGGATTTTCAATAAATATTTTTCTTTATTGTTAAGTGGATGGGTCTAAAAATTGGACCTATGAAGGCCTACTCCCTACCTAAACCAAGATACATGTGGATCATACATGTGCAAACTATATTTGGATTCGGTATGATATCTGAACTATTTTGGCTTAGCCTTTGCACCATATTTATGATTCATTTTATATCATGAGAATCTATAATCAATAAGATTTATAATCTACATTTATAGTTCACTAAGTGTTCAGAAGATCTTTGACTTTCTATTATAAGAACAATGATTCATGACTTATATTATTATCTACAAATTATGTGTAACAGTTGCTACATTGAGTTTATATATTGTAATAGCCTCATATTATACTTTAGTATAATGGATTATAATTAATCCTATCATATATATCTAAAATTGATTTTAGATTGGAATTATCTTGTAATTATGTTATTTCTATTAGCAATGGAATTTTGGGTAGATGATTTATATTATCTTGGTATTTTCTCACCCAAACTTATAATATTCAACGTGTTAAGGATTTATTGAACAAGTATGATGTGATGTTATGAGACTTATAATAAATAACTTACTATGTTTTAAGCTAACCAAAATTATAACATATTTTACTTAAAATGACATGAAATTAAGTGAACTAATCAAATAGAAGAAAGGATCATTCCTTTTCCATTTCAATGATAGATAAACATGTTTGTTCGTAGGAGTTATAAGGAATTATTTTTTTCGTTCCACATCCAAGGACCATCATCATTAGACCCATATTATGCCCAAAGTGTTATATTTGAAGACATTACCTAGTGTAATATTTCATTTTTATATTTTTGCAAACATGTCTGATGTAGAAAATTTGTCAAATAGTTCACATTTCTTCTAGTGGTTTGAAGGAACACCTCAATGAGATTAAGGTTTTATGAATTAAAGTTATTATTGGAGATAGACATAATGTAATTTTTAAAGGGGGCATGAAATTTTTCCATTACAATGTATTAATATGTATCCATTAATTTTTTTAATATTATATGAATAACTAATAAATAATATTTTTTTCTTTTGAGATTTAACTTACATATTTGTACCGAATAGTGTGTTGTGTTAATTATCCACTTGGTAAAATTGGGCCATCACTCGAAAAAGTGAGTTGTCCTTGATAGTGGATTGTAGATATTTTGAAACAATACTTAAATCTTATTAAAAAGTAAATTTTGTACTTATAAGTATTACAATAATAGAATTACATATGGTCATATCTCATCTAGGTAATTTGATTAATAGTTCATGTGGATTACGTGCACTATCACTTTTTTCATATAATTATATCAAGGTGATCTCAACCACCCTTTCCCCTAAACAAAAACACTTTTAGACACTCATGATGGATGGCCATACATTTTCCAATGTTTTCATTATTACATTTTGTGAAATATAGTGTCAATTGCCCATGAATAAAGAATGAAACCTTGTATACTTATCCTAGAATTTATTAGACAACATAATATTAGTTTAAAATGTTAGGGTTGTATGTACTTATAAATTAGATACTAGGAACAAAAATTATGAATATTTTTCATAGTGGACATAAAATAAATAAAAAAGGTCTTTATATATTATGTTTAAAATAACACAACAAAGGAAAAGTACCAACATCCATGAATATGATGTAGCTTGTACGCTATTATTAATCATAAAGATGAAAACACATGTGTGTCTCACACTCATTTGAACTACATTTAATAAACAATTGAAGACTTAAATACATATCTTAGAAAAATCAATAAATAAATGTAACATATTTTATCATCAAAAGAAGAGGAACCTATTTTTGTTGATAAAGTGTTTTAATGTAGCCAATAGGAAGTTGAATATAATTAGCATTCAACCTCAGTAAATAATTTTATTCAATTATGATTTTAGGAATTTTGAAAACTAAATATCCATGTTTCAATATAAGTGTTATTCTTTCCCAAATTACTAAGGAATAATGAATGAATCAATCCACTTGGAATTTGGCTATCATGTAGAATATGAAGGGGGTAAATAAGCTATTAGTTAATAAGAGTTATCTATATCCAATTGTAACTAAGAAAAATTAAATTTTTAGGAAGAATTATCTAATAATATGTTTTATTTATATTTTGACACTATCAATGGTATGTTACATAAAAATTATATCAATAAAAGTCAAAGCACACAAAATTTCCCATATCCATACATGTATGCAAACATGTTGTTGTGTGTGTGTGTGTGTGTGTGTGTGTGTGTGTGTGTGGGTGGGTGTGGGTGGGTGTGTGCATGTTCTTGTATGTGTGTATTAAGCAAAATCTACATACAATACATATCTGCATCAAATATGACTCTTATAAGTTACATTATAGATTTACTATTGTAACATAATTTGTATACCCATGGTATATAACATGTAAAAAAATTCATTGACAAATATTTTTTTAATGAAATGTGAATTTACCCAGTACCTTTTACATGTTTTATTGCATGTGTCATGCATTATTTATAAGTGTCATGTATATATGGATCATAATCAAATGTAATGGGGATTCATGAACTATAATGTCCTAATTAGTTATTACATTCATATCCAAATTTTTATTGTGAAATTCATCCTAAAAATGTATTATTTTAAATTGTAATAACATTAATAAAGTAATCATGATAGATACCCATCTAATTGATCTATAATATAATGCCTAGGTTTCCTCATTTTACCATTTCTTCTCAATATACATGTACTTTAAATTTATACAACAACACCATATAAGTTTCAAGGATATTTATCCACTTTCTTAGAGGTAATGGAAAACTCACAACCTCCTTACATTATTAATAATGGTATTCACAAAGGCTATAACATTGATTACTTATATAACACCCTTTATTATAGTGTGTATAATTCCCTACACCTTTACTATCTATATAATACCCTTTACATTATGTCTAATGGTCTACTAATGTCTATCATGATACATAAAGGAAAGGATCCAATGAAACATCATACTATAAAATGGTCTACTATTGTCGATCTTATTGTAGAATGTATAATACCATACATATTTCTTATCTTTATAATACCCTATACATTCTTCATAGTTGTTTAAAGTTGTCCATCTTCATACAAAAATAAAATAATAAAATGAACCATTATTACACACACACACACACACACACAAATGTCTATCATGATACAT
>JARHVA010003238.1:50000-135000 GCA_037957365.1 Torreya grandis
ATACATAAAATTTATGTTAAAATTCAAACACACATGGACACATAAGAATAAATACACAAATAATACTTGCATGGGCATCAGCATTGCCTCTTGAATAAAATTCCTTGTCAAAGTTCTTTCTCAATTTTCCATGTTTCAACATGTGCTTGTACACATGAACTTTGGTAAACCACATGCATTCACATAATTATAAATATTGACTAAAAATTCTAAAATTGTAATAATTTTATTCATTGCTTTCGATTCTCACCAATGCCATATAAAGTTCAATCTCACATAACATCACATTGACGTCAATGATGCTTTATGATTTCAACCATGACTTGTTCTCTAATTGCTCAAGTTTGTGTATCATATAAAACCCATTATCTTTTCACATTTGGCTCCACCAATAATAAATATATATAACATACACCAATGTATTTAACAACCAATCCACTCTTTGAATGGATGAAAATATGAATTCATTTATAAACATTTGTTTTAAATTAGATGGATATAATTATATGGCAATGTTTCTATCCTTACTCGCATGGGACATTGTATGTAAAATCTTACTCCATGTCAATACAATGGAACTATTGATATTTATAATAATTCATAAAATATTCTAGAGTCATGTATTATTTCATGAACATATTAACATAGCAATCCGTTGCCTCTATAGTATGTAAATTTTTCAATATTTCACTTAGGTGTTTTCGACATTATCTACCTTGTTTCACCATTATTGAACTTTGAAATCAAGTTTTTCAGCCACACTCTCCTCACATGCCAACTATAGAAATATAAATCATATTGAAACACATTCCTATACTCAAAATGACTAAGTAAATTTAATAAAATTGCCAAATAAATAATTTTGTCAATGACTATAAGAAATATTTTTAATAGACATGGTTTCAACTTACCTAATAGAAACAATTCATGTGTGAGCATCATCCACCATTAAATCATTTAGTTTCCATTTCAACATCTAGCAATGCACATTGACCACTAGCTTTTGCATCTAAATGTCAAGTCTGGAATAATATCTATCTAAATAAACACTCATGTAACAAGTAGTCCATTGTGCATACTATCTAATACAATAACCATTTACTACATTAGTTACATCACAAAACACAAACATAAGTCTTATACAATAACACGTAAGATGTTTCAAATTTATAATGCATATTGTTACATTAAAAAAACAACACACACCGATATTGGTAACAAAAATGGAGTCCTATGACAAAGGTTTACTCCTTCATTCAATTTTTTTTCAAATTATTCATAAACAAATATTTTTTTAGGATTTTTAGTGATAAATGTTCAAACACTATCTTTATCATTGGGCTCAAATTTGTATTATGATTATTACACCCTTATCTAAATATTGAGGATGCCATATTTAGTTATTAAACCATCTAACTACATATAAACTTTGAATATATAATATTTTCATGGACCATGTCATTATTATTTTGGTGTACATATTCAAGGTTTGGGCCTAATAATAGCCACCTCTCCACCCATTCCTTCAATTCAACACTAATTAATGGACCTAGAGTAGAACAACAGAGTCATCAATCTCTTTCCCATGGAAAAGCATGCACTACAAGTCCATATGAACCATGTTTTTATACAGAATCAAAACTTTTTTTGCATCTTCATCAACATAAGTATGAAAAAATGGCACTAGCATCCATGATGAAAATGCTTACATCCAGGTTACCTACTAATAACAACCATTCTAACATTTAGAATGTCAAAATGTACATCATCTTTGTCCCTATAATCCTTATGGACATACATACACCAATAATTGTATAATACATACATAAATTATAATAAATAAGACCAATTCACATTTAAAAATAAACTATTACAAGACACAAAACCCACATTATGTATTTTAGATATATACCAATCTTTTTGTTTTCTAAGTCAAATGTGCATGATTGAAATTATTTTCATTGATTCATAATGTATTGGGATATGCATATCTCTTAGATTGACCATTTATGAAGTGTTTTATAGATCTATTTATATCTAGGAAAAAATATCTTTATCATTGCCCAGAGTATACGCCACCTTGCTCCACTCTAATTCATGTATGTGACTTCCATATAACTTGTATTTTTCACTATAAGAGATAATAATATATTCCACTTGGATGTCATCTATGATGTGACAAAGAAAAAATATATACTTAATAATGTATGCATAAAAAAGGGGCATTGATAAACAATTAAAATTCATAAATAATTGACATTTAAAAATAAGGGATAATGCTAACCATATGAAGATGTATGAAAAAATATATAAAAATTACCAATCATATGTATTGATATACTATCCTGAAATCATAAAATGTAACCACTTATAAATGCATAAGGACAATTTAACAACTTCCTTGAAGAAACTAGCACATGCCATATTTATCATGGATGATTTGAATGTAAATATATGTTATCTTTTATTTATGTTTTAAATTTGTGGATAATGGTAATATAAAATATATAAAACATTAAATCATAATATAGTTTGTTCACACTCTTAATAGTTTTAACAATAAGAGAGTGAATTCCAAATTGGGGATTCTATAAAATTTACAAAGTGATAATTCTAAGATTTATGTGGTAAGTAACTACATCCATGATACAAGGATCATCATTAATAACTTTACATGAAAGAATTGCTTACCCATGTAAACACTTGATGACAATGCAATCAATATCATCATTTTATATTTCTATTCTTTATTATCTTTACCATTTTAGAATAGATATTATTATCACTCATAACAATTAATTATCATGAAAAACACTTTCAAGATAATTAAAAAAATTTCATTCATTTACAAAATTGATTACAACATCACATGGTAAGTAGTCTCTACGAAGAGAGAGCTCTAATTTCATTTTTTCTACATACAATAATTTTCTCCTTCCTACTCCACATGAAATACCCTAATATCATTCAAATAACACATATAATCAAAATAATACCATGAATATATAAAAATAGTTGCCATAAACTATAAAGTATTCCCTCTTAAGTCCACCTAAACTATATAATAGTGTTTTATGTTGGGCATCTCACAATATTTGATATAGAATCATTGGTAACATGTCATTATCATAGCTCCAATGATGGTTTATGATATTCATCCTTTATAGTCAACTCTAGCTTAAAAAGTGTCAAAAAGGGTTCATTAGTAATGTCTTATAACTAAATAATGCTTAAACCATGCTAGTACCACTAGATGAATCACCACCACAACATGTTCTACCCTACCTCACCCTTAATTTCACATCCTCAACATCCAATACATATTTTACCTTCACATCCATAAAATTTCACACAAATGACACTACCTATCTCTGAAGTGTTTTCATTTTATCGTCTCTTTCAAAAATCTTACCATGAATTTGGTCATACATTATTTTACATTTGCTTTTAACAACCACATTTTATACATTATGATAAAAAAGATTCATAAGACCATGAAGAAGAGTTACATAATAGGAACCATCCAATTTGATACCATTAATAATTTGAGTAGAATTAAATGTTATTTTTTCTTTCCTCATACCATAAACAATATACACATATTTGAAATGCACCTTTCTTGTATCATAGAAAATAACTATATGCAAGATATATATGTTGTCCATAATCCTATGAGAAAAGGAAAACATTTAGAAAATATTATAACATTCAATGTTTGTATAATAATCTCATGTTAATGAAAATAAGTTACAATGCACTAACCTCATCATTTTGACATGGTTATCCTTAGAGATTGCAAACAAATCAGAAATTAGAAATGTGCATCTTTACAATATACTACATTAATATATTATAGATAAGGATACTAATGAAAAAAATCATATTCCAACTAATACTAGGGTACTAAATAATTATCTCCTTAAATTATTATCTTTACTATAATTTTTGAAATTAATTAAATAAATTTAGTGATAGCTACCAAACAGGGTATACCATCAAACATCTTACATCTCATGCATCATACTTATCATAGATAAACATTATCCACACAAATCTCGCACTCATCCTCAAAAACATTAATTCCTTAAAATAGTTATGAATATAGTCAATGAGTTTCTTTCACCCTTTTATTATTAACTTGATTGAGTTATTATAGAAAATGGACACCATAAGTACTTTTAAATCCCTCAATAAACACTTATACTAAGTACTCAGATAATAAAAACATAACATCAAGATAAAATAGAAATAATTTATCCACTGCCTATGTCACTCTTTCCATTAACAACAATAAACTAAACATGAGGAACATCCATTCATATCACCATTTAGGGGAATAGTTATAACCACCCTCAACATGAGCTGAGTCATAAAAGATAGATGCAAGCTTAAGGAGACAATACGGTAGTATCATAAAATCCTTCCAAAATAAGTATACCATCAGGTTCAAGTAGTAAACAATATACTCAATGGGTTTCCATGTTCTTTTTATTATTAACTTGATAGAGTTATCAACAAAAATAATAATAAGTTTTTTCAATCTCACAAAAAACACTTATATTGAGTACTAAGTTAAGAGAAATGTAACATTAAGAGAAGCATAGTACTAAGTCATCCACAACCTATGTCAGTCTTTCCATTAGTAATAATAAACTAAAAAATATAAACATCCATTCATATCACCATTTAAGGGAATATTTATAATCACCCTCAACATGAGCCTAGTCATAAAATACAGATGTACATTTAAGCCCAAAATATGGTAAAATCCTAAAACCATTAACGAATAAGTGTACCATAATGTTTAATAAGTCAACAATATATTCAATGGTTTGTCATTATCCTTATATTATTAATTTAATTGATTTATCAACAAAATGACAAACAATAAGTATTTTTCAAACCCTAAATAAAGAATTATACATGTCCATCCAACACACTAGAATAATAATAATAATAAAGAATTGAGGAGTATTATGATGAGTTTATTAATGTTTGATTGAAATAATTAATGATTGGTTAGGGTATAATCATTCATTCAATGCATAATTTATAGAACAGTTTTTGTATTTAGTAATTGATATATAGTTCATTGAATGCATAATTCAGTCAAAGTCAATTAATACTTGAAACAAAACACACACTTCTATACTTTTCCTCCTAGAATATGCCATTAAACTAGTAAAATCAAGTAAGGAATCAACAGGGAATTAATAATTATTATAATAGGGATTTAGTACATAGATCATTATACTAGTACAATAAAGTATAAAATTAATTGATTATTTCAATAAAAGTTGCATTGAAGAAAAAATAACATGATTCGTAATCTAAGTATACATATATGGTTAGTGAATAGACCATGGGTCAAAATTACTTACATTAAAATTCCTTTAAAATATAAAGATAGAATACTAAAGTAAATAGTTGAAATTCCTTTATATGTAGCATATAAAATAATGATTTTCTGTTGAATTCATATGTGTTCACTAAATTATATTTTTCATGTTCTAATTACACAAACCATTCAATAAACTATGTGTTAAATGAATTATTATGTCGTAACTATCATCAATTCCTTCAAACAATCAAAAATATAGTTAATATAAAATAACCAAAAATTTATTACATAAACTAAATTTATATTCCATTTTGAGATGCTAAATTGATATTATGATCAAGAGTTAGAGATGGAAAAATGTAGACAATGCAATTCATTGTAGCTTACCAACATGTATAGTAAAATTCCTCCCCAAGGATGATCCCACAGTTTATGATTCTAGAATTGAGTAATGGCAAATAGATATTTCATAGGTAAAAAATGAATAGGTTAGTGGCAAATAATAATGCATATAGTCTTTGAATAGAGGGAAAACATGCAAGTAATAAGTTAATGTTCAATAGATATTAACATTTAATTTTTTACTAGAGTTTGGCTTAACCCCTAAAATTTGGATTAAATATTATCAGCCATCTTAATTATTTCTATTTCAATTAATTAATTGTTAATGAATTTTATCCTATCTATGAATGTAGACACTGAGTGATTTACTAGGCCCCACAGACATGCCAACCTAAAATTTTAATGCACTAGATAGTTAAGGCACTCCATCATGAATTACATGGTATTGAGATGCTGAAGCTCAATCTCTTGAATTATAAAACACATTCAATCAAAATCAACACATTCACCATAATGTGTAAGGATTAAAATTGGAAGCATTATTTTAACACCCATGTGGGTTAAAATTCAATTTATTACATTTAACAATCTAATTAAGAATACACGGTGATCACAAAATAATAGCAACACAAAAAAACTCAATGTCACCATTGATTGGAATAATCAATTCCCTGTAAATAGATTCAAGTTATTCTTGATGTAGAATCTCTAGTTTATATATATCAAGATAGTTACCTATCTTTTAGATTACATATAACATATTAAAACGGTTGAGTAAGCACACATATAAATATGATCATTGCTTTAGTAAGCAACCACAACTAGGGGGTATCCAAGCCATCAAAATCACCTAGGGAATAATCATGTTCCTATTAATCCAAGACATTATATCAATGGATAAATGCACACATATACAAGGTATACATTTTCGCTTTTCATTACAATTTACTAGACACCATTAAATTTTTTTTAAAAAAAAAAAAACATAAACATGGTATCAAATTTTTAAACATGATTGTGTTTATAAATTAATCTTGATATTTATTCAAACAAAAATAATTATAATTATAATTATATTAAATCACATATTTTATCATGTCTAATTATGGGCACCCCTAATTTAAAACTATATATAAAATAAAATTTTAAAAAATATCACCATTTAAAATATCTACTATTTTATATTTAGCACTTATTCATTCATGAATTTTATCTTTGAGATTCCCCCTAAAGTTTTTGTATGGACTAGTTTGACCATATTATTATTAACCCTCTTCATCTTAACCAAAAATAAATAATAGTATTTATACAAAGCCTCAATGCAACCATTTTTATAGGTCACAAGGTCAATCAATAAGGCACCAATGATAACTTATTTATCATTGTGTCATACCATAAACATGCTAGACCATCTCCCCTAGTTCAACTCTTTCCAAAAATCCAAACATTAACTAAATGTATATGTTTTATAGGTTTTATATCCTCACTAAAATTTTCAATAGAGGTCCAATAACATTATTAACAATGCATATAAAATGTTTTGAAATATTTGAGTTATTTGATAAGTATCCTTAATCTTGTGAAATACCAACATTAAGTCATGGTGTACTCTCATTAAATTTTTTTTTAAATATGGTTAAAAGTGGTTTTCAGTGGACCAAAAAACTTTTACAAATAAAGATAAAAATTTATCAATGGTAAATTAAAATAAAATCAAGTATAACCATCAATCAATTTACAAACAACAATAGATCAACAAAAATCAATAAGATAAACAATAAACCTAACAACCTTTTACCAAAATAGTTCTCTACCAAACTCAGCCCTAAATCCATAAAGCATAGAATGAGAGTAGGATAAAACTAAGTGTATGATCCCTTTAATTTTATATTTTTTCAAAAGATAATAATTAAATTCTAACGTAAACTCTTTTGACCATATATATGAACTTGAAAGAGGGTTTTGATAGGATCCCCAAACCTACTTAAGTAATAACATCCAAGAGTCTCATATGTTTTCTCCTTAATTATCATGAGTTTTGGTTGAAATTAACTAAACAACTACCTCAATAGATAATATAATCTTATTAGCCTTATGGATTTAAATATGGAAAGTGTCTTCAAGCTCTAAACTAAATAGGTCCAACCAGTCCTCAAACATCATTATGTAAAGCATGGACAATCCTCCAAAAAAAAACATAAGATTGACCTACATAAAACCTATTAGTAAAATTAACTACATGCTCTTATCCCCACAAAGAAATATCTTTGTCAATCCTCCATGCAAGTTTTATTCAATAAACAAGAAAAACTAAAAAAATAATCCCTCTACCTAGGAAAACTACAACACAAAATAAAAATAATGAATTCAAAATAAAATTCAAGCATTCCTATGATAATCAAAAATCTTTCCCATAGAATAGAGACAAATTTAAACAACAATCCATAGATAAATTGATGCTCGATGGCACAAAATTGAAGACAAACACACAAATCAAACATAATGAACATCTTGAAGATAATTATATAAAATACCTAAAAAGGACTAAGAGAATTGGCTCTCCAAATGGATCTAAGATGGTCCACAAAAATATAATTTATCAAAAATTATTAACCAATGATAGTGGTGGGTTAGACATTATAATTAGTTAAATTGGTAGACACTATTGTCACTTGGATTTTCACACTTTGATGAGATGTCTCATCTCTCATCATCCAAGTGGCATAATTTAAACAACTCTAGGTTGTGGGCAAGCCTAATAATGAGGTGCATTTATAGATAGGGATAGCTCCCTTGATTTACCACTTATAAAACACTACTATAGATATGATTGGAGGGGGAAAGAGAGATAAAACTAAAATCAAACTATCCTAAGGGAGGTGATACACCAAAATAGTTGATGATTGACAACCAACTGCATGTTACACATGAGAATAAGTGACTAACCAAACATACATTTATCCAATATACATATTCTCACATCACTTAATATGGCACTATTTGAATAGGCTAACTCCCTCAACCTTGAAACTTCCTATAACACTTCACATGACCTACAAGAAGAAGCTTTCCAACTTTAATAGGTGAGAGAATGACACAACATGCTAAGAAATCAAGAGTTATCACTAAGCCAGATCAATCATATAATTAAAACACAATATTAATAGTCATTTAAGAGGTAAAAATTAGAATTATTATTGATCAAATGGTATGCAGATGAGTAGGTCTTTTCCATACTTCGGTGGAGCATAATTTACAAAGGCCAAAATGGCTAGTTCTTATAGAAATTGAGAGAGAGAGAAGAAAAGAGAGAAGCCCAAAGGTCACAAAGATACTTTTCATGATGATATAATGAGTTAATTTTGCATGATAGTATTTTTCTAAACGGACCATGTAAGGTTAGGAAGTATAAGTGTCCATAAAAGGTATGAAAATCATAAAAAATGGCATGAAACTTTTTGTGTTGTCTTAAAAAACTAACTTCATCATCCACACCTATTTAAATGTCCAAAAAATAACTAATAATAGGTCTAATGATTATAATATGAGCTAAGGTTTCTATACATGCCTCTCCATCCATTGGTTTTAGTCTTAGTCATCAAGAATCATCTAGAAATGAGCTATCACCATATGTAGTCAAAGAAACTCCTCCTTCTGACACCTCTTACACTTGGCCTCAAAATTTTAATTAGTTTCCCATGAAAATATGTGGGAGGAAGTGGATTAAAATTTTAAATACTCTCCATGTCCTTATAATTCTTAGGCACACCTTGAAAATCCATCCACTGAAGTTTTCACACTTCTCACCATCATGCACACCATGCCAGTTTTGATTAGTTGAGATGAATACTGAGGTAAAAGCACTTATTATTTTTTCTACGGCATGAAATGGACATGTATAGTTATCTTAAGTCATAATATTTCTCTTAAATTTGGTTTCATCTCTTGGACCCTCTTAGAACCTACACAATGCATAAAAGTGTAAAAAAGAACAATTTTTTACCCTGTCCATAGAGTTAGGGTAGTGAAAATGTTGATGGGAATGATACATAAATATTATTATACACCATCCAATAATTTTCAATTCCATTCTGGTCCTTTTGTATAACTTACCATCCTCATTTTCTAAATTGGGTCCTTCCAAGGATTTACCAAAGTTTTGAGCAATTTTGACCTTTAGTAAGGTTTCATAAAGGTCTGACATCCAAATATCAAATTAATGCCACAAAAATGATTATTTAAGATGATATTAACAACATAAAAAATTCTTGTATCTCCATGAAAATATTCATAGGAGATGTGAGCACTCAAAGTTGCTCACTCGAGCCCTTTCTTCCATTTCCTATAGGCCTATGTTGGTTTTGAACTAAAAAATGGATTATTTGTGATTTATATGCATAAAAAGAGATTTATAACATCTAAAATAACCCTAATAAAATTTTAAAATATATTGGAAATATCTTCCAATGTTGGAAATTAATTTGACCCTCTATTTGGCTTCTAGGCCTAAACCTATCTAACAAGCCTTGACTGCAACTCCTATGGGTTTTGAACACCTATCGAGTTTATACCCTTTGTGAAATATTTGTAAGTTTTTCATATTTTTAATTAATATTTACAAACCTATTTAAAAATTTTAACCAGCTCCCTATCTCACCTTTCATCCCACTTCCTCCAAAATTGCAGGTTTGTGCATAAGGAGAGTGCCCTTTGTCTGAGACAAAATAGAGGGAACTCCCCTATTTAATAAGGCAATGGTTATTATTTTTAGAGGTTATAAAATTATTTAACATTTTATTTACAATATTTTAGTCCTTTATAACATATTTTGACCATTCAATTCCTTAAAAACCCAAGATAAACCCCAGTTGAGATAGACTGTGTGCAGGGTTTAAGGAATAGACTATGTGATTTTGTCTTGAGCCTTTCACCTCCCCTATTTACACTCTATTAGTGAAACATATGATTTAAATTTTAATTTAAAATTGTCTATTATACCTACCAACCCTTTATAAAACCTCTTAAGTCATACCCTTGAGTTGACTACCTAAGGTGTTGACTATGTTTCCTCTATTTTTTCCTCAACAGTCAATCTTATATGTGGTCATGCCTATTTAACATTTAGATATAGTGTCTAAAAACCATCATAGAGTATTTTATGATTATTTAATTTTTTTTATACTCTTTTTTAATCATCCAAATATTATATCCACCTCAAGAACACAACTATTTTGCTCTTTGACGCTCACAATCAACTACAGTTGACTATGTGGGGCCCTGTAGGTGGATTTAAACCTTGGAAATTATGTCAAGTAGTCTATAGGAAACATATGAATTATTAGGGAGAACTATGATCTAAAAAATGTCTATATGTTTTTAGGTCTCTATACTTAAGATCAAATCATGAACTGTGATACTTTACAACTAACTATAGGTGGTTTTCTCTTGTTAAAGGATGCTTGTAGGCCTGCTTGAGACTTGAAACACTACCTATATACATCATACTTATGATATCCATGTTAATTAGTGCCCCCTTCAATCAATAATGCCATACAAAATATGGGAGTATACCTTGGTATAGCAACATTGGTTGAATGGGTCTCTTATAACTCTAACTTATAGATCACACTAATTAAAAATAGTTCATAAATATGCAAATTTAGGGTTTCTAATGACCACCCTCCATTGATCATCTACTTCTCAATCATTATTGAGTCCTTTCCCTATATGGATAATCTAAAACAAACACATCTATAGGTTTTAAAACTCCTTGTAACACTATTTTGTGCTTTTCACAAAACTAACCAGACCTCTATTTTCACTCTTTTAGGGAAAAGATCCTTGAATTTAGTTATTTGATCCTATAAGGTATTCTATATCTCCATTTGCTCATTTTAAAATTTAAAATGGTTTGTTATGGTTAATTCCACCTACCAATATTTTAAGTAAATGTTTTTTCATGTTATAACCTCCTAAACAAGGACTTATATACCTTTTCTAGGGCCACATGTAGGTGTCTATTTAGTATATATAGGTAGTCAAAGAGAATGTGGATAATGTACATGTTTTTAACCTCTCATGAGTTTTGAACAAATATCAATATTCCAAAATTAACTTTTCATTCTTAAAATGATTTTAAACTACCAATAAGATTCTCATCCTAGTATCACATCATCATCATATGTGGTATCAATATATGCACCTTCAATGGTATGTAGGTAGTATGTGAAATGGTATGAACAGTGGTATCATGAATTTTACCTTAGACCAACTCCATGATATTTTAAATGGATAAACAAGTGGATGATGATTTAAAAATATTGGGTCAAGATTCTAAATCTTGTTTGAACATTTGAAAACCTCTATGGGAGCACCTGTAGGTGTATTTTCTCTGGTAGACTGACTATATATGTGACTGAGTATGACTGTCATAGTATTTTATCTACCATTTGAATAAATAATTCAATACTTATTGTTGATAAAATATTCATTAAGTATTTAAAACCTTCATCAAATCTCTATGAACATGCCATACAGGTTCTAAACACATGATTTACGAAGACTGATTGTGTATGACAGTCATAGGGTAAGCTAGCTACATGACACTTGTGACTGCACCTTCATGGAGTATGATTTTTAGGATGAGATTAGAAGTTTAATGGAATCATGATATAATTTAAAATATGTACATGAAGCTATAACAACCCCTTGAAGTTACCATCAAAGCATGAAGATCTTAAAAATTGTAGAAACCTACCTGTTGCATAGAAAAGTGCTTCCTCTTGAAACTTAAGATGATTTACATATCAAAACACCCTAAAATGATAAAAAAAACATGGATATATTTAAATTATGGATTAAACATCCTCTATAATCAATATCAATAGTTAGATTATACATAACTACCCAAACCAAAGCAAAACCCATAGGGTGCACAAATTAGCAAGTAAAAAAGTACAGTTAACTTCATGAGGATGGTTTATAAATACAAATCCACAATTATTAAAAATATTGTTATAAAAATTAATATTTGTTTTTTAATTTCACCTCCTAAAGGTGTTTGACCTAGAATTTCTCTAACTATCCATACCAACCGTAAACCTACTCTCTAGTTATGTGTGTCTAGAAAGGTAAAGAAGGGGCAGAACGGTTTTAGCTTAATTTTGGAACTACAAGAGTAATTCAAGATTGTGAATGGATTTGAGGAATTTTATTATTTATCTCATTAACTTTTCCAAATTTTCAGACTCCCTTATGGGTCGTATAAGTGTCAAACTCTTTTCCTTTCCCAAGAAAATTGCTCTTTCTTTTGAAGAACATGTCACTTTCAATTATGAATAGTTGATTAAGGCATAATAGGACATGTTTAATGTGACATGACCTATCTGATACCTTCACAGTTCCATAGGATGTTTTAAAACTCATTAAATGCCATATTTTGACCCCAAAATGACTCAAAATGATATAAGGACTAAAATCACTAATGACCAAGGTTAATATAACATGAAATCACACTAAATGACCTATAATACACATTAAGACATATATATTAGACCACTAAAACACCTAAAAATCATGTCTTTACATATAAGGGTCCCAATTTGACCTATAGGGTCAAATTTACTTAATAAATTGTTGACTCATAGGCGTACCATGCATGCTATACTAACTAGACTTGTAGCCTTATCAGTCCATTAGGCTTAAGGAGTCATCTAAAGTTTGAAACATAAAAAGAGGACTTTGACCTCTTAACAACCATGATCAATCAATATAATACCAACTGACTACCTCAACCACACAAAATAAAAGATAGACACAAACAAAAAAAAACAAACCAACAAGATACACACACATGTGCTCAAAGAACTTAGGAAAAATAAGAAGTAAATAACTATATACAGATAATAACTAAGCATAAATTCCTCCTAGATCAAATGGGAAGTTTGAAACCTTCCTTAATTCTTTACATGAAGGATTCAGTGAGACATATAGCCTTTTGTCTATTAGCATTAATGCCTCCATCTTCTTTATGGTGTTTACCAACTTCATTAGCATGAGGTTCAATGAGAACCAAGAAACTCCATATAGGTTGAATATGAAAATAAGTTCTTATTGCATCCAAATAGTCTCAACCTTCTCATGTACATGACCTTTGATGTCCAAGTTTTAAAATATGATAGTCCTCTTAGTAATTTCTCTCCTCGACATAATATGCTTGATGTTTGAAACCACTAAGCTTTCCTTCACCATGTTCCCACATCCTTAAATGTGGTTTGACATCAAATGTATCTCTTGATTGTCTTTTTGGTACAAAAAGATATGCATTGACATCATTATCCATGTCTACAACTTCTTGTACACTAGCATCATCAAATGGCTTCATGACAATAGGTTCTTGACTTGTAGAATCACCTTCATCTTAATGTTTTATTGAACACTCAATATCATGTTCATTAGACTCATCAAAAATATTTTCATTCGATATGCAATCTTTTAGAGAATAAAATATTTTACCCAACTTATCAAATTCCTTACATATGGCATTAAACTTCTATCATAAATCTTCTTCCTCATGAATGTATTCTTCAAGAGATATTTCCTCTACCATGGTCTCATGAGACTCTTTTAGGACTGCCACTTTTTGAGGATTGATTTGACCTTCATCCCTGATAGTACACTCCACTTCATGCTTTAGATGGTCATCCACAACTTCATGATCAGACATGGAGCCTTCCTCAAATACCTCTCTCTTCAATTCTTGGCCACATTCTTCATGGATACACATCCCCTAAAAAATGGAGGTATTAGAGTCTGCTTCATGGACACACATCCCTTAAAATATGAAGGCATCATCCTATGGATTATACTTTTGTTCACCAAGGGAAGTCCCTATGGTGATTTATTTCTCATAGTCACTCATAAGATCTTTTTGATTAACCATGAATTGAATTTTATCTTCTCCACATTCTTCTCTCAAAATAGGCTCTTCCTCAGGAAGGGATGAGGTAAAACGTTGACGGATAGGCTCATGTGAGGATATAAAATGTTAGGTGTATTAGAAGGTTTATGAGTTGGAGATGGAGTGCGGGATGAAGGACAAGTCTTATGAGTGGATTTAGGAAAGATAAAATCACTATTAAGCTCACATGGAAGTGAATTCTTGGATTGATTATATGGATTAGCATCTACACGAGTAGGAAATGCATATTGACAATAATATCTTTGTGTATAATCCATGGAATTAGATGATTTCATATGACAAGACTCATAGGATTACTCTTGAGGCTAATATGCATCATGGTATGAATGAGAGGGCTCATATTAGGACTAATAAAAAGGTGTTTCTTGATAGGTTTCTTGGTAACCTTCCTCATAGGGTTGTTCAACAACATGGTGTCCATATAGATAGGGAAATGAATGGATATAGGGCTACTATGGCTTATATAATTGATAGCCATTTTAGTATGACTATTTAGAGGTAAAAGGTGATTCATAGTAAGGCTAATAAGAAGGTTCATGATAGGAGTATTGGCCATAGCTATCCATATCAACCTTATAATTCAAAGGAAACACAAAAACTAATCAAAATTTTCAAATAGATATACATGCATTGCTTATAAATAGAAGTTATCATTTGGAGTCACCATTGATGTTACCTTGCTTGCTTCCAAAATTTGATTACAGGGAAGACACACCAACAATCTTCCCACTCTCTTAGACCTCGGTCCAACTAGACATGCCAAAAGTTTTTGTCAATTAGATTTGCACCATTTGAGGAGATGCCTCAGCAATACTCATCCAAGTGGCATAATTAAAACACCTAGAGGTTGTGGGTGAGCCTAAGAATGAGGTGAATCTCTATATAGAGCTAGCTCCCTTGATGTACCATTTGTAGAACACTACTATAGTTATGTCTAGGGTGGAAAGGGAGAGAAAATCAAAAGCAAACTATGCTAAAGGAGGTGATACACCAAAATAGTTGATGACTTCCAATTAGCTGCATGTTACACATGAGAACAAGGGATTAACCAAACATACACTTTTCCAATCTACATCTTCTCACATCAATGTTTAATTATGAGGTTATGGATGAAAGTCTAGGCTAGGAAGGCTAGGCAAGAGGCCTAAGATGGAATTAGTTGAATAAGATAAATCACTCAACCCTGACATTTCCCAGAACACTTCATGTGACTTGAAAGAAGAAATTTTCCAACTGTAATAGGTGAGAGAATTAGACAAAATTCTAAGGAAATAAGAATTATCATTAACCAAGATAAATCATCTAACTAAAACACATTATGAATAGTCATGGAAGAGGTAAAAATTAGTATTATTATTAATCAAATGGTATACAAATGAGCATGGCTTTGCATACTCAGGTGGAGCCTAATTTACAAAGGCCAAAATGGTTATTTCTTATAGAACTTGAGAGAGAGAAGAGAAGAGCAAATCCCAAAAGTCACAAGGGCACTTGTCATGCTAAGAGAATGAGTCACTTATGCATGAGAATGGGGTGATAAATGGACCATGGAAGGTTATATAATACAAGTGTCCATAGAAGGCATAAAAATAATGAAAAGTGGCATGAAACTCCTTGTGCTAGCTTAGAGAACTACCTTCATCATCCACACATATTTGAACATCTAAAAAACAAATAGGGATAGGTATAATAAATCAAATGATATGGAAGGATTTCATACATTCTTATTGATGCATTGGTTGTATTCTTGGTCATTTGGAATCATCTAAAAATGAGCTATCACCATCTACAATCAAATAAACTCCTATTTCCCACACCTCTAACACTTAACCTCAAATTTTGCTTGTGTTTCCAATTAAAATCCATTTGAATGAGTGGATGACACTTTTAAATAATCCCCATGTCCTTAGAATTCTTAGGCACTCCTTAAGAATCCATCCACTTGAAGTTTTCACACTACTCACCATCATGCTCATTATGCCAATTCTAACTAGCTGAGATGAAGTAGCCAGTAAACACACTTAGGTGTTTTTATAAGGAATTAAATTAATATGAGGAGATATCTTAAGTACTTGTATTTCTCCTAAATTTTGTTTCATATCTTAAAACCTCTTACAACCTACACAATGCACAAAAATAGTCAAAAAGAGTAGTTTTATACCCTATCCATATAGTTAAGGCAGTGAAAAATCTGATGGGCAGGAGACATAAATATTATTATACATAATAAAATCATTTTAGATTCCATTTTTGTCAATTTTGATAGCTTACCATCCTCATTTTCCCAATCAGGCATTTTCAGTGTCTTAATAAGAGTTTTGAGCAGTTTTGACCTTTAGTGATGTTTCATAAAGGTTTAAAACCTAACTCTCAAATTAATGCCATGAAATTGATTTTATATGACCCTCTCCAAAATCTCCAAATTTATTGGATTTCCATGCAAAGCTCTAGATGAGATGTGAACACTCAAATTTTCTCACTCGAGCCCTTTATTCCATTTCCTATAGGCCTGAGTTAGTTTTGAGCTCAAAAATGGACTATTTCTGATTTATCTACATAAAAAGAGATTTATCACATCTAAAATGATCCTAAAACATGTTTCAATCTATTTAAAATATCTGCTAGTGTTGGAAATAAATCTAACCCTCCAATTGGCTTTTAGGCCTAAACTTGCCTATCAAGCCTTGATTATAACTCATGTGGGTTCAGACCACCTATTAAGTTTATCCCATCTATGAAATATTTATCACATTTTAAAATGTGTAATTCATATTTCCAAAACTCTTTGAAATTTTCAAACTACTCCTTGGCTCACCTTTCATCCCAATTTCTACAAAATTATAGATTTATGCATAAGGGGAGTGCCCTCTATTTGAGACAAAACAAAGGTCACTCTCTTATTTCCTTAGACAATGGTGATTATTTTTTGAGGTTATCCAAGTATTAAAAATGTTATGTACTATATTTTAATCCTTGATAACATCATTTGACCATTAAATTTCTTAAAAATCTAAGATAGACCCCTGTCGAGATAAACTATCTGCAAGGTTTAAGGAATTGACTATGTGATTTTGTCTTGAGACTTTTACCTCTCCTATTTACATGATATTAGTGAAGCACATGATTTAAATTGTATTTTCCAATTTTTTATTATACCTACCAACCCTTTCTAATACCTCTTGAGTCATACCCTTGAGTTGACTACCTAAGCTATTGACTATGTTTCCTCCATGTTTTCATCAATAATGAATCCTATAAGTGGTCATGCCTATTTGAGGTTTAGATATAGTGTATACAAACCATATTATATTCCCATAGGATTTTTTTATTTTCTTAAACTCATTTTTAATCATACTTATGTTATATCCACCTCAATAACTCAACTCTTTTACTCTCTACCCCTCACAGTCAATTATAGCTAATTGTGTGTGGCCCTATAGGTGGTTTTAAACCTTGAATCTTGTATAAAGTATTCTATAGGAAGCATATGGAGTATTAAATATTAGTATGATATAACAAATGTATATATGTTTGTATGTCTCTATACTTAAGATCACACCATGGACTGTGATACTTTGAAACCAGCAGTCGGTGCCCTTCTCTTATGAAAGGAGACCTATAGGTGTGTTTGTGACGTGAAACACTACCTATCTACATCATCCTGATGATTTACATGTTAATTTGTGCCCCCTTAAATCAATAAGACCATAAAAAATAAGGGAGTATACCTTGGTATTACAACAATGGTTAAATGGGTCTCTTATAACTCTAACCTATAGATGACATTGATTGAAAATAGGACATAAATATGCAACTTTAGGATCTATAATGACCGCCCTTCATTGATCATCTTCTCTTTAATCCTTGTGGATTCCTTATCCTATATGGGGAATTCAAAACAAACACATATAGTGTTTTAAAGATTCCTTATAACCCTATTGTATACTTTAGACAATATTAACCAGACTTCTATTTTCATTATTTTAGGGAAAGGATCCTTGAGTTCAACTTTTTCATACTAGAAGGTAGTCCAACATCGATTTGCACATTTAACACTTCAAGGAGGGATGTGTTGACAATTTTGACCCCACAGGTCAAAATTGCAACACTTATCATTTGAAACTTTGTAAAAATAAGATTTTTATCTATGTCATAAATTGGTCTTTACATTTTTTTTTACGAAGAGCTCCTTCCTTTCAAAAAGGTCCATTTCTATAGTTTTCTTGAAGGTCACTTCTCAACAAATTGGGTTTGTTCATAATTCAGAAAGGACCACTACAAATTTTTGATGTCATTTCCAAAAAGTTCTAAT
Source organism: Torreya grandis (assembly GCA_037957365.1). NCBI lineage: Eukaryota > Viridiplantae > Streptophyta > Pinopsida > Cupressales > Taxaceae > Torreya > Torreya grandis. The sequence continues at coordinate 68,976 of JARHVA010003238.1, forward strand.
GACTGTTTCAATTTTGCCGAAGGGTACCTTCCCTTTGGGAAAAGGCATTTTTAAAGATAGTGGACTAGACAACTTTTTTGAAGGATCACTTGATAGATTTCCTAAAGGGTGTTTTTTGCAAGGAAAAAGTCCTTTACAAAAGGGATAAATGTTACAATTCCTTTGGAAAAGGTCCAAATGAAGAAATCCAAAGGGTTCTTTTCCTTTAAAAAGGTCCTTTACAATTTTTTTGAAGGATAATTGGACCGTTAGAATTCTTCAGAAGGGCAAGAGACCATTTTAAAATAGGTGAACCATCCATTTTTAAAATTCTGAAAGGTTCTTTTCCAAAAGTTCAAATGGAATTTTCATGAAGCCAAACGGTCACTTAATTTTTCTGAAGGGTCGTTTCTTCTAGGAAAGTGAGAATCAAAAAGTTTGAAGGGTCTTTTTCTTCAAGAAAGTCCTTTGCAAGTTTTCTAAAGCCCTTTTCAAAAACTTTGAAGGGCACATTCCAATAATCCAAGAGGTCTATTTCAAAAACATGAAGGTCCAGATACAAATTCCTGAAGGGTAGTTTAAAAACCTCGAAGGGCAATTTGCAAAAGTTCTAAGTACATGAATTCTTTTGGACTTTTTGTCTAAAGGAATTGTCCATTGAAAAAGAATCCCAAAATAATTCCTTCAGAGTTTTTGTCTAAATGAAATAAACAAAAATAATTCCTTAGAATATTTGTCCAAAAGAAATAAATAAGGAGATAAGCAAAAGATAAAAGTCTGAAGGGGAAGCCTAAAACAAAATTCAAAGGCCAAAAAATTGAAACAATTCTTTCAGGGAAATTTTCTGAAGGAAGTGTTAGAAAGAGAAATGCATAAGGAAATTAGTTTCGAAAAAATTGTCTATGATAAATGGACCAAGAAAACTGTCTAAAGAAATAATTTCAAGAAAGTGAATAAAGACAAGGGTTTAGGAGGAAAGCCTGAAGGAAATGAATGAAGAATTATTGTCCATGGGAATAGACATATATAAATCTAAAATGAATACAAACAAAAAAAAATAGCCAAAATAAATGCTAAAGGAATACATGCATAGCATGTAAAGTGGCCGAAGATCAATTAAAGGCATCTAGGTGGAGAAAAAACATGAAAAAAACAATGACATGTAGTTGCCTTCAAGCACAATTCTCTTAGTTTAAAAAGTGAGACTCAAATACATAAACAACTTGAATAATTTAGCGTTGGATGGTGGTTTAAGGATCTAACATGGAGTTTCAACATTGCATAGCTAATATTAATATGGAATTTCATGCATTCACTTTTATGTATCTTATTAATCAAAGTTTTTTTCAAACACCTCAACTTCAAGTGTTTGAAGATTACCATAACATGATGCATGAAGAAAATTAAATTACAGAATATCCATGCATGTTTTATAAATTTTGAAGAATTTAATGTTCATTCCAAATAATGATTATGAAAAGGGCTCTCCTTCATTTTGAATGCCAAATAGCTTTTCAAGCATGACATAAGTCAGAAGGATATTATCAGAAAGCTTGCTTATCTTGGAATAGATAAAGTTAGACATGGGGTGATGTGGTAGTTGATTTCCTCTTCTATTTTTAATGCCAATCTCTTAGATTTTATATGATTTTTATATATAATTTGGATTCTTAGCCTTGAATAAATTATGATCCCTCTTTTGGCAAGACCATACTCTACCAAAATTTGAGTTTTGTAACCTTTTTAGATAAATAGAAGGACTATTTTCATATTCTAGTGTGTTGGTATAGTGTATCTATGTCAGTGATTTGCATGTGTGATATAATTTTTCTTCCTTTTCAAGCCTTGATTCTTACCTATTTACTAGTTGATTAGAATATGCAGGACATGTTCTATGTTTGATGTATTTTGGTTTAAGTTATAGTGGATGTAAGTGGTTGGTTAGTGCCTTTAATCAGGTCTATTCCCTCATTTCCCTCAAGCTTTGATCACTAGATAGAACCTTTTCATGAAATAATGATGCATAGGATTCAATTGGAATTTAAATTTTAGTCTTTTCTTTGTCTAATAAGTATTTTTTAGGATCTCAAATTGAGTGGATGAACCAAAATTCAAGTCTAACAATATCATTAGATAGGATTTTTCCTTTAATTTTATTTTTTTCATTTTCCCAATAGTTTGTATCATAGAGTAGAGATCCTAATTGATACACCAAACTGATCTAGCCTTTAGAATCTATAGATTCAATCCATTGATTAGGCCACCCACAACCTAGGATTATTTCCATGTTTCAACAAAGTGTGAAGGCGTGAAACTACCTTTACAAAGCTGTGAGTCTAATTGGAAATAGTTTTTTGACATGTCCAGTGGGATGCATTGGAACTCGTCTTGATGAAATTTTAGTTACAACAGTGTTCTTCATGATGTATTTGGTGATTCCAAGCTCAAGTAATTACTTCTAATGGTCTAGGCACAATTTCCATGTAGGTGTATTTTTAGTGTATTATCATGAATGATCTTTGATGGCTATATATGAAGATAATTCCTATGCTATGTTTCCTTATCAACCTTATGATTAATAATACTAGCCTTGTCTCTAATAAATATTGGATGAGATAGAGCTCAAAATACTAACATATGCAAGAAAAGTTTGTTCAAGATTTTAGTTTGAGGAAGTGAATTTTTTGTTTTCAAAATGCATCTAATGATCTAGAAAAGATAAATGGGTTATGTATTTTCGTATTGGAGAAGATTCAATTTTGGGAGAGGCAATAAATTGAGTTGAACCAGTTTTCTCAAGAGGATTATTGTCTTCCTTATTCTCATGAAATTCTTAACTAGGCTCACTGTGTGCCAATGGAGCTTCCTAGTTGGAGTCAAAAGCAAACTCATATGAATATTGAAGAGCCTACTCAAGAGAATAAACCTTCTTGTATTCCCCTTTCTTCACCAATCATCCCTCAAGTTCAAGTTGTCCATGAAGACAAAATGGGTTTCAGACTTTGATGAGGTAATGGCCAAGTGGAAGGAATAGATTGTATAGGTCTTTAAGAGTTTCTCTTTCCCTCCTCTTTAAAATTACCTAAATGATTCCATTTCCCTCCATATCCTAAAATATAATCATGATAAACCTCCCATGATTAATTTTACCTATCAAACAAATGAATTTCATCATGCTCCCATAGTCTCATTTTTTTAGGAGCCTATTCTCTAGAGGATTGAGAAAGGGGTTGCAACTACAATTCAAGTTCTTGTAGAGTGTGAAGAGGATGCTTAAAATGTGTATGAGGAAGATTTTCTCAACAATAATTCACCTTAGGTTGTAGTTGAGAATGATAAGGCTGATTTTTATGTGAAAGAACTCCAAGATTAGTTGGTACAAATTGAAGTCATAAATGAGTTAAATATATCTCCTATTCAGAAGGATCAAGATAACATTCAAGCTAATCCTATTCAAATTGATCAAAATGAGAAACAAAAAGATGATTGATAGTTGTACCTTTAATATTTTTAGGATATTGAAGAGATATGTAGGGATATGATGCCTATTCAAGATCATAATATAGAATGGGTTGCCTATTAAAATCTCCTTGAAGAGAAGTATGAACTTACAGAAGTTGATAGGAGGGATGAGGTCACTTAAGGACAATGTATAGATGAGATATCACTTGACAAGGTTGTAGATGACAAGCAATATGAAAAATATTTGGAAGTACTAGATGAGTTTGTCTTTGTGGGTGACTAGTTTACTATTGATGACGCATTTGAGGAGCTGCTAAGAGAGTTTGTAGGCAATAAAAATGCCTCATCAAAGGTTATGATTAATAAACATTATTCCTTGTAACTTGTACCATATCTTGGAGTGAGTGAGTTTATGAATTTCTCTTTTGATCTAGGTGGATCATGTTTTGTCATGGTTAGTTTATTTTTTTATTTTCCTCCAAGTGTTGTTCAATCATATTAGTTTAGTTCTATTTTGTCCCAGATAAGTGCTTGTTTGTATATTTTATTTGTTTAGTTAGTTTTCCTATTTTGTGTGTTTCCTTTCTTATTTTGGAGGATGAAGGTTACATCATGCCATGCCAAAAGATAATTTGTAGTCATGAACTATATTTTTTATTGTTTTCTGAGTTCAAATGTCATGTAGATAGTCTAGTTCTTAACCATAGCAGGCATGCTTCCCAGCTATGTCACAAAAATGTTGACAATTTTGACCCCATACGTCAAAATTACAACCCTTATCATTTGAAACATTAAAAAAACATTCATTTTGTCTAAGTGTCATAAAATGGTCTTTACAATATTTTTTGAAGGGCTCCTTCCTTTCAAAAGGATCCATTTCAGCAATTTTTGTAAAGGTCACCTCTCGGCAAATTAGGCTTATTCACAATTCATAAAGGACCATTGTAAAGTTTTGATGTCATTTCAAAAAGTTCAGAGGATTGTTTCAATTTTTTTGAAGGGCACCTTCCCTTCGAGAAAAGGAATTTTCAAAGACAGTGGACCAAACAACTTTTTTGAAGGGCCACTTGATAGATTTCTCGAAGGGTATTTTTTGCAAGGAAAAGGTCCTTTGCAAAAGGGCTGAATGGTACAATTCCTTTAGAAAAGGTCCAAATAAAGAAATCCTAAGGGTTATTTTCCTTTGGAGAATTCCTTTATAACTTTTTTGAAGGGTAAGTGGACCATTACACTTTTTTTAAGGGTGAGAGACCATTTCAAAATTATCAAACAATCCATTTTCAAAATTCTAAAAGGTTCATTTCTAAATGTTCGAAGGGCACTTTCATGAAGCCAAAGGGTCTCTTGATTTTTTTGAAGGGTTGTTTCATTCAGGATAGTGACAATCAGAAAGTTTTAATGGTCTTTTTATTTAATAAAATCCTTTTAAATTTTTTTTAAGCCCTTTTCAAAAAGTCTAAAGGGCACATTCCAATAATCCAAGAGGTCCATTTTGAAAACTCAAAGGTCTAGATGCAAAGTTCTGAAGGGATTTTAAATAATCTTGAAGGTTAGTTTCAAAAACCCAAAGGGCAATTTTTAAAATTTGTAAGTACATGAATTCCTTCATACTTTTTGTCTGAAGGAATTATCCATTGAAAAAGAAGCTCAAAATAATTCCTTCAAACTTTTTCTCATAAGCAAATGAAGAGAGGAAACTTTGAAAGAAATCCATCAAAATTTTTGTCTGAAGTAAATAAAAAAAGAATTCCTTAAGACTTTTTTTTCAAAGGAAATAAACAAGGATATAATTTATAGACAAAATTCTAAAGGGGAAGACCGAAACAAAGTCCAAAGGAAAAAAATCTTAGACAATTCCTTCGGGGAAATTATCTAAAGGAAATGTTAGAAACAAAAGTGCATAAATAAATTAGTTTCAGACAAAGTGTCCATGAGAAATGAACCAAAAAAATTGTCTAAATAAATAATTTTAGGAAAGTGAATGAAGCCAAGGGTTCAAGAGGAAATCCCAAACAAAATGAATGAATAAATATGGTCCATGGGAATAGATAGAAATAACTCTTGAAAGGAATACAAAAAAAATAAAGAGCCTAAATAAATGCTGAAAGAATACATGTAGAACATACAAAGTGGCCCAAGATCGATTAGACACATATAGGTGGAGCATGAACATGCAAAAAACAAAGACATATAGTTGACTTAAGGCATCACTCTCTCATTTTTAAAAGGGAGACTCGAATTCATAAAGGGATTGAGGAGTTTATCATTGGATGTAGGTTCAAGGAGCTAACATAGAGTTTCAATGTTGCATACCTAATATTAATATGTAATTTCATGCATGAACTCTTATTTATCTTATTAACCAATGTTTTTTCAAACATTTCTAACTCAGCTTCAAGTGTTTGAAGATTGGCGTAGCATCATGCATGAAGAAAATTAAATTACCAAATATCCATGCATGTTTGATAAATTTTGAAGAATTTAGTGTTTATTCTAAATAATGATTATCAAATGGGATCTCCATCATTTTCAACACCAAAGATCTTCTCATGTAGAACATAAGTCAGAAATATATAATCAGAAGGCTTGGTTATCTTGGCATAGTTGAAGTTGGACTTGGGGTGATGTGGGAGTTGATTTCCTCTTCTATTATTAGTATCAATCTCTTAGATTTTGTATGTTTTTTCTATATAATTTGGATTTTCAACCTTGAATCAATTATGATCCCTCTTTTTGTAAGACTAGACTCTACAAAAATTTGAGTTTTATAACCTTTTTAGATAAATAAAAGGGCTATTTTCAGATTCTAGAGTGATGCTATAGTATATATATGTCAGTGATTTTCATATGTGATATAATTTTTCATCCTTATCATGTCCTAATTATTACCTATTTACTAGTTGATTATAATGTGTAAGTCATGTTCTATGTTTGATGTCTTTTGGTTGAAGTTACAATGGATGTAAGTGGCTATTTAGTGCTTTAAATTAGGCCTATTCCCTCATTTCCCTCAAAATTTGATCACCAGATTGAACCTTTTCATGAAGTACTAATGTATATGAGTCAATTGGAATTGAAAGTTTAGTTTTTTCCTTATCTCATTAATGTTTTTTAGGAGCTCTAGTTAAGTGGATGAACCAAAATTTACATGCATCACCATCATTAGATAGGATGTTTTCTTTATTTTTATTTCTTCCCTTTTCCCTATAGTATGCAGCATAGAGTATATATCCTAATTGATACACCAAAGGGAGTTATCCCTTAGAATCTAGAGATTCAATCCACTGATTAGGCCACCCACAACCTAGGATTATTTCCATGTTTTAGCATACTATTAAGGCCTAAAACTACCTTCAAAAGGGTGTGAGTTTAGTTGACAACAGTCTATTATGGTCAATTTCACCTACTAAGATTCCAAGGAAAGGTTTTGTCATGTTCTAACTTCCCAAACAAGGACTTATATACCACTGCTACGGCCACCTATAGCTATCTATTCAATGTATATAGGTAGTAAAAGAGAATGTGGATAATGTGCATGTTTTCAACCTATCATGAATTATGAACCAATATCAACATTCCCTAATTCATTCTTCATGATTCAAAGGTTTTAAACCACCACTAATATTCTCATCCTAGTATGACATCATCATGATAGGTTGTATGTGCACCTTAAATGGTATGGAGGTAGTATGTGAAATGGTATGAGTAGTGGTATCATGAATTTGACCTTAGAGAAACTCAATTATCCTCCAAATGGATCAAATAATGGATGATGATGTCAAAATCTTAGGAAAATATTCTACACCTTGTTTCAACATTTGAAAACCTCTAGGAGAGAGCCTATAGATATATTTTCTCCAGTAGACTAACTATATATGTGATTAAGTATGATGACCATAGCATTTTACTTACCATTTAAAAAAATAATTCACTAATTATTTTTGATAAAATATACACCAAGTATTTTTAACCTTCATCACATCTTTATGAACATTTGTTATAGTTTCTAAACATGTGATTTACCAAGATTGATTGTGTATGACAGTCATAGGGTAAGTTAGTTCCATGGTCCTTGTGATTGCACCCTCATGGAGTATGATTTGGAATATGAGCTTGTGAGGTAAATTAAAAAACTAGAACATTTAAGACAATTAAATGAACCTAACACACCCCTTGAAGTTACCATCAAAGCATGAAGGTCTTAAAAATGGTGGAAACCTACCTGTTGTAAAGAGAAGTGCTTCCTCTTGAAAATTAAGATGATTTTCATAATAAAATATCTTTAAATTATAAACCAAACATGGAGAGAATTATATGAGGGATTCAAAATCCTCTGGAATCGGTACTAATAGCTAGATTATATGAAACTACCCAAACCAAACCAAAGCCTATAGGTTGCATAGATTAGCAAGTAAAAAAACACAGTCAACTTCATGATGATGGGTCATAAAGCACAAGCCACCATTTTTTTAAATATTTTTATGTAAATGAATATCTATGAGTTTAATTTCACCTTCCAAAGGTGTTTGACCTAGAAATTCTCTAACTGTCTATACCAAACATACACTTGCTAAATGGTTTTGTGTGTTTAGAAGGTTGAAGGAACATGAAATTTTTATCTCAATTTTGACACTTATAGAGGAATTAAAGTGTTAAAATGGATTTAAAGAAGCTAAATAATCATCTCATGACCTTCTCCCATGTGTCACACTCCCTTATGAGTTGTGTAATTGGAAAACTCTTCTCTTTTTCAAAGAAAATTAATGTTTCTTCTGAAGAACCTATCAATTTTATCTATTTAAAGTTTATTTAGGCATAATATGACACATATCACATGTCATCACCTTTATTAAACCTTCACACTTCCCTAAGAGGCTGTACAACTCATTAAATACCCTATTTTGACCCCAAAATGATGCAAAATGATATAAGAACTAAAATGAATAATGAACACATCTAATATAAAATGAAATAACACTAAATTACATATAATACACCTTAATACATATATATTATACCCATAAAACACATAAAAATCAAATTTTTACCTATAGGGGTCCTAGTTTGACCTGTAGGGTCAAATTTGGTCAATAGAGACCACATGATGTATCTTAATTAATATTTAATATTAGTGTGTTTTAAGTATTAAATGAATTCACATTAAGAAAGTCATAAATCAAAATATTCATTTATCATTTCACCTTCAATTTGAATTAATTTCCACTACTAATAATTTAGCTTAAAGTTTTGGTCAATGTACTAGAAAAATTGATATTTTTAGATAATAAAAAAATAGCTTGCATGGTTAATAAATTTATTCCAATTAATAAGATAAATAAAAAAAATTAAAAACTAAAAATATATATTTTTACCAACAAAGTTATATCATATTTAAAATATGAGACACGTGGCTTAGGTAGAAAAAAGAAACAAGTAATTTATTAAATACAGACCTTTATAACATACATATAAGAGGTTAATAAATGATTAGATATGGAAATATGAAAATAAATCATCCAAAATTTTAGAGGGATATATTTTAACATAATATTAATTTAAAAGAAACATAGATTACAAGAATTAATTATTTACAATTTTTTACATTTAGAATTAAAAATAAGGTCCCAATTTTTTTATTTTTTGAGTGAAGATTTCATTAACTATGGTGTTATTGTTTAATAAAATTGTTAAAATAAGGGTTTCTTATCTTATATTTCATTTGAGTTATATATTCATTATAAATTATAAAGACACCAAAACAAAATTAAACTAAATGACTACAAATATGTCATCTAGATCAAGATTATTAGTTTTTCATTTATATATTAAAATATATACTATATTGGTTCACAAATTTTTTGGGATAAACAAAATATCAAGAGTAACGAATGTGGTATGGATTTTCCTCATTAGCCCATGTGCATGCGAAAAATAGATCCCAAGAAGACTGAGGCTAGGTGTATGATAGTGTTAGATGATTCTTTGATAGTCAATGTCTAACATGCACATATTCAGAACATTGAAAACCTAGAAGACATGATCTTATCTATTTATTCTAAGGTTTTAGGCCAACCTTTCATAATTTTTCTATACAAGCATCAAAATCATGGATAACATTTGAGGAGTTTCAATTCTCTATCTACCCAAATGTATATTACTTTGTGGTGTTTCATCATGAGGAAGATCTACAATAGATATTCAAAGGAGACCCATAGTTTTTGGGACAAAATTGTTTATTAATGAAGCCATGGAATTCTATTATTAAATTAGATGAAGATTTACCTAAAGTTGGGGTAGCCTTGGCACAAATGTTTGGGCTTCTAGTAGAATTTTATAATTCTTATGTTTTCAAGAAAATAGCTAACACTTTGATATATTACATGGTTATAGATGATATTAAAATGAATTTTGAAGACATTTTTATGCCAAAATATACGTTCTTCTAGGTTTTAATAATCCTCTTCATAAAAAGTTTGAATTGTAATTTGGGGAATGGATCTGGGACCAAGAAAGTTACTATGAAAACATTATTTTTGGATGTACAATTTACCATAAGTATGGAAATTTAATTAAGGATTGTAAATTTTCTATTCTTTAAATATCTAAGGTTTGTATTTTTATGGAAGTTTGTTAGAAACCTACAAGGAAGCATATTACTAAAACCAAAAGCTCCAAAGTATTTTTATGGGAGTTTCTAGAGGCTTTACTTGTTCATGGAAGTGTATGGAAATTATGGTTATTTAATTTATAGATTTGCAAGGAATCATAGTTATCTTTTCTCAAATTAGACATTGTAATCCGAAGGTGTTTTTTAATCAACATTTACCTCTCCACAACTTTGGAGGAAAATAAAAAGTAATGGAATAATGTTAACTAAATCATTCATATCTTTCTTATATCTTGGGTTATGATTGGAGGGGATTTCATTTCTGTGATTTATTTAGATGAAAATAATAGAAATAAAAAGAATATTGATTCTATCTCTAGTCTTATGAAGGAATATATTTCTACTATCAATATCATTAACATTAATCTATACAATTAGTTCCTAACATCATCTAAGAAAACATTTGTTATTGTTTTTGTTTCATAAAGATTGGATATTTTTTTATTGATGAAGGAGATTATTGTCTATGGTCATTTCCCCAATTATACTATTGTTAACAATGTTGGGTCATATTAGTAGCTAGTTATGATAAAAATATGTAATTCTCAGTTCCCATAATCTATTTTTAATTTTTAGCTAATGTGACTTTGGCATGATGAAATTCAAAAATAAATCTAGTTCAGTGGATGAAAGGTAAGCCTCATCATGAAAATAAAATGTATTTATCTATGCAAAAACTCATATTTTTTAAATCCCAAATTATGAAGGCAAAATGGAATGAATTTGGGTATATAAAAATTAAAAATCAAGATATTTTTTAGATGCTATTAAAAGTCACTGAAACTATCTATTTAGGTAACATGACTAAATAACTCCAATAAAAGGATCATGACATGAATAATTAAATGGCAGAATATAGTTTGAGAGAGTAAATCATGTGGAAATAGTAATCTAGAGTCAAGTGGGTTAAATAAGGATATATAAATTATGCATTTTTTCACAAATCCATGCTTATGATAACATATTTTATTTACATTTCATCTTTGGTATCAAGTGATGGAACTCATGAATTATCTTCATAGGGTATATCAAATATATATCTCAGCTTATTTATTCTAATGTTTTATATTGTTCCTTTGGATTTGAATTCTTATAACTAAATTCTTCAAGAGATTTATAATATTATTTCAAGAAAGGACAAACAATTGTTTATGAATGGCATTTTGATGGATGAATTAATAATTGTTGTCTTTAGAATGAGTAAAGGAAATTTATTTGGCTTGATGGGTTTCCTATTAGGTTTTTATCAATAAGACTGGGACATCATTCACAAGGAACTGCTTGAGGTAGTGGAAGAATATAGTTCATATAAATTAACTCTTAAGAAGATTAATCAAACATATATTAACTTTATTCCTAAGATACAAGATATTTTGAATATCTCTAGTTTTTGTCCTATTGCTCTTTGCAGTCTCTTAAATAAAATAATTTTAAAAATCATATCCAATAGATTGAAACCCATCCATAAAATTATCCCCTATGATCAAGGAGGATATGTAGTTGGTAGACAAATCCTTTATAATATTGTGTTAGCTCAATAACCTATTCATTCTATGCAACTCTACATAGCTCTAACTACATTTATTAGATTAGATCTTTCTAAAGCATATGAAAGAGTTGATTGGTATTTTCTCATAAAAATTCTTAAGTGTTTTGGCTTCTTGTAGGATTTGATTAGTTAGGTGAGAGGATAGATTTAATTAGTCTCTTTCTTGGTCCTAGTTAATTGGTATGCCTATAATGTATTTTGGGGCTTCTAAAGGGATTGGTCAACGAGAGCCTCTCTCTCATTATTTATTTATAACACTAACATAATGTTTGGGAATAATTATTTCTAGATGTAGAGAAGAGAAAGTTATTAAAGGTCTTAATCTTGCGCATGGTATTAATCTAATGATGTATTTACACTTTATGGATGATTCCTATTTGATCGTAAGTGCTCTAATTTAAGAAGCTTCAAATCTTAATAAGAAGTTGCACCTTTTAAGTGATGAAAATGAGCATCTCATTAGTGAATATAAATCATTTTTTTATTGCATACATTTCTAAGATAAGAAGTTATGATTCTTAATATGCTCTAGTTTTTAAGAGCTTCATTTCTTGAGACCTATATAGGCATTCCCCTTAAGGAGAGTAATCTTTCTAATTGGATCTAGTTAGTGGATAGGTTGAGAGCTAAAATTTTGAAGTGGACTAATAAATGACTATCTGTGGGGAGTCACATTATCATGATTAAAATATTTATACAAGATATCCCCATTTATTTTTATTTGATATTACATGTCACTAAGGCCATATTGAAATAAATTGATTAAATATAACATAATTTTTTATGGGAAGGACCTTGGCATATAAAATATTGGCCTTTTATAAAATGGATTAAGCTTTGCCTACATAATTAGGATGGTGGTTTAGGTTTATGCTCAGCCTATCTAAATGGCCAAGCTTTAACTGTAAATATTTATTGGTTTGTTCTTTAGTCTCCTTCTTAGTTATGATTGTAAACCATGAGTACCAAATATGCAATTAATAAAACTCTTGATCATATTGTTTCATTTTATCTCCCCTATAGAGGCTTTCTTATTTTATTTGTTAACAAAATTTGTGAGGCTACCATAAAGGTTTTTCTTATAACTAATAATGGATCAAAAGACCACTTATGGAATGATTCTTTGGATGGGTATCCTACACTAGTTGAACAATATCCATATTTCCATGGGATTATGAACAACATAATCAAGTTGATTGGATTATGGTTTCAAAGTAATCTAAAAATGCCAATATAAAGTGGGTGATTGATACAGAAAGGATACCCATTAAAAATTGATTAATTTAGATGTTGATATATTATAAAATCTAGATGCTTCATATTATTAATGAGAGAGAGATCTTTATTTCCTTGATAATGATGACATTTTGGAATGGGAAGTTAAACATAATGGAGATTATATTATGGTTGATGGTTATAATTCACTCTGTCCTCCTTCTAACCAGTCTCCCAAGATGATCTTCAAATAATTATAGAATCATAATATTTTTCCTAAAGTAAGGTCTTTCCTTTGGTTACTCTTTCATGGTAGAGTTATTTTGGGAGAAAACTTACGAAAAGGGGCTTAAATAGTCCCTTGAGATGTGAGCTTTGTAGAAAGCATGAGGAAACTATGTATCATTTATTCTTCTTGCATCCCTTCATCATTGAGTTGTGGTAGCATTTGGTAAATCTCTTGGTTATTTTTAGATAGATTTTTTTGTCTCTAATACAACCACCTTAGGATAAAATCCTTATTTTTCATTTTCATGATTTTCTACTTAAGGTTCTTTGGACTAGAGTCAATATCTTATTATGGAATACTTGTAAGGAATGAAATTTTAAAATCCTCATGGATAGTATTGATATTGGTTAGATTTTGGAATGATCCTTTGATAATATTAAAGAATCAATGAAGAAAATGCTGAAACACCCTGGGGTTTCCTCTAATCGATGGCATCTATTTTTCAAGAGATGCACATTTTTTCCTCTCTTCACTGCCAGGCTAATCTCTCTCATTAGAATCATTATTTTACTCCCATTCTTAATTATAAGTGGATTCATATAGATGAAGTTTCAAGGGGGAATCCACATTGAGTTAACATTGGGGTTATCAGTTGGAATTATAATAATTCCATTATTTTAATTTTCTCAGCTAGAGCTAGTGTTTCTCCTAATAATTGAGTTAAGGGACATGATATTTTGGAGGGTGTTATAGAAGATTAGAAAGTGGGGTCGAAGAAACATTATATGGTCTTGATTTTATGTTTTGGATCTAATTATTCTCAAAACATTGTCTTAATATCTAAAGGGACTAGATAATTTGAATATTTTTCCACAAAATTGAATATTTTAAACAAAAATTTTACTGGGTTATCTATTTGCATACTCTTCATTAGAAAAATAAAGTAACTAATGTACATTTTCTAATTGGAATCTAGACCAATCCCATATGAAGGGATATGGTTCCACTCATTTATAGTGGTTATCTAAGATGATATATGGGGTTTTACTAATTCTCACCATGGACAATCACATTATTAGCTGATCAAGTCTCGATTAGATTTTGTTTCTCTATCTTTTGAAGAATGTTTCTAGTGTTTTGTTCTATTTAAAAGGTTGTTACTTTATATGCATCTATCTTTATGGTGTGGGGGCTTGTATCTAGTTACGGTCTTATTCTAAAGCTTGTTGGGTTTTCTTTTTTGGCCCTAGTTTTATACATGAGTCTTAAGTTATTAATCTTGTTGGTATTCTTGGCCACTACATGTATGGCCTCGTGATTGATTTTACTATGGCTTGGTGACTAATTTTCTTATGGATAGGCATGATCACTCTTGTTAGTATTCTTTACTCATGTCAACGGGGGAAGGTCAGGTTTGAGCCCTAGGTGATTTTCATGGAAGAGATACCGCTACCTCTTTGGGTCTCACCCAAATGTGGAACTCTCTTGATATATTTTAAGAAAAAACATATAAAAATTATTAAATAGAACATAGAGGCACTAGATTTGATTTATCAAAATGAAAACAAATCATATTAAAACCTTAAATTATTTTATAAAAAGTTTGAGTCTTTTAATCTAAATTTTAATGTTACTGAGTCAAAACTAAGATGTTAGTAAATCTAATTAATTTAATATTAGGTTTCATTTAGTTATTTATAGGTTTTATTTCCAAGATTAGTAATCTATATATAACACTTATAACTAAGGACTTTTCTCCATCCTTCTACATTTTTATAAAATTGAAATCACGGACTATGGCCTTTCTTAGTGATATTTATCTCTAATCTAGGAAACATGATAATGCCAATCGGCACAATCATGGTTTATGGAGTCCTTTGAAATGTTCATACTTAATATATTATCTAATTTCATTAAATACATCGGTTCGGGATATCTTTTCATCTAGTCTTATGTTTTATTTAGTTTTTATTTAATTATTGAATTTTATTACTAAAAGTTTGACAATTCATAGATTTCATATAACAATGTAGTAAATGCCACAAGCTACAATATAGTGAACTCAGACTTGAAAGAGACTCTTAAGAGTAAACTTATATATTCTTCCTACCTTGATGAAATAATATGTTTGCATATTTCTTGGTACAAATATCAAAACATAATTTTTTTAAAAATAATATATATATTTTATTTTTGTTAAATTATATTTTATTTTGGTTGGGAATTGATGTATATCTAATAAACCTTGAGAAAATGGGAGTGATACTAGTATGATAAATAGAAATGGATTGAAAATATCATAGTTTGAAATTTTAAGAAGCATTACAAACACCTCAAAACTTTGAAATAACTAATGGAGGAAGGTGTTTTTCTCACCATCTCTTTTGTATACTAAAGATAGATCTTCTAAAGACTGAGTTATGGTTCATGAAAGTGGCATATGGATATTATATTGTTAATATATAACATGTTAAAATAAAAATTAACATTGATAATGTGGAAAAGAGGGCTCTTATGTGTTGATTTATGGCTTAGGCTTACTTTGAAGAATTATAGATTATCGACTTCAAATTCTTTGATATCCTTAGGTCAGTATCATTTATTTAATTTATATAATGGATGTTTCATTTTTGTGTTTTATCGTGAAAAGGAAAGGAAAATAAAATTACAAGGAGGTCCTTAGTTCATGGGATAAGATGGATTGTTCACGAAGCCATGTCATTCTTTTTTAAAAGTAGAAGATTTGTTATCTTTATGGTTAGTATGGGTAAGGATTTTTTGACTACTAGTTGAATTTTGGGTTATTATAAACTTCAATAATCCTTTGCCCAAAAGTATCACTCTATAGTTATTGTAGGGCTATGGGAAGAAGAAGTAAATTATGAAAACATCTATAGGCATGTACTCCATATTTTCAATAAATAGGAACAATAAGTAAATTATAGGGTTTATTTAGGGTTTTCATGAAAATATGGAGTACATTAATTAATTTACTATATATAGGCATTTATTTTATGTGGAATCCAAGTGATATTATGGAAATTAACACTTTGGCTATGCATGGGCACCTAGTAATATTTGCTACCATGAGACATTGAAATAAATCTACCTTATTTATCAATGTTTCATTATCCTTTATTTTATAGGGGACAAGAAATCAATGAAAGAGTCTAGATTACATCATTCATATTTTTTGAGGTACATAGATCATTATCGGAGGTGATTTCAACTCTATATTCTACCATGAAGATAAGATTGGAGGCAATAGAAGGCTAGATATTAGTGCTAATATTATGGTTGATTTATGCTTTCATCGTAGCCTTATTGATATCAATCTATATAATGAGATAATTACTTGGTCTGATTTTAGAACTAGTCATGATCATGTTGCAGAGATATTGGATAGATTTATTTCGGTGGAGGATAACTTCGTCCAAGGATGACTTCCCAAATTTAGATTTCTTAACAATGATAGGTCTTACCACTTATCTATTCTGATGAATATGGGGCAATCGCAACCTCAAAAAACTCCTTTTTTGTTTCAAATCATATTTATTAGACATGTATATCTTTTAAAAAAATTCAAGAATGGTGAAAGAGAGGCAACCCTCTTCATGGTACCAAAATGTACAATTTTTAAAAAAAATATTACATATGTTTTCTCCTAGCTCAAGAATTGTAACTGAAGTGATTTTGGAAAAATTAGTTCAAAAAACATGAGATAGGAGATAATTTAGAGTGATTTAATTAGACCATGCACCTATAACACATTTTATAATATGTTATAAAAGAGGATTTAGGTCTGATCGGTCAAATAAAAGAGTGGAATGTAAGGGAGGAAATTATGTGGAAGAAAACAATCATAATATCTTGACTTAAAGAATGAAACAAAACATTACCTTTTTTCATAAATACATTATCACTCATAGATAATTTAACCACATTACCTCTCTTGAAAATGAAGATGGGAACTTTGAATTAACTTCATAAGATATTTTCAATATTTTGATTAATTATTACTTTATGTTATTTAAAGTTGTTCTTTTGGTTACGGATTCACAATCGATAATTACCTAAGATATCTATACACTTATTTTTTCCTTGAATAATCATGATCTTATTACCAAATTTTGTATGGAAGAATTAAGAATAGTGGTCTTCAGTATGATTAAATGGAAATTGATAGGTCCTAATGGATTTCCTAGTGAGTTTTATTGCAAATTCTAGGAAATCATCAAGGACTATTTATGAGCAGTTGTGAAGAGAAAAAATTAATAAATTCATCCTTAAACAAATAAAAAAACATTTAATTCCTATGATATTAAATATCAGAATGTTACATGTATCTCAATTTTTCATCCTATTACCTTTTGCAATATTGTGTACAAAATTATCTTTAAATGATGGCCAATAAAATGAAACCCCTCCTTCACAAAATAATCTCCCATGAACAAGGAGGTTATGTTTATGGAAGATAGATTATTAATTATATTTTCTTGGCTCAAGAATCCATCCATTATATGTATCTCAAAATTTCTCTAGCTATGTTTATCAGATTGTACCTTTCTAAATTGTATGATTGAGTGGAATTGGCCTTTTTCTTAAGAATACTCAAATAGTTGGGTTTTTTAGAGGAATGGACTCTATGGATTCAAGGATGTATTACTTCAATTTCATTTACTATATATTGTGAATGTCATGCCTTCAAGGTCCTTTTTACCTTCTAGAGGAATCAGTTAAGCAGAGACCCTATCTCCTTATCCATTAATTATTATGGAGAAAATCATGGGTTATATCATATCCAAGCGACGAGATGACAAAATACTAAATCAATCATTTTAGATCATGGTCTTGATCCTATGACCCATTTGTAGTTTATTGATGGTTGCTCTCTTATGGGAAAATCAACAAATTGTGAAGCTTCAAATTTTACAAAGAAGTTGTATCTTTTGAGTAAATCAATTGGGTAGATTATCAATGATGATAAATTTTAATCTTTTATAGATTGGCAAGACAAAAGGCTATGGTCTTAGATAATATTCACTTCAGAAAATATGAGCTACCATTTACTTCTTTGGGCATACCTCTAAAGCAGGATAGATTGTAACAATCCACATTCTGCAACAACAAATTAACCAAATCTTTTCTAGTCTCAATGAGCGTAACCTATCTTGCATTGATAAGGAAGATGTGTTAGACTGGGTTAATCATATAGTGGGGGAGCAAACTAATGTGAAAGGATATTTTCCCCTTTATAAATATTTACACCAACCTCTTAATTACATCTTTGAACAGCTCTAGATTTACCATTTATGGCCTAAAGTTTGGTTTTTCTTATAGTTATTTCTTCATGGTAGAGTCCTTACAGGGGATCAATTCATCAAAAGGAGCTTTAACAGACCCTTCCTATTTTTTTTATGTTTAAATATTGAGGGAAACATGTCTCTTTTATTTTTTCTTTCCCCTTTAGGACCAAGTTATGTAATCTTCTTATAGATCCCTTTAACATCTATTAGGTTAGCCTATCTTCCCTTCTTTAACCTCTACTAGAATAGAGCCAAATATTCCACCTCAACTATTTTTATAATCAATTTATTTGGATTGGGGTGTCTCTCATTTTATGTAAGATGTGGAATAAATTTAATGTGATAATTTTAAATCAAAGGTCCACTGATATCTCATGGATTTGACTTCATATGATAAACAATATTAGATAATTTGTTCCTCACTTACTAAAGAAAAATTATGATCATCATTAGAAAGGAGATCAAGTTTTACAAAGTCTTATTATTACTTTTTTTTTAGTCCATCCCTCATCATACCTCTATTGCTAAAGGTCATGTTCTTCCAATCCATAGTTTTAACAAAGATTATACTGTTGGATCCTCTAGGGGAAATATGAGGAATATGAGTATATTAGGCTATGTTTGGGACCTCAACCACTAAATCAACTTATTTCTATTGATATAGTCAGTACCAATATACATATTAACACTAGAAGGTAAGACATTATTGAAGGCCTCATTGACAGAAGAAAATTTGGCTGGAAATAGATATAGATGATTACTATCTCATAAATTTGGATTCAAATGTCATCTCATAATAATATTTATAGTCTTATAGGTTATATAATGAGATGACATTTAATAAAATCCTTCATCTTAAAATAAACTTCAATATAATTTCAATCATGTATATTTTTAGGTGGTTTGATAAGGTGGTTCATGCTCTCTCCAATTGGGATCTTCACCACTCCAACATGAAGGGATATGGTCTTTCTCCTTTATGGTGTCCATATAATATAAAATAAGTAGTTTTAGTAATGATTAATTTATATGACAATGAATTATCAAATCCAATTTATAATTGAGTGGATCAATGTTGGCTTATCTCTTATTTTTATTAACAATCATTACTCTATGTATTTATGAAAGGATGGTATCCTCTTATCTTTTTTATGATGTTGGATAATTGGATTACCACTTTGGTCAAGTTTTTTTTTTGTTGGTTATTCATTTTACCCTAGTTATTTATGTGAGCCTTAAGATGTTAGTTTGTTAGTTTTTGGCTAGTACATGCATGACCTAGTAACTGATAATATTAAGGTTAGGTGTGATTTAGAGCATGTCAAAGGGGAGAGTGAATCCATGGGTAATTTTGGTAGAATAGATACCCTTAGCTCCTTTGGTTTCACCTGAATGTGCAATCTATCTTACATGTTTTCCACAAACTCTAAAAATAATTGGTGAAAATATGTCTAATATTATTTAAATGATGATTTTCATGATAAATTATTTTAATTAACATATTATATATAATTTAAAAAACAATTGTGAAATTATTTGTAAATTAATTTCATTATATTGGATTCAAAAACTTATCAAATGGAAATTATTAAGTCTTTAGTTGGAAAGAATTGAACTAGGAGCTAGATTGTTCTATGAAGAATTAATTTAACAAAAATAAAAAAGGTTATAGGAAGAGCTAAGAGACATAGTTTTTATTTCAAAAATTTTGATTTGAATTTTTTCTTTGAGGATACCAAAAATAATAATTTTAATGATCCCACAGTATCATATGAATAAAATGAAATTTAAAATTTTTGGAGTTCATATGTACAGAAGGCTGTGACCATACAAAGAAAAAAAAATGTGAAAAAAATGGATTTGATATGTAAACAAGGCTATGACTACAAAAATAAAATGAAACATGAAAAATTTGGATTTCATATGTACATCAGGACGTAAACAAGCTAGAGGTATTCCCCTTTATGGAGTTAATAATTTCATGTGTTGGTTTTGTTAATAAATAAAGTTAAACGGTATGCATTGGATCAAAGAGTGGTCACCAATATGTCTAGATTTGTAATTAGCAAAATGTTGAGGGTATTATAGCCTAAAGTTAATTATAATTAATATTGGGTCGATGATTGGCACAAGGAAAAAAATATTTTATGTTGTATTGAATAATTAGGTCAATAATGAAGAATTGTGGAAAAAACAAAATTATCCCATATTCTATAAAAGTGTTCAAAATTCCTAGTCGAGAGGCCATAGTTTTATTTAATTTATCATCCAATGATAGTAGGTCATCCTATTTTGATGTGAATTTGATGTCATTATTTCATAACTTGTTTAAAGAAGGAAAATTAGATAATTGGGGTGAGTTAATCTTGTCTAATTTTTTTTTGGTATTTTAAACATTGAAAGAATGGTAGTAATTTTCACATGGCTTCCTACTTTGTAGACTGTATATTTCTTTCCAATGATTTTGGTGTTGATTTATTTAATCCTTTGTCCCCTCTATTGGATAAACCCATTCATGTTATTTATAATGTGTTAGATTCCCCTGGGTACTTTCCCAAGTATCCCCTTGATTAAAATAAGTTTCTACCAACAGTCTAGAATGTTACCCATAATTTCAAAAGCCCAAAAAACTCCTTAGAAATGAGGAAATATGTTTAAAAATTTGTAAAATAGTTACCTTTTCAAGCTAATATGGTCTAGATAATAGATAAAACCTTAAAACCTCATTATGTTCCCATCTATATACCTGATATAAATATACTTATATAAATTGCATATTCATTATCCTTTGGTGTTTCTTTACTTTTTAATTAAAAGAATCAATGTACTTTTCCTATAGTAACCTTGGATATATAAAAGTATATATGTTCTCAATTTTTAAATCTAAAGTTCAACGGAGAAGACAAATTAGTTGTAGTATAACTTTAATGAGGTCGGATTTTGTGAATAGAACTATAATAATAGGATATAAAATTATTTAGAATCCATTATAAGTAATACCAATGTAAGATGAAAATAGAAATACCACCAAACACAAAAAATCTATGTGTATGTTGAACACTATCAATAAAGTATTACCAATCTAGTTGACAAAGTGGGTAAATCCAACTATATCATGATATTAAAGGAAAATGAGAGGGAAGACTTGATGTCAAAAATCACTCAAGATCTCTCAGTTATGCCTAACCCAAATGAGTATGGATTTTAAGATCCATGAATCACCTAGATGTTGAGAACTTATAGTCCCTAGCCCTAATATATATAAAATTTGAGGTTTAGCTCTGAATATTTTACCTAATGGTGCCATAATGTCTCTTGATATTGTATTAATGCTTTATAGTTTCATAAATTTTTTTGTTGATTTAAACAATATGGTTAGTGACCTATTGATACTAATAACACCCATTGTGGTGTTTGATGAAAATTTTGGTTTACATCATTTTATTTATAATAAATTAATTTAATAAAGAAATAATCAATTTTAGGGTAATCAAGTAGGTCTTCCTATACATTATTGATGTGATTCAAGAAATTAGTATGAATTTGAGAAAATAAAATAATAAAATATAAATATGGTCATTACTAATGAATTAAAAATTGGTTTAAGGTACAAAGATAATAAAAATAAAAATTTTCATTAAAATTAAAGAAAGAGAGGAGGAAAATAAGTCATTAAAATAGGAAACACTAGATGGTTATAGATTTGTTAAAAATGAAAAAAAGAAATACCTTATCTATGTTGAAAATATTTCTAGATGTAACCTATGTTTAGGTATTTGAGGTTTTAAAATGATACAAAGAAATAAATTCATAATGATAAGGTGAGTAAAAAATGACTTTGGAAAATATCAAGGACTTGATTATGATGAGAATAATTATTTGCAAAGGGTTTCCCAAATTTGAGGAAAACATGGATGACTTATTTTTTATTTTTCCTTGAATTTACAAGAATAATTAGGATATGTTAGAAATATAAATGGAAATGTATAGAATAAAAATGGAAATTTGGGCAATGCAGTGGCCATGATTGATTTCCTATAGTTATCTAAGAATATTTTGGTCCAAACTCACATATTTTATTACCTTCACAAAGTTTGAATCGAGGATGGTTCATAACTTCATGATGATTTTTAAGTGGTTTGGATGTTTTAATAATATCATCAGAATAGATGAGCAATATATTTAAAAAAAAAATTACTAATACCAATTATTTATTGTATATGTTTTTAATCTCCAAGTTGGATGATCTATTAGGAAAATTCATATTACAAAGCTTATTTAAATCCATGGTAAATTTAGTTATCAAGGAACTGAAGGAACAAGATAGTAGTTGGCTGAAAATCTCTAAATATCAAATCAAATGATATTCCACATCTCCTATAAATAATTTAAAAAGTGTTCAAATGGAATGATATGTATGGTCTATTAACATGAAGTTAAATTTGATGTCTACTAGGACATCATTAGTGAGCTTCATGAATGAATCCTAGGAAGAGAATTTCATTGCCATGGACCTGTTATAATTTACAATCTAACTTAATAATCTTCCATGCTTGATTATCTTTTTGTTTAATATTATTTAGTCATATACCAAATATTTGAAATTTTCATGTTAATCAAACATATCTCCAATGGACATCAAGACTCTAAGTGACCCTATATAATTATAAGTATGATGTGGTTGCTTAGACATAAATATTAAGCAGCCCCTATGAAATTAAGGACATAAGGAATAATGTGCATGTGACACATGCCATTGAAACATACATTTGCAATGGAAATTACATATGACCATGATCCCTTGTGAATAATAAACCTATTTCAACTAAGAGTTTACTCCCAAGACTTGTTATTTAAAAATATAGACTACCTACCAAATTTTGGATGATGTAATATTTACCATATGACTTATATTATCTCATATCTTCTTTCTCACATAAATAAAATAATTATATAAAACAATATTTTTGCCATTGATAGTGATGACCATGGCATTCTCTTTTATCAAACCAAATATCCTAGCTTACTATTACATTTTAGTTTTCATTTATACCTTCTTTTTGGTTTAAAATTATTCCCTTTTTAATTATATTTACTTAATATTTTCTCTACTATAGGATTATACAGACCATATTCAGACCACCTCCTCTAAGTATTTTTTTTCTTTTTACAGTTTTTTTGGCAGTCTTTCCACCTCTCTCTCTCTCTCTCTCTCTCTCTCTCTCTCTCTCTCTCTCTCTCTCTCTCTCTCTCTCTCTCTCTCTCTCTCTCTCTCTCTCTCTCTCTCTCTCTCTCTCTCTCTCTCTCTCTCTCTCTCTCTCTCTCTCAGTAGATACCCACTATTTTCATCTACCTGCCTCATCCTAAATCCTTCATTGTTTTGTTCATTGAATTTCCAACCTCTTTTTGAATTATTACTCATGTTTTGTTTACCTGTCTACATATCTTATTTCTCATGAATTCCATATATTCCTCTTATTCTATTCTTGCTACCAAAATCTCACTTACAATGTGTTATTTCCTAAGAGTAAAAAATACTCTTCTTTTTGTATGTTTCTTCAATGCCTTGACTGTTGTATTAATGGGTTTCTCATTGTCACTCCTTTTCTTAAGTGAATCACTTTGCACTTTCTGATTCACCTTTTTACCTTGGAAAAACTCTATTAATACCTCATTTCTCTCAATATATAAACCTTCAAAAATTCTAGAATCACAAATTACTTCAAAATAATTAAGTCATTATGGTCTCCAAATGTTTTTCCTCCATTTTAAAATTATAATATGGATTTGACCAAGCATTTGATCCTCAAATCTTCCATAATTATTATTTATCATCATGCTAGTTCTTAGTTTTTCTTGTAAAAAATCCACTTTCTTCTTTTATTATCTTTATTGTTTAATTTATTCATTAACTTGTTTAACATCAAGATAACGCTGATTTTAATTTTTATAATTTTCTTCCTTCACCACTATGTCACATGTGTGATAAATTTCTCTTCTCCAATATTTTTCCATTTTTAATTTAAGTGTATTCTTACCACATCAAAATTTTGACCATAAAGTCTCCTGTTCACTTCTTATCAATGTGTCTTAGACATATGAGAATGTTACAATGAATCATAGTTTTTCCTCTTTTATGTTATATTCTTCATTACTTTATCTAAACATAGGTCAAATGTATCTAGATAATTAATAATTCCAAAAAAAACTCCTAACTTATTTTCATGCTTCAAAACCATAGCATTTAGCACTTCTATATTGATCATATTTTCCTCGTAAAATCATTTTGAACGATGGACTCTTAAATGACCATTATCAATAATCTCCATGGTTGTTTTCATATCATTCTTGAGTCTATTTTCTTATTATTCCAATGGATGGTACTAAACCATATGCTTTTCATGTGCATTGAATTGCACTTCCTTTACCTCCAATATTTCATCCATAGAAAGTTGAAATTATTTGGTGACCTTAACTTTTCTTCACAAAAATAGATAAATATCTTATCCATTACATGTATCCTCCAATGGTAATCTAGCTTGATGCCACTCTTGGGATTCCATAATTTGTTTTGGTTTTACCTATGTTTGGATTAATGTGGTTAATTATGTATAAATAGATAGAAGTGTTCTAAATTTATTTAGACTACAATATTTATAGTAAAGTATGAATTTGAATGTAAAATATTGAAACTAATTTAGTTATCTAGTATAATAAATAAGGAAAGTACAACAAAGGGATAAGAATATTAGTGGATAACATATTTGTGGAGGCTTGAGACTACATGCAAGTAATAGGAAGGATGGAAAAATTGACAACATGTCACTTGGTTGAGGACCTAGACCACTAATGTGTGCCTAGATAGTATCATTAGCCTCATCTTGATATAGTCAGATGTTATGTTTTAAATCTCATGGTTCTGTCTCTATATATTTTAATTTTATTTTTTTATTTTGTTTTTAGTCTATATGTGATCGTAAGGATTGATTATGTTCATGAAACATATATTTTTATCTCATTTGATTAAAACCCTTGGTTTACTTACAATGATATAATTTGACCTACTAAATGGGAATAAAGGTGGGTTTAGGTCACCCAAACCACTCCCCATTAAATGGTTGATCAGTACCAATCAAGGAAATAAATCTATGTGTGGTTATCCCCATTAGGTTAATGTGTGTAATCATGTTTATTCAATGTATGTAAACTATGATCTAGCTCTTTATACTCTTAAATTGACAATTATGGCATGCCTTTTGAATGCTTCAGACTTGGAAAAGACTTGTTCCTCCTAACTAATTAGATAATTGAGAGCATTAATGAATTATTATTAAATTTAAAAGTTTTTTTTTATGCTTGGTAAGTTATTTCTAGATGATTAATAGGATTATACCTATTTTAAGCTTTTAAGAGACATTTTGGTTACTTTCTAATGTCGCTATTATGTGAACCATCAAAACTAACCCATATATATGTTTTGAATTATAAATTTTACTAATTGCTTTGTGAAAGATGAAATTATTTGACATAAATTATACTAATGAATGGCATGATCTAAGTTTTACATTATTTTTTGAGAGATATGAATAATTATCTAATTATTAGGAGATGTCTTAGTAATATATATGACTAGTTTTCAAAATATTATGGGATTTCCTATAAGTTACTAAGAGGAATGTGGGAAGGATAGACTTGTATAAGGCATGAGGATTTGATATAATTATGAATGAGGATCATGTATATATATAAAATTCATTTAGGGTGATGTTAAGTCAATCTAACACTTTTCAGTATCAATTACCATATTATAATATCTACAAATTCCCTAATTTTATTATAGTATTACAATGTAGTATAAATAATAGGGTATAATGATAAAGAGATGTACATAACTGTGGACAATTTACATTATCTTGGGGATAAGACTCCAAATATGTAAATTTATCCTATAAAACCTATAATGAATATGTAATAGTAAATGTCCATGAAATAAGATATGAAATATAAACTATATTTGAAATTTGAAACTCAATAACAAAGGAGTACACCTATAAGAGTGAGTAAATAATATTTACATGTAACTTGTTGGGGATGATTATTCATGTTTGAATAAATGGAGAATGTTTCCTATTTTTGAATCCTTTGGGAGAATTGGTGGTGACGATTCCACATTTTTTGTAATTAATGAAAAGTCCATCGATTAAAATGTAAATGTTGCTAACTCTTATTAAAAAGGACAAAAAAATAAGAGAATAGTGCCAAGGTCATTGAGAATCATTGAAATCTCAACCAAAATAACCCATTTATTTAATATTACTATGATATTATAACCCCAATATGGAAGGTGGGAGATACATATTGGGATCATGGATTAATTACTAGGCCACTAAGTGTATTTAATATCAGCCTCATTGCTAATTTAAACATGATTGGACCACTATAGACAAAATTTTAAATTCAAGGGTGCTCACTCCTAAGTAGCATGGAATGTGTTTGGAACATAGGATTTTCAAATAGTAAATGTGGATGATCAATTCCAAGTCCCATAATCTAAATTTCTTAGTGTTAACATTGATAGACTCTTATAATGTATATGTATGATCTAGCTTCATGCTAATAATTTGAACTTATCAGTAATATTATCTATAACATGTTTTGCATCTATATAATATTTATGTTTCATATCTAAATAACCTAAAAAATTGTAACTCGTGTCTTGTAAAATGAGTGCATATACCTTTAATATGAATCCAAATGTATTTTAATATGTTCATATCTAAAAATCCAATAAACCTTGTGTAAAAATTGAGTGCTTAAGCATGGAAATTTCACCTAAAATATATTAAAAATATATATTTATCCCAAATTATTATCGAAATGACTTTAAATTATTTAAAATATTTATATTATTTATCCAAATTTGTAATATGTGCTCAATGAGTATTAATTATCTATGAAAATTCCACTGATATGCACCTATTTTGAGATGAGGGACATATAACACAAGTTGTATGCAATATTAAATACAATAGACCTACAAATCAATCCTAGATCGAAGAAGATAGATCCTACTTACACTTTCGATTGGGGATACATTAGATAATTGGGATCATGACTGATATGGATCTTCTAAACCTAGCCAAGGGATCTATTACCATAATAATATCACTATGGAGGGTCCCAAATCCTCCAGCAAAGATAAAATATTCCATAACCCTAAGTATGTCCTATGTTTTCATATTCACTAAACTAATAACAAGTGAAAATCTAATCTACTACTCACCAAAGCTTGTCACACAAAGTGGGGGAGGGGGGCTAATAAACATTAAAATATAAATGCATAGAAGATATATACTCATGTAAATTTATATGAAATAATAATACATGGAAGAGAAGTGCAAAATCATATCTATCTACTCTTACAAAGGAGGAACAAGGTTAGGAATACTTACATTTGAAGATGGACCCTCTGAGCCTCAATCTCTCCCTTGGCCAAGGTGCTTCACAAGAGGTTGTCATGATATGTAAGAATGACAAGGATAAATAAACTCAAGGTTACAAAACCTATCAGTGAATCTAAAATACTTCTCTAGAAGATAAGATCTATATCTCCAAAGAATGTATGAAACCCTAATATTACTCCTCAACTAGAATGGTGGATAAGTAGATGCATAATATATCCTACTTATTCTTCTCTTCACTTTGAAATGGAAAAATTATTGTGTTTATATAGGTTGATATAATACTAAACCCTTCCAAATGTTTTGGATAACAAGGTTGAAAAATCAACCTAGTATCATAGTTGACAAAAAATAACTAGGTCACAGACTAGGTTGGTTAGGGGTTGTCAATAAGATTAAAAGGTCAATGTTGTTGACATAGTCATGTGACTTGTCAAAAAGGGGTTTAGGATATGCAAAGAATTAATGAAAGTGATAAAATACTAGATTTGTGTGCAAATTTTGAGGTAAAATAGAGTGTAATGGTTTTAAGAGCTGGTTGGATTCACAAAAACTGGGAATAAGGGACAACAATATTATGAAACACCAATGGTCTACCCACCCCTTTCCTAGTACACCCCTTAAGGTGTGTACTTAGAGAGATTGAGACTCAATGGGTTCTTACAAAATAAAAATCATCTATAATTGATAAAATTTTGAAAATATTATGTGTATGCATATGACCCACTTGAAGTTCATCACCTTTCATATAGGTGTAACATCAGATGGTGCTTCAAGAAAAGAACAAATAGACAAATAATGGTGAAACTAAGTAAAGTGTATTAAGGAACAAATAAGATAAATTAAAGGATAGAATTTAAAAACACATAACTTAGTGATGTAGATAAAGAAGGAGATGTGGGAAATGTGAAGGTGTTTAATATGAAAAACAATAGGAGAACCTGTAAAAAATAGCAAAAAATCCAAATTTATGAAAGATATGCATGTAATAGTTAGGAAGAATCTCTATGACATAAATATTCTATAACATTGTATATTTTGGAAAGAGAGTTAGTAGAGACAAAGACATGAGCAAAATAATAAATTTGATGGTAAATTTTTGAAAGGTAAATAAATTTGAAATAGTAAATATAAATAGGTTGGAAAAAAATTCAATTGCTATTATTTATTATTCTAATAAAAATAGATCTTTTAGAGACCTTATGAGATCCTAGAGAGCCAGGATGATGAGGAGATGATAGTTGAAACAAGGAGGATGCATAGTAGCCATAATGAGTGTAACAATTAAGTAACTCAAAATTTAAATTTTTTGAGAATTTATATTTAAAATTTAGTGTTTCATAGAAAAAATGATAATTAGGAAATATATAGATATAAAAATGAACTCTAGAAATTTTTTAGGGATATTAGTTGTCAAATGGTGTATTGGGTAGGAAGGAGTTAGAGGATAAGACTAGGTAGTGTAAGTCATTCCCCACATGCCATCATTATAAATAGTAACAAGAGGAGATATCATGTGGTATAAATATACACATATTGTAATTATTTGGCTGAGTTGGGTGACTGTGATTCTAGGGACAACATAAGTATGGATCATGAGCCATTATACCTGGTGGGTAGATCCATATTTGGTGGCATGCTTTCCAAGATATTTTGGACTCCCACACTCAGTGTCTCTTGTAGTAGTTCCCAAATTTTGATAACGGTATGAAAGATATCCAAGTGGGAGAGGAGGAAAAAGAGTGTCATTCAAGAGACTGGAGATCAAACTGTGGTATGTAAGAGCATCGACTTGTCAATAATGATAGTTGCTAGGTGGAGGAGGAGAGGGCATATATGTCAATGTAGGGGTATAACAGGTACTACATCTAGTACCACAATAAGAGGATCAATGACCAACTTAGTTATACCACTAATGGAGATGTCAATGGTATTATCAAGCACAAAGGATGGTTATCTAGGATGACTCGTGAGTTGGCCTAGGATAGAGTTGGTTGATAGAGGCACTACTGACTAGTGGCCTGTATATATATATATATATATATATATATATATATATATATATATATATATATATATATATATATATATATATATATATATATATACGGATGGATGGTGACTCTAGGATTTTATTTTATTAGGATTTATGTAATAGACAAGGTGCTCAAGGGATGGGTTGATGGACAGACCATGGTCAGAGACAATTAGATGGGGAGATGGTGGTAGGTGACATTGGGATAGGTAAAAAAGTTTATGATTTGTTAGTTTTTGAGATATAATACTAGTTATATATGATGGTAGATAGATATATTTTAAAATGTACATTTTATTTGATATATATCTAGGTTGAATTTTACAAATCCTGTTGCTAGGAGATCAGATGCAAATTGCTAGTCATGGCATTACACCATGAAATTTTAGATGGGGTGTTGGCATCATATAACCCCACCATGTTAGATGATCTTATTTTACCATCTACCCCAATTCAGGTGGATTGGTTTAGACTAGTAAGGGAGGATGCTAGGTAGATACAAACATGTAGAGATGGATTATAAATAGTAATGGGGGTGTGAGTAAGAGAGATATAGGCTTGGAAGGCCTTATATTAGGATAAAGCTAAGCATATGGATACCACAATATTGCTAGGATAGGTTCACATCTAAGTGGATAACCTACATGGATAGTTTGTAGGATTGAAATATCAAACAACCTCATTACAAATCACTATTCAGAGGGGACAATTGAAGACATATATAGGTAGTGTGGTGAGGTCATGAGGTAGACATGATGGATTCTAGACATAGAGCTAGAGTGATCTATTTTTATATTTTGTATTATTTGTATTAAAACATGTGATATATATAGAGATATTATGTTTTGACAATTGGATGTTGGTCTTATGACTATATTTTGGTTGTCATTGTGGATGCATGGATATATTTATTTATAGTACATGTATTTTTATTTTGTTGTATATGCTATAGGAAAAATATGTGTGATTTTTTCTTTTCTAGCATTATGTAGTACACATGCATAGTTAAAAAGAAAAAGGCAAAATATCTTTGGAAAAGTATAATTAATTAAAAATGAATGCACTACATAGTATTTCACATTTGGAAATGTGTAATAACAAAATATGACTAAGTATAATAAACCAAAAAGTCGTAAACAAGAGGGGAAAATATTTTTAAACCATGAAAACAAATTGGCTCTAAATTAAAATAAGTAAAATCACACTAAACCACATTGGGGAGTATGAAAATAATGTAATAAAATTGAAAGCACATGAAAGGATAATGGTATAAAAATAAATCAATTAAGTCAATAAATCATACTAAATCACATTGGCATGTATGAAAGAGAAAAAAAATTCACAAATATGGTCTTAAATTAATCACACTAAATCAAGATGGGAAGTATGAAAAACTTAAGAAAAGTGGTTGGATTCTTACATGCAATTGGGAAATAGGAAGATAAAATTTAAATATTGATTAATTGAGAATAAAACATAATAAATCAAGATAGGTAGCATGTCAATGATGTTTAACTCAGAATCAATTACATCTTATCTCATATTTGACACATGTAATTTCATTGTGACTTGGGTATTGGGAAATTTTGTGAGTAAGGCCAGGTCCTATCCATGGTCTTATAGTTGATTTCACAAAGGGAACACCATGGAGGTGGAAATATTGTGAAAATATGGAAAAAGGGGATGTTTGGAATGGTAATGTGAAAATCTTGGTGATTTGTGAGGAAGGCCTAGTTGTTCCTAAGGTCTTAAACTGCAAGTTATGAAGGGAACACCATAGATGTGGAAATAATTTGAAAATATGGAAAAAGGGGATGTTTGGAATGGTAACAAGAAAATTTTGTTAATTTTTGATGAAGGGTTGATCCTTTCCAAGGTCTTACACTACAACTTAGAAATGGAATCCCTAGGGGCAATGATCAGTCAAAAAAATATAGTTCTCAAGGGGAAATATTAGGGTTGTATGGAGTGAAAAAGGGAATGTAAGAACCATAACATAAGATTCTTTTGAGAATTCCTTAGGAGGTATGACACAGACTAAGGAGATGAGAAGCTACTAAATGTCTAGTGATCATGAATATACAAAATATACTAGTTCACTATAGGCACAAAGCTATGTAGTCAAAGTAGTGTGGTACTAAGATCAACTCATGTTGGTAGTTGATAAAAAAAAATGGATCTACCTTCAAAAGACATGTTCCTAATTACTCAAGACCAGTTATAGAGCCATCAACCTACTATGAAAATTGGGTACTTGCATGAGAAAGTAGGTAGAAATAAAATATTTTTTAATTCTCTTTTTCTAATCTAATGACCTACCACACTCCAATGGACCTAGGCTCTATCGTGAGGCCAACTATGGAGTTTGAGATTCAGTTACAAAGAGGAGATGTTCTTAAAATCATGTCTTTTAAATTTTTGAATGTTACATATTCGATCAATGACTTTTTAAAATAATTTGGCTTTTGAATATTTTATGGATTTTGAGATCCCTCCTACATATGGACATGGAATGACCAATCATGAGAGATATAGTGATACACACAAATGAGTTTTAGGCTTTCTCTATAAGAAGCTAAGTATCCAAAGATATGACTGACTAGAACACTTAGTCTTGACTATGAACCAATATGTTATCTCAAGTACCAACCATGTGTATGCTTAGTTTGGGAATGGGAATAAAGGAGAAAAAGGGGAGTTCCAAAGTGGAATAATAAAATAATATTTTAATGAGATTAATTTCCTGGTAAGTAATCACATTGTAAATTAAGAATGACTAAAGGGAGAAAGGTTTATATAAGCAAGTCAAAATAATAATTATCTATGTTTATATAAATAGGATAAAAAACAATCACGAAGGAAAACAAAATAAACATAGAAAATGAACTCAAGAAGAATAATTACGTAATTATGAAAAGGAATACATAAGAGAGAATAAGAATAATAATGATATGTAATATATAATGTAGAAAAAAGATTACCATGTAAGATAGATAAAAATTTGACAAAATGTCAAAAAATGATATAAAACAAATAAATGAAATAGCACCATGCTTGTGTTCATAAGTGCTGATATATTTGTCCACACACATTATCCATAACATCTGATAATTATTTTCAAATTTGAAATTGGATTGTAGCCAAAGTCTCAATGATCTTCAAGGAATGTTGAGAAAATACTTTATGTTAAATATCCTCAATATAAAATATAAGAACATCATAAGGATCATGTTCATGAGGGCTATCATGTAGGGGATGCAAATGAGAAGGAGTGGGAATATACTCTATGGGAAATGAAGGGGTTATCAATGGATAAGGTGCAATCAAAGAGGGAGGATCCATGGGTGAGGGATTCATGGGTGAAGAAATAGTAGGTGGAGAAGGGACCATAGGTGGTGGATCCATAAGGGAATAAAGGGTAACCTTATTTCAAGGGAAACCTATGGGAGGAAGCATAATAGGCACAAGAGTGGTTACGAGGTGATCCATGAGATGCTACGAAAAGATGTGACATCGATCAATATGATGTGTAAAACATTGGTACCAAAGATAATATACCTCTCCAAGTCTAAAAAGGTGTTTAGGTAATACTTTAGGGGGAGGTATAGTCTTGTTTATGGGCTGAGGAGTGGTGGAATGCTAGGTGTCAAGATATTTCCCCAACTTATTATAATGTGTGCATGAATGATTATGTATTCCATAGAAGAGAAAAATATACATGTGAGTAGACTTTATATGTGTACTTATAGGAGGAGTAGAATAAAAGGTAAGGAAGATTGGTATAATAAATAGTCTTTAGTATAGTGATCATCAAATTTATGAATTTAAAAATATGGTTGATTGGCCCATTTGGTGAAGAAAGGAGCGAGTTATAATAAAGGGAGCAAACCATCAGCAAGAGAAGGTTGAGTTGGTGGAGAGACTAGGCAAGGATTGACTGAAGGAGAAATAAGATCAAATATAAGAAGATACTGAGCTATGTATGTAGTGGGAATAGGATCCAAACTAGGCCTTACTAAGGGAGGGGTGAGATGCAGAAAAGGTTGAGAGACAGTCTTAAGGATCTCAGGGATAAGCCAACTAGATGTGTCTTTGTATATATCAAAGTGATAGGGACCAATCATAACATGATCTATAATCATACTCCTATTAGGTTATTTAAAAACTAGAGGTGTGCACACCATCTCTACTCTTTGATTAAGAGGAAAAATGCTTAAACTATGAATGATATATGATGAAATTTTAGAAAATATTCTAAAAGACTAAAGCAAAGAATATTCATAATCAATAACTTCATAATCTTGGGCCTAAACAAGACCTCTTTAGAATGGATCATATAAGGTATATCCATCATCATCAATAGGTGTATGAAGATCAATGGCATAGATAGGGATGACCTGGTCATTTGATGTGGTGTAATGAGTAGAATTTCAAGGCATAGCTAAGACAATAGGTATATCATCAAAAGGTGGTTGATATCAATGACATAACAAATAAGGTAAAAGATGAGAAATGAGATGAGGTGAGATATTTGAGGTTTTAACACTTAGATTGGTCTCATCATGCTCATCATCATCAAAATTTAGGAGGTTATAGGGTATATTATTAATAAGTTCAAGGTGACCATTGTAACCTCAAGTGGAATTAATAGGAAAGTTAAATTATTGAGATTTATGAAATGGAATACTTGGTAAGGGTTCAATGGTAGGAACTTTTAATAAACCACAGTCTTGGAATTATTTAAAATTTTAATGATTAGTATCACCTTGAATCTTATACATAACTCCCTAATGAGGAAACTCGATAGATTGGTAGGCAGAAGATGTAAATGCTCTCATGTGATGAATCCATGGCCTACCAAGCAAAATGTTATAGGATAGAGAAAATTTGAAGATCATCACATTCATTTAAATGGTAATAGGTGGGATAATGATAGGGAGACACAAATATACTAAAGGGGGTATTTGTCTTTAGTCATAGCTTTGATATTTGCTATGTTTAGATTTAAGATTAAATTTAGAAAATATAAGGGTTTTGATAATATCTAGAGAGGCAACACAACTTCTTGAACCCTCATCAATCAAAGCATACTTGACTTGGATATCACCGATATGGACACTGATAAAAAGAGGAGGATCATCCACATTCAGTAGAATCTCATAGGGGATCATAGAAGTAATGTAGAATTTGAGGTAAAAATAAGTGTCATTTTTTTCATGAACATATATGGACATCTCTTTGAACTATTATAAAATGCAATCTTTCAATCCATATAAGGTGGATTCACATCTTGTTAATAGAGGATGATGGATGTTCATTTTGAATAAAAGATGTATAAGATGATTATGATGACATGGAGAGGTCCACATAAGTTTTAGAAATATGATTTGAGATGGGAGATTAGTAATATCCATGATTGGATCACACTCATAATAATCGATAAGATAACTATTGGAAACATGTGCATAGTTTTGAATGAGGTCCTTGGAAGGAGGAGTAAAAGTACATGTGAATTTATGTTGATAAGATGTGGTATTTTTAATTTCAAGATAATTTTTTAATTGTATTTAGAATATTTTTTAGTTGATGAAGGTTTAGTTTGAGAAGAAGTGTTTATAGAAACTTGAGTATCAATGGTGATGAGTAAAGAGTTTGGAGAAATTGTAGAAATTGTGTGAGAAGTGTTATCCAAATAAGGTGTTGGAATGGGTTTGTTAAAAGATATAAGGTCTTATAGACCCAACTATGTTAGGTGAGTTTGATAAGAGTCTTGGATAACATCATATGTGTGAGGTAATTGAGGAGTGTAGATGGCATGAGGATCAATGAAGGAAACCACCATTTTAACATTATTCATATATTCCATATTCTCTTTAGGAGTTAGATAAATAAGGTTGTCAACATTTTTAGTAGAAGGGATAGGCTTGTCTGGGTTTTCCTAGCGATTCAGAAGATCTTTATAACAGGCCAAATGATCATTAACCTAGTTCAAAGATTGAGATTTAGTTTATGTTTCATGGGCTTTGAAGGAAATGTCATAGGCTTGTTGACATTTAAAAAAGATATAATCATTGTCAAAATAGGATTGAGAATGAAATCCATAGCCAAATTATGAAGTTGTTACACGTCTCATGAGAATGACCCTAACTAGCATGAAGCCAACAAAATTTATTAGTATCATACCAAGTTTTAATGGGATTAGTGGGATAAAGATCTCATGGAAGAGGCCTCGATAGACATTTTTGTAATTATTATAAGGATAAATATTTATGAAAAATCATGTTATTTTTTGAAGATAAATAAGGATTAGTGATATGGTTAGCAGGGGAAGCTTGTTTTAGAGTTTGGTTAGGAATAACATCTTGAATAGTATGAATGGTATCTTAAGAGTCAGTGATACCATCGTTTATAGCATGAGGATTATTATTTTTAATTCACAATTGAGTACCCATAGAAGGTTGGGATGAATTGAATTGATGCGTAATGAAATATTAATGTTTGTCTTGTTCAATGGATTCCTCCAAAGTGAATGGAGAGAGAGTCCAAACTTGATATTACATCTTGGGAGAAATATCATTGGTAAATATATGAAACAAGTTGTCATCTACCATATTATGTTCACATTTTTTATACAAGGTATTCCATCATTGGATGAAATTTTGTGCAGCTGCAGTATCATTTTTCTTACAATTTATAAAACGGGCCAAGGTATGTTTATGGAGATCACTAGTTTGGAACTCTTGGACTAGAGAATTAACTAAATTTTCCAAATAGGTGATAGAGTGACATTTTATTTGGTTTTACCAATGTAAATCATCACCTGTGAGAGTTTTTCCAAATACCTTGGTAGTGAGAAAGGAATTTAACTTGACCCAATCTTTATATAGATTTTAAAATGTTTTTAAATGGAGAGTAGGATCGATCGACCCATTATAAGTAATGGTGGGGGTAATACCTCCTATGTTTTCATTAATAATTTGAGATCGATGAGGCTCATTTTGAAGGATCTTAACTATTTTATTAATAAGATTAATTTGAGGGATAATATTACCACGGTAATCTCAAAGAGGAGGTGGGGGAACATTTTGGTTATGCGTGCCCTATAGAATCTGTTGAGTGTGGGTTTGAATAAGAATAAGATGATTTTGCATTTGCATCATTTTATTTATATTGTTAGCTTTTAAAAAATTCATTTGATTAAGATATTATAATATAAGTTAATGGGTTTGATTGGTATTATTAGCATTGTGTAAAGAATTAAAATTGGTAATAGTGTCTTGGGTACCACTATGGGTGTTAGTAATAGCTTGAGAATAATTTTTGGTAAATGAGGCACTAGTAGCATGATTTTATTGTGTGGAAAAATATGTAATAGTAGAGGGATGACAGGAAGTCGCATTAGAGGCATGGTTACCATGGGTATAAAATGATGCATTAGTGGAAGAATTGAGAAGAACGAGCCCTAGAAAAGGCCCACTAGATGTAGAAACTAACATATTAGTAGAGATAATAGGCATGAAGGTGGAGGACAACAAAGAGGAAGATGCAATGGTATGATAATGGGTCAAAATAGATGGAATATATAGAGAAGCAAAGAGTCAAGTGTCCTAAATCCATGTGAAAATGTGATATAACGTGAATGGGGTTCCTTAACTTGACCACTTATCATGAGATGGTAAATACTAGAAGGATCTTTTAAGGCATGTTGAGGAAACTCATTGATGAAAAAAACATTTTTGGTGTGTACTCTAATTTAGGTTGATCTTCAAATGAAAAGAGAGGATTATGAAGTGAATAATAATGAATAGGGCCCCCATAGTTTGTAGTGTGAGTGGTTGCATATAAATTACTTTCATATAGGGTATGACCCACAAGTTGCTTATGGGAGAACCTATTGGGGTTAGTAAAACTTATGATATATGTTGAATTAAAATTAGTGTTGTCTTCAAATAAGAAGTTAATGGTGAAGGAGATATATTAGGGAAGGAAAAATTTATTCAAAGAAAAGAGATACAAAAGATAGATCAGAGTAAAAAGCTGACTAGGTAACTTACTAATGTAAACAAGAGGCAGAAGAGTACAGATTCAAGCAAGTCAACTTAATACTATAAATAAGGAAAAAGACAATCTGATAAGGATATAAAGTTGACTAGGTTGAATTAATACTATAACTTGATTGGTAGAAAGGAGTAATGGGTCGACTAAGTTGACTTTTAGTTTTGCAGATAGGGAAAAAGACAGTCTCTAAAATACTATGTCGAGCAAAATGACAATATGCTAAAAATAGGGAAATATTTTTTAAATTTAATTTTAAGTAAGAAATGGAATCAAATACGAAAATAATTGTAATAATGAGAATGATCTAATTGGCACATGGAACAAAACCTTACACCAATGCTAGCTAATGCAAGTTTTTTCAATACAACACACAAGGATCAGAGAGCAAGCATTCAAATGAATATTAAATGATAACTAAGTGGTCATCTTGAGTATTGTTAGATTATTATTAAATGTTATTTTAAGTGTGATAGGGAATTTGTCTAAAAAATAGGGAACTAAAAAGTAATCTATGGATGGTTTCAAGATATTTATGATGAAAAGGTTTTGTGTTAGCAATGGTACTAGCTTTGTATTGGAGCCTACCCATCACTTCAAAATACTATAGCGATAAGGGTATCATGTGATTTAATAATATATCCTATTAACCACATGTTTATATATGGCCAAAATAACAAGTCTAATCTCCCCTTGGTGATGAAATCCAAGTAGGTTGGACTTTGAAAGATAAATGTTAAAATACATTTTGAAATGTGTGATTTGGTAGTGTGTGAAAAAGAGAAAAATAGTGCAACTAATCAATAATTTAAAAATAAAATTAGACTATATGAGCTAATCTAATAATGCAAATAGTTGAAAATAAAAGTGTGAATTAATTATGACCATATAGTTGTTAATTCCCAAATTAAGAATGGTATAGAGTCAATTGAGACGATAATCTATGTAAACATTAATGAATAGGCTTGATTGGGTCACTAATATTATATATAATCAAGAGTCCATATGAACTAAGTTGAATATTTTGAATTATTATTTTTGAAGTTTTAAAGAATATAAACTTTCAACAAATAAAACTACAATGAAGTACTAAATTTAAAAAGAGAAATAAAAGAACCTTCGTGGGTTGGAAGATGTTGAGGATTATTTTTTTTTTTGTTGAAGTGCATTTAATGTTGCTTTCAAGTTATACCAACTAAGTTGACTAGGTGGACCTAGTTCTATGAAATCATGTTTGCTGAAGTTTGCTAAGATGACTAAGTCAACCTAGTCAAGTTAGTTTGTTTTATAGATGTTAACTATAAGACTAAGTCAACCTACACTACTTAATTTGTTATTTTGGATTTAATAAGAGTACTCTATTGACATACTGGATGCAATAACCTATATATAATGAAGACCTACATAAAAATAATAATGTTGTTTTGACAGAACTGGATGCTAAACCTACACATAAAAGTATATTAGCTTGGTCAAACTATTATCTCAAATATATAAAAATAATAAAATGATAGAAATGAAAATAATGAAAGAAAATATAACAGGATTATATTCACGTCAGGTTCACCAAAATGTATCCAATGGGAAATACATTAGATCTACAAATAAATCCTAAATCAGAGAAGACAGATCCTACTTACACTTCTGACTGTGGATACATTAAATAATTAGGGTCATGACCAATATGGATCCACTAGACCTATCCAAGGGATTTTTTTTAATAATAATATCCGATAGGGAGGGTTACAAATCCTCCAGTCAAGAAAAACTACATAATAACCCTAATTAGGTATAATGTTTTCATATTTAATAAACTAATAACAAGTAAAAATCTAATCTTATTCTCACTAAATCTTGTGGCACAAACTCAAGGGGGGTAATAAATATTAAAATTAAACCTGAATAGATGGCATATAATCACATCAATGTATATGGAATCCTAATACATGGTAACAAAGTGCAAAAATATATTTATGTAGTCTTACAAAGGAGGAACAAAGTTGGGAATACTTATTTATGAAGACAAACCCACTGACCCTGAATCTCTCCCTTGGCCAAGGTGCTTCACAAGAGGTTATTGTGGTATGTAAGCATGACAATGATAAACTATCTCTAGGCTACATAACCTATCAATGCATCCAAAAGACTTATCCACAAGACAAGATATATATCCCCAAAGAAAGTATGAAACCCAAGAATATTACTCAAGTAGAATGGTGGATAAGTAGATGCACAATATATCTTCTTCTTCTCTTCTCTTATAAATGGAAAAATGATTATGTTTATATAATAATATATTATCATAAACCCTTTTGAATGTTTTGACTGACAAGACTGACCTAATATAATAATTAATAAAAACTAGCTAGGTCATTGATTAGGTTAGTCAGGGGCCGACCCAGACATTAATAAGTTTTGTTCACAAGAATAAAAGGTTGATGTGGCTAACATAGTCATGTAAACTATCAAAATGGGCTTTACATTAGGGAAAGGGTTAATGAATGTGCTAAAATACTATAGGAGTTTGTAAAATGAGAGGTAAAGCTTAGGGAAATGGCTTTAAGAGCTATTTGGATTGTTAATACGTGGAAATAAGGGAAAACAATATGATGAAGTACCAATGGTCTACCCATCTCTTTCCTAGTGCACCCCTTAAGGTGTAAAATCAAAGAGATTGAGACTTGGTGATTTGCTGCAAGATAAAGAGAATGAATAATTGATAAAAGTTTTATAATATTATGTGTATATAAAATTTACTCATCTCAAAAAATTTAACCATATAGCGTGATGTATAAATATTTAGTCATAGATAAACATGTCAATATGTGGATAACATGTCATCAATGTAACTAATATGTCATCTAGAGATGTATAAAACATATGTAATGAAAAGAAATAAAAGTGTCACAATAAGTTGTATATAAAACTAAGGATCATCTTAAGAATCATCCATCTGAACATACTCAATAAGACTATATAAGAAATGTGCATGATATGGATAATGGTACTATTTATGTTTTTAACTACCTCATAGGTGCTCTTAGTGTTCAATAACACTTCTTAATTTAGGATCCTAAAGATCCAAGGCATGAGTTATAGTTGCTAACAATTTGGGATCTCTATGGTGGAATAGAAGTAGAGTGGGAGAGTTGTCCACAATATTTGTTTAATTTGGTCATTGGGAACCACTAGGGTCCTATACTTGAATCTTTGTGATATTTTATAACCTAAAAAATAAGCTAAATGGATTTTTAAAATGATCTTAAATTAAAGTGAGCTTTGATAAAGGAGATAAAAAAAGAGGGCAAGGCAAAAGAAACATGATTGTAGGTTTCCATCTCAAATATCATAACAAGGTTCTAATTAGTTTGAGCATACATGAACCAATTTATGATGTAAAATAGTATGAACCTATAATTCATCATAAACTAGGCAAGCATCAAAGGAAATATAGAAGTTACAAGTAAGAACTAGACTTAATTTAAAGAATTTACTATTGTGACTTCAATACCATGAGCACATCCAAATTTAGAACAAATGAAATGAAGTATACCTAAGATCTTTTAGTTAATCTAGCATAGCACAAATTTATAACCTTGTTACCAAAAATGTATCTCAAAATTCAAATAACCATTCAAATCTAAGACATTAACATGCAATTGAGAGATAACATTGGATTTTAACACACTTTTTAGACAATCTTTACAAAATTCTTTAGTTATAGTAAAATTCCCTTTTGTATACAATTGCTCAGAGTCTCTCTCCTTTACAAATGGTAACCTCTACCTATTTATAGAGAACATAGGTGGTGGTACTAGTTAGTTTCTCAAAACATTTGTATATTAGATAAGGACATTTATCTTTAGATTACAAAGATACAATACACATGATCTTCTACATCAAATTTCACAAATTTCACAAATATATGGTAATAGACTAGAATATATGTATTACAAAAGAATATTCCTTTAAAGATACATTGGTGGGTCCATTATATTATTTCATGAGGATGTCATTCACCCTAGTGTATTTCTCCTTGATTAGTTCAAAATCTACTATAGGTTTTATCAGACAATCCTCTTCTTGATCTACCAATGTACTAAATTCTTTATCGCTCTTGGCTATGAGTTCATTGATGCACTGTGCCTCTGCAATCTATCTTCTTGAAGTAATAATGGTGTGAAGGACCCTTTGATGATCCATGATATATTAGCCCTAGGTTTCCTTGATGTTTTGAATGAAGGCGTCAACCATTTTCTTGAATTCTTCATCTTCCATCAGGCCTGTTGTAGTGAGCTAGGAGGGATTTATCAACAAGGTTTCCAAGAGCTTCTCCATTCTACCCATCAAGTCTTTCTCCTCCTTTATGAGGTTGTTGACATTTTTGGACCAATTGCTTAAGTGTTTCAATTTATCCACTAGGATTCCTGAGATGATGTTCAAATGTGTGAATTTGATGATCTTGATGCCCTAGGCCTATTTGGTAGTATGCACCTTGATTAATTCTACCATCTTGTCCTTGAAGGCTTGCCATTAAATGATTTATGCTTGTCCTATCTCAGATTGATGGGTTAAGGAAATTATTCTAAGTTTCAATGTCTTTAATCCATCAAAGATGTTAATAAGATATGTATTCAATAGATTTAATATGTCCTCAAGGACTAAAAATGCATCTTATGCTTCTAAGTCATGCTTCTCCTTTTCTAGGTTGATGATTCTTTATTTCATTCCCTTGACCCTAGCCAAGGTAATTGTTGAATGGCCCTCAATAAAAATTTCTATGTCCTCTTGATAGATGGGGTGTTCCCCTACTGCTTACCCTTACATAGGAGTTAGACCCACAAAAGGCTCCATTCTTTGGAAGGTGAATTATTGAGTACCTATAGTGGCCTTCTTTGTTGTTACCTTCTCAAACACAACTGTGTTTTGATTATATTACATAGTCGCTATTGGTTCACATAATTTGGGTACCTCTAGGGTCTCAATCCCATTATCACTTGATTCTGCAGGATCTTCAATTATTTTTACACTCTTCTTGGCTACTTCAATAATTATCTTTTCTTCCTACTCCTTCATGAGCACTTTTATCCAAGGATTAATATCATCACTGGTACCAATACTTGTAGTGCTACTGAGTGCTAATGAATGTGGCTAACATGGAACCTTTTGGAACTTCCCATATATCAACCAGTCAAGGATGACAGGTCCATGTATGGGTAAATCATCATGAAACAAATTAATTTCACTA
Source organism: Torreya grandis (assembly GCA_037957365.1). NCBI lineage: Eukaryota > Viridiplantae > Streptophyta > Pinopsida > Cupressales > Taxaceae > Torreya > Torreya grandis. The sequence goes on from JARHVA010003238.1 coordinate 112,182, forward strand.
CTAGGATGGGTCCATATCAGCTTTGGTCTTTTGGAGGACTTGGGAAAAAAGGCCATATTTTTTTCCCTTTTCTTCTGTGGGATAAAGACCAATTCCAAGACTAGTTCTTTCTACTTCTCCATCTCACTATTCTAGGGTTCTTCAAATTATGCCAACTCAGCTTTGGCTTTCTCAACTCCCTCACCTTCTTAGTCTGACCTTTAGGTGTCTACAAGCTCCTTGAAGAATTTTTCAACTATTTCATATGGCTCTAGGGCAATCATGTCAATGTGTTCTACTAGAGAATGTGGTTTTAGAGGTGCAGCTGAGGTTGAATGATCCTCTCTAAGCATTTCATCCAATTTCTTCCTAGCATGTCCTTGAATCTAGAGTACTTACTATTGTGGGGGCCTTGGAGGTGAACTTGAGGTGGAAGGTAGTAGATGGTACTGTAATGGGTTCATATGCTTGATTTCCCTAGCTAGCTTCTCTTCTCTCTACAACCTATCCTCAAGTTTAAAACCATGTTTTGTGTACTTGGCTAACACCTCCTAAAAGTTTGCATCCTTGGTATATAAATGTTCATATGGGCCAACCTTGTGTACATAGGTCACCTTGGTCAATTTTTTGGACTGTAGATGGAGGACCACCCTTTTATTAGGGTCCCATTCCTTGAGGTCATCCTTTTGAAAATTGAAGGTATCTTTATGCCTGGACATAACATCTAATTATTTCCAACCATGGATCATCGTCCTTCCAATCAAGAATGGAAAAGGATGAAAAATGCCCTTCCTCTTTTCTCTGCGCACATTGTTAATCCCTTGGAGGACATGAGAAGCAATTTACTACTCTACTAATTTGATAGGGACATAAACTGCCAATCTAAATGGCTGAGCCATGAGTCTTCCATCCTAATGACAGTGTAATCTAGGTAATACCATATGTTCCCCATGTGTTCTACATATTTTTTGATGAGAGGGTGAAATTTGGGCATGGTGTTCCCTATGATAGTCTTAACCAAATTAGGATATATGCAATCACAAATGAATTGTGTGCAAATTTGACTAGTGATGGGATATGTTGATTTTGCTTTGAGAGGACCAATTCTTGATATCAAGAATGTGTGTAAATGCCATCAATGAGTCAAATAGATAGGACATCATGGTGAATTGATGGTTGGCCTTCCTTTCTGTGCCATAGAATTGTATTCCCAAGTGGATGCTAATTAGATCTCCAATAGGTGGAATTAGCTTCTCCTCCACAATGAAATACACGTTGGTGACCAATCTAGGGTTAACATAGGTTGTGGTGGTTAGTCCAACTACTCTATTTAATAGGTTCATTATGATCCTAATGCCATCCTTAGATTTCATGATAGGGATCTTCCCATCATGGTTCTTGGATATGTGGGTTCCCTATTTTAACTAAGGTCTTAGAATGGTGTCAAAATTATTTGTGGTTGTCCACTCCTTAATGGTGGGGAGGTCTATGTGATCCCTAAGGAGTTTATAATATCCCTCAAAATCTATAAGGGAAATGTATGAAATTCTTTTTGACCCACTCTCCTTGACTACCTAGTCACCATCAATTCTATAATCAATAAACATAGGGGCAAGGACACTAATGTAGTGGAGTACCTATGGTTTTGTAGTTGCTCAATGAAGAACAAACATTTGAATTTTAACAAAGTCATTAAATTTCCTCTTGGTCACTACAATCCTTTACTCATTGGAAGTGAGGGGCTACAGTTGCTAGACAATAAAGAAGATCTATGATTAGTTTCTAATTTCATTATTGAGTGCCCCAATGTCTAATTATGTATCTCCAAAACATCTTCCCTCATTATTTGTAGACAAATACATTTTATCCTCCATATTCCATTGTTACCTAGCTTTTGCCATGATTCCTTAATTTCATTGGGTGTTTGACTGGCTTTCCTTTGCTCAAGATGAAATTCAAGCTTGTTTCAATGCAATTACATATCAATAGTCAAGAATTAGGGCTTTACGTCATTTTTCTAGGGTTTCTTAGACCTTTAACGGTGAAGGTGGTAGAATTCATAAATATTTTCATGATTTAAATGTTATGGATAGCCTTATTTTTTCAAATCCTATCCTTTCAGGCACAACAAATCTTTGAATTTATTATTTAGTGTTTACATGGCACCTATGTGGCTTTCCTAGGCTTGTTCCTATGGCATCCCTATGAAACTTCCTTTGAAAACTAGCCATTAGTTTCAAAATCAAGTCTTTATTTTAACTCCATTAAATAAAGATCTCTAAATAAGTGTGAACCATTGATAAAGATCTTGGAGGTTTCCTTTGATTGGAGTTTGGTGTTAGGATGAATGTGGTTCTTCTATGTGTCGAGCCATTAGGTCCTAGCATATTTTGTTGAAAATTCATCTTTAATTTCACTCTATCAAATTAAAACCTCTTATGAATAATGGTCCATTGGATCCTGTGAGATGCACATAGTCAATTCCTAAGGCCTAAATAAGACATTAGGTCCAAAAATTCATTCCAAAGATTTATCTATGTTGATAAACATTAATAAATTAAGGTTAAAATCTTTTATGCTAAGTTTTCTCTATTAATCACCAATGGTCCTTTTGAAAGGTCAATTAAAAATTCCCACATTACTTAAGCAAAAAGGTTGGCTGATGTTAAATTTGATGACCTCACTACCGTCAAAGACATCCTCATGGATGTCAAATGATGGGAGTGATACTGTCAATTTTAATCTTACATTTTGGTCCAGAAGGCCAAGGTTTTTATCCTGAGGTCATATTGTGTTTACAAACATAACTATTCTTCAAGTTGAAATTATGGACTTAGTCCATATGACCATGTTCTTGGGTTTACTGATCAAAAATTCATGTCATTATGGTTTTCTAAGGAAGTGAGGGCTCTTGGATCAAGATCCACATGCTCATTGGTGGTTGGTTTAGCTTAGGATGAGTCCCTTTTGATCAACATTGGCTCACACTATTAGATCAAGAACTTTGACATGTTGAGAGCCCTTGACTATGATGTAAGAGGTTAAAGTTGATTGGTTTTTAATATCACGGCATTATTTGTCTTCACACTATCAGATCAAAACCTCTAAGTGAATGTGGATCATTAGATCTACAAAAGTGCATGAACATTAAGCTAGTCCAATAGGTTATGCATAGGCTTAAATTAAAACATTAGTCATAAGCCAATCGCATAAATAAATATGATGAATCTTAAAGCTAAGTTTTCTTATGCTAAGACAAATGTCAAAAATGTTAATGTGGTTCCCTTTGATCTTATGCAAAATTTTGGAAGATGTTTAACTTGACAGTTTCACAAACATCAAATATGTCCTTGCAAATATCAAATGATGGGTGTGAGAATGTCAAATTAAATCCCATGAGAACTTTTCATAAAACATGAGGTCAATGTGTGGTTCCTTTGGGGTGATCTTTCACTGTTAGATTGGATCGATGATGCAGTGAGAGTCATTGGATCTATGATCAAATCAAATCATTGCATTAAGAACTGATAAGCATAACAGTTTAGACTATGGTTTCAATCTCTAGGTGTCATTTTTGTTGATAAACACAGAGACATTTAAGATTGGAACTTAGGGTAAACATTAATAAAAGACTTGGTTATAAACGAAAGGAGCCCACAGACTAATAATTAATCAAGGATATGAGGCTAACAAAAAGGGTTATATTAAGGTTTGGTTATGTGAAAAACATGATATAACCTTAATATAAAATTATAATTAGGGTTTCTCTAAAAAAGAAATATGACTTCTAGTTAAGATTTTCTTGTCACTTTTTGAATTAAAATTACAAGGGTTTTCTGCATGAAAACCCTACCTTCCTCTGTGGAACCAACATTTTATCATCTAAAGACAACCATTAGTAAATATAGTCCATAGAGCATAATCACAGTCAAATATTTAGAGGTTTATGCCTTTCCAAGTGCACATTCTTCAAATTCCAAGAAAGAATGACCTTTTTCAATGCTAATTTAGGGTACAAATGTTCTAAAACATCCACAAGGGTCCCTATATTTCAAAATCTAAAAAGGGGGTATGTTGGTCCTAATAGGTACCTTACATAAGGGGAAGGTACATGACATGCATCATACCACTTGTAAACTCAATAATATCAACATTATCCTACACTATATGTCAATGTATGTCAAATTATGGTAAATAAAAAGACATGTATAATAAATCATTATAGTTCAACATGATAAAAATTCATACATTATGATAATATGCCTTATGCAATAAGATTTTGCATTTTGAAACCATCAAATGATGTTAGGGAATTATCCACATCAACTCTTGATCATCTCTAATGTATGAGATTGTCAAGAATCTTCCCCAAAGGCTAGGGAGACTGAAACTTTGCATGGAATTACACCTTGTCAACATGTGATGAAAACAAATTATTTATTGAAATTCTTATCTGAAAAAATTAATGGTATCATGATGTTTCAGCATAAAAACTAGTGAAACTCAATGTCTCATAAACACCAAACTATGTTTCGATGGAGGATACGTACCTTTTTCTAAAGATTTAAATTCTTCAATCATAAATGGATAAATTATTTTTTGTTGTCATGTAAAGGTGGTATAATTGGTTTATACCATAATGATTCCCATATCATAAATGTTTTATTTGATGTTTGTTAGGTATTTCGTTTCATCAAAATGTTAGGGAATTATCCACATCAACTCTTGATCATCTCAAAGAACTCCCAAAGGCTAGGGAGACTGAAACTTTGCATGGAATTACACCTTGTCAACATGTGATGAAAACAAAATTTATTGAAATTCTTATCAAAATTAATGGTATCATGATGTTTCAGTTAGAACAATGTCTCGACCAAACTATGTTTCGATGGAGGATACGTACCTTTTTCTAAAGATTTAAATTCTTCAACACAATTACCTTGAACTTTATAAAAGGAACAAGAGGAATTTTCTAGAAGTAAACATGAAATTCAAAGTTCCTAAGGATAATTTAGATCCAAGGAACATGTTAAACAATTATTAATAAAATACCTAATCAAAAGGATTTCAAGAGTAACAATCGATATGTTTTAAACTGCAGTGTGAAGAGAGCACATTGTATGGTAAATTTTTTACGAATTACCAGAATAATTTCTAAGGGAAGAGATTGTCAATACATTATTTTACTGAATGATAAGAACAATTTTAAGAACCTAGGATTCCAAATAGTTAATTGAGTTTCAAGGTAGTCTTCAAAGATTAATTTTATTTAATTTATTTATTGAATTTGTTTGCCTATCTAATAAAGTATTTATATTCTCATTTGAGGAAGCCATTTATCCTTTGAATCAATCTAGAAAATTATTCACCATCAATCTAAAATCATACGAAATTATAAAATTATTATATTATTTGTACGACTAAAGTATGTTGGCATATACGAATAAACAGTTGATATTCTCCATGAAAACATTTATTTATGAAATAATGATTCTGCTTTAATATATCAAATCCTCAAATAAAGTTCTAGTGTGATTAATTTAAAATAATCTTAATGAAAATACAATGACCAATGTTCAAAAATATTCACCTTGTATGTTTTAATATTTTACATAATCTTTTGTGTTTATTTCAATTCCAATATGGTGAATCACCAAGGGGTAAGTTATAATTCCATTTATTATTAATAACCTTAAATCCACTTGGTTGTTAATTTGAATACGAAAATCCACTCGATGTCATGTCTATCTCGTTATTTAATCCTTCATTCATTATGAGTTAGTGGAGAATGACATATAAAATATATTTATTAAAATCACAACATTATAGATTTAAATACATATTATTTTTTTGGCCTTTATTGCATCCAGAAGTGTCGACCATCCGCATGTCATCAAATCGAAGTATCAAAGTCGTGGAGGTCATAGATCTATAACATTCACCTCTTCATATGGGCCACATTAAACCTTTCTATTCATATGTTACACCTATATAGATACAAATTCCTTTTACTTTTACATTTTCTGTGGCCACATGTCATCATCTTATAGCCTCGGGGTTATGCTAGTATGGAGTGCTTCCATGTTTTGAAACACATTTACTCAAATTCCATCGATCCATTGGATATTGTCCTTTATTTTATATTTATTTTATGTCCAGGTCCTTTTAATTTCGTGTCGATGTCTTCTTTAAGGAGTCTATAAATGTGTACGATTTTAAATTATACTTCATATCTCCTCAAGTTTGAATGGTTTCCATATTTACATTTGTGAGGGCTACATGTTTAAATATTCGTAGTGTGACCACGTTGTTTTCCAATTATTCTAAGTCACAGGGCCAAGGCGTCCCTTCAAGGATCCCGATGAATTTGTTTTAAAACAATAGATCCACTAAATTCATAATTTGATTTATATTTCTATTTCATTCATAATATTTCCTACACACAACATACAAACTTATTGAACTCATATCTTTCAAATTTAATAATTCACATAAAATATTTTAATAAATTATATGATATAAAAATAAAATATGCGGCAATAAAAAAGGGTGATAAAGTTATAAAATAACTTAGGATAGACTCTGTAGATGTATTAAATATTTATTTCCAATTTATATCATTTCACAATCAATACCTTTTCCTAAAAATAAATAATAAATATGTTACAATCATAATAAAAACCAATAACAAAACCCACACACCACTTTAATGAAATTTGTAATGTTAGAATAGAAAATGTGGCAATCATCATAGGATCATGGAGTCACAAAGACATGAAATTTATTTTTTATTCTCAATGTAGTCCAACGAACTCTGTAGATCCTTTCAAACTTTAAATCCACTTTATATTCATATGTGCCCACTTTATCTTGCACAATAAATAAATATAGTTGTAATCACATTTTTATAACACAAACTAATACATTTGAAAATCATACAAGCTAAATTTGTTAAAACAAAGGACTTTTGTCGTGTGGTGTGGTGTCGCATGATCACATAGAATTTAAAACACAACTAAAATGTATGAGGAAAAATAGGCCTACATGTAAGTGTTAGCATACAAATTTCATCGTAAATTCCATTCAAGTTTATTCATTACAAATATATGAAGAAAATAAAGTGTGAGCTAAAAAATTATAACAAGTGAATGTGGCTACAAAGTGATATAATAATTTCACAAGGGTATATATGGATTTATTATCTGGCCTATTGATCCAATCAATATTTAATCTAAGTTACAATTTAAATGAACTATCAATGCACCGTAAACATTAAATCAACTTAGAAGAGGGAGGTTTTAATTTAACATTTTATATATTATGTCCTAATTCACTCTACATTCCTTAAACAATAAACAAACTTACCGTGAGCATATCCTAAAAATTAAATAATGGTCTCATGTAACTTCTAATAATTTTTTTAATATCATAAGAAAACACAAGGATATATTAAAAACTTTATGTAACACAAACATCACTTTAAAATACTAGAGATATAAAGAAAATTGCATTAGTTAAAATGGGGTTATGAATCTATGGAGTCATGAACTCAAAAAGTCAAAAAAATCTTCTTGCTTTGTTCTCTGGACTTCAAAGCATTCACTATATGTTTATCCCAATATTTAATATGTAGGTTATAAAAATGGAAGTCATAGGAAAATTTTATTAATTTTAATTAATTTTATATATCTAATTTAATTTCAATTCAAATTTAAAAGGCCACCATGCATCACATCTAGTCCATTCCTCAACATCCAAAACTAATGATAAGTGGAATAGAATTTTATTATTAATAGCCTCCAAAATTTTCACATTATAAATTTATTGATATAGACCATAAAAAAATATAAACCATCTACAAGTAGCTTAATCACCTCAAAGAATATATACCATCCACACGTAGATTAATTTTTCCTTTGTGCATGCTTAGATCCAAATTTATTTTCTTTTTACATCTATTATGATCAGTCGGTACAATCTTATGAAGTTAGTCCTCACCAAGTTATAAATTTTCATTGTATTTTACATTCACTGTGGTCATTTAAAAACATCTCGGTGACATATTCTTATTGTATCATAATCACAAGTCATGGAATGCTTCATGCTTTCAAATGCATTTATCTAATTTCTATAGACTCCTTGAATTGTAGTCTTTGATATTATTTTGGTTTACAAATTTCCATACATTATAAATAAACATAGCATGATTATATCCTAAAGTATAAATAGTATACTCATATCTCTTCTAACAATTTTGTGATGTCAAAATAAAACATGTCAAAATAATCATGGGGTCATGGGATCATAGAGGTAAGAAGTGCTTATCTCATTTTTAAGGTGGCATCTACAAACTCTGTGAATGTGTTAAAATATTAGATACAATTTATATTTGTATGGCTCTGATTTTTTCTACACAACACAGTCATATTCAAAACACACACATAACAGTTTAAAATACTATTAATATAATAAAACATGTGGAGTTTGCTTCCAATAATCTCAGCCATCCACATGTCACCATTATTTAAATAACAACAATAAATATACACATCTTGATCATATTTAAAATATTAATAAAGAACACATAACATTTTTATATATTAACAACATAAAAAAATCCATGGTAATAAGAAAAGGCTCACTGCATAAATATCGCAACTTAGTCACCTCAGGGAATCTTAACTGTCCATGTGTTACCATCACGTACTCATGAGGTTAGGAGGTTATATAGTTGAAATTTTCACTCTTTTGCTCCCATACCTATGTGAATTGTATCAATGCATTGAATTATTCATTTTTTTTTTATGTATTCTTAGATCCGATAATATTATATGTAGAGATGTGTAAAGGCTACATGATGGAATATTGTATAATGTGTCTTTGCCAATTTACGTGTTTTCATTTTCTTTTACATTTATCGTGTCCACTCAAAATGATGTATGTGACATGTTTTTACTATCTCTTGGTGCCTAAAGCTTGATAATGTATTTATCTAACTTTTTTTGGATCTGTTGGACTTTACTCCTAATATTGTATTATTTATATAGAACTCATGAATTTAGTTACATTTTTTTATCACGACTATCAATAGGCCAATCTCATAGACTCAAGATAATGAGGTCATGGAGTAGAAAAATTAATCTTTGATATGTACTTTATCTCCTATTAAATCCATAGATGGGTTGGATCTTTTGATTTGTCTTTTATATTTAATAAAGTCTCATTTTTTTTTGTCATGAACACATCGTAAAATCTTACATAATATGTTTTCACTCACCTTTAATTTTTAATTGTATTATACATTTTCCAAGTCCATTGAAAACAATATTTGATTTATTTGTAATCATGGAGCCACAATAACACACATTTATATTAAAAACAAAAATTAATCAAACATATTTATTTAATAGAATATGTGACATAAATAAAAATATGGCAATCATTATAGCATGATGAGATCATAGAGATATTGAGTGCCTATTTTTTAAAATATGGCATCAATGAACGCTCTCTATGCTTTCATACTTTAAATATTTATAATTTTTATGGAACTTGATATAAAGTCATTTGTAAACATGAAGATGCTTGGTGACCACGTCACGAAAAAAACAGTAAGACATTCTCACATGTATCATTTTTAGTGGATAGGGTAAGGATAAAGGAGATCAAATATTTGTAACTCATTAAGGTCAAACTATGTAAATTTAATAACATACCCCTGACATTTGTAAAGATTGAAAAAAATATGAACTTTAGTAGACATGCAGATAAGTATAAAATACAGAGGTAAAAGAAAAGGAATTGGATGCAAAAGAAATATAAAATTGATTTGGAAATCTAACGTATCCTCATAATTAAAACATATGAGTTTTAAAGGCTAGAGACATTTATTAATTTGAAGATTATGAGGTAATAAGAAATGACTATGTGTTTCATAATAAGTAAATATGATAAAGGTTGAAGATAATAAAGACTTGAATCACGGTAAAAACATATTGTATAGAATTTCAACACATAGATATAACATATATAAAATTTAAAAAGTAGTCAAAGGTCAAATAAATTATAAAGTGATTTAAAGATTTAATGCATTCTTATATTTTATAAGAAAAAGTGCAAATCAAAAATAAATATTACAATTCTGTGACCTTCATGACTCTAAGAATGCATGATGATGACACATGGATAATCAAGATTATATGATGTCACAAAATCTACATACCCATAAATAGCTCAACTTACAAATACCTAAAGTTACAATGAGGAAAATTAAATAAATGTTTGTTTGTTTTTTTAAATGTCCTTCACCATTAATTTAAAGTAATCATGCATAATTTCATAGTTCCATGATTAATATGCTCTTCAATTATAATATAATACATAAATAATTACTAATATACTTAACATTTAAATGTAAATGATAAAGTGTTTAAATATTCAATTATAAATTGAAATCCAATTCTCTTTTAAATTATAACGGTTTGAAGAAACAAATCCTAATGATATTTGGAAATATCTTAATTATTATAATTATTTATATTATATTTTTTTGGTAATGGTAAAAGGAGTTTTAGAGGTTACCCTTTATATGAAGACTAAGCAAGCATGGTTAAAAACCATATAAAACAAAAATGCTTAAATTTTTTTATCTAAAGCCAACCCATCACAAAGAAATTGGCAAGAAAAAAAAAAAACCAATAACAGTTATTAAAAGGGAAAAAACCAAGAAACAACTCAAAATCATTTTCCATTCACAAACTCAGAATCACATGTAATGGTTCTATCTCCTTCTCTCCTTTATCTTTCCTTTTTTTATTCATGGTCATCTATTTCCCTCCTTCCCTTGAATATAATAAGAGAGGAATAGAGAAAATATGAGCTTCACCTGAATTATTATTCAATAAAAGAATCCTAGCTAAAAACCCTTCACCTTATAAATTGGGTTGTAATGGAGACCAAGCCAACAAACCCTTGCTAGGTTACATGTAGTTTTATTTTCATAATCCTTCACCTTGACCTCCCCACATCGACTATTTCCACATGCATTTTCAGGACCATATTAGGAACTTCGCTTTCATCCTTGCTCTCAACAAAATCTTCAACTATTATATTTTGTCGACATGCATCCTTCCACAATTTATTTCCTTTTTAATGATTAATGTTTGGAAAATTATTGACCAAATGACCAATTAAATAATATCTGCAGCATATAAAAGATAAACCTTCACAATGAATAAGCTGTACCCATGTTTTGTTCTTCACAATCAAATCTTCCTGAGCTGAACTATCTTTAGTAACATCAATATTAACAAAAACTCGAGCATAAATTGAGTGGACCATTTCGAAAAAAATTTCATAACAAAATTTGCTAACAAAATTATTAGTAGATTTTAAAACATTATGATCTCAAAATTGAAGAAGTACATTTTGAAAACTGTAACCAAATCAATTTTATATTAAAATTTTGAGTATAAGGATTGAAATCAATATAACAAATTTAGCCAACAACAAATACTTTTCTTACCAAGCCCAATAATATTTATTGAAATTAAAATATTTTTCTTTAACAAAATAAAAAATTACTATGATTATACCCTTTGCACAAGGTCTGCTTTTGATCTTAGCTTCAGCTAGTCGTTTCCAGTGACCCTTGATCCAACCATGGAGGTATGGAAGGTTGAGGCAGAGACCATTAAATCTACAGATAATCTCAATCAAATATAGCTATTTTTCCTTTTCCATAAGCACATTCAAATCCTTATTCTCAGAAATGATTTTCGGGTTGGCTATAGCAGGGTCAAAGGCTCCACCTGGGCATTTCTTGTAACCACCGTAGGAAAGGAATGTTTATCCTCCAAACTTTTCTCTTTTCCAGCTGTCATATATAAAAGAGCATCTGATTTGGCTATATCTTGTAATGCCCCTCAAGAGAGAACAAGGTCCCGTGCTGTCACTTTTTCCACTATCTTTTCCTTTTTCTGAGCGCCGCCCACCATAGCAGGCCTATCGCCAATCCCCTGCGTTAGCTATTTTAAATGTAATGTCACACTACAAAGATTTCATCACGTGGCCTTGACACATGTAAATATGGAAAGCATCCAGAATTGAATACATATGTAACAATGTTAATATATTTTTGAAAGAAAAAAAAAAAAAAAAACAATACATCTGTGGACTTTATAAATAAAATATGAACATTAAAATAAAATGATTTTAATTCAAAAGGAACACAGAATTCAAACTAAAGAATTTTAAAGCTGAGAAATACATTGTGACTTCATGATTGTGAATAATGAGAAACTAGAATAAAAACTTGAGATTCGGTGAAGACACATTTTATAAGATTTCAACACAACCACAATAAATATAAAGTTAAAAGGGAATTTGATCTAAGAAAATATAAAACATGGATAGAAGTGAATTTTGCAACTTCGCGACCTCCATGACTTCGAGACTGCGTGATAATGACATATGGATGGTCAAGATTATAAGATGACACCAAACCTACATATTTATAAATCACATTGTGTCATGATGACATCTAGATGGTCTAGATTATAAGATGACACCAAACCCACATATTTATAAATCTCTGAAATTATTAAATATCACTAACCATTAATTTACAGTTATCCGAAATAATTTCAAAATTACATATTTAAAAAAAAAAAAAAAACTTACAACCAAAAAAATATCTCAAAAGTCCATACTATTATCATTGCAATAAATAACCATACAACTAATTTATATAATTTCTTGTAAGACTGAACTTTTAATTTCACCAAACTTGAGCAAGAGCGAACTTCTAATTTCACCAAATAATTTTATTTTTTTTTTAAATATTTCTCATGACCATTAACAATGAATAAATCAGGTACGTCACAGCCCTTGTTAATAATGGGTTCTTTAAAACCTTTAAATTTAAATGAAAATTAGATTTCAATTTATAACTGGAGATTTGAACACCTTATCATTCATTTTTAAATGTTAAATACGTAAAAAATTATTTATGCATTATATTATAATAAAAATAAATATTATTTCACGTTATACATCAAACATCTGAAGCATAGGAATGATGTTTCATAAATCAAAACCATCTTATGCCGTTGTTTTATATATATAGTGATATCTAACATTACATTTACTTTATACATTTTGTTCATTCAACTGGAAACCACAATCCTTTCCTATTCAATTGGGAGACCACAGCCGATTTAAGAGGATTTTAAGTTCCTTTCCTGCGACTGAAATACGTGTTTTATTAAGACAAGTAAAACAGAATCAAAATAATAATGGGTAGAGCCCTTTGCTATGAAAATTTAGGAATGAAGAAGGGGCCTGGACCCCCAATAAAATTTTTGTTGAATATATTCCGAAAAGTTGCCATGGAAGCTGGCGTGCTCTTCCATAGCAAGATGGTCTGTGTATTATTTATATGTCTTGCATTCATATCATTTCCTGCAAATACATGCATACCCACATCGAAAATCATTCATATCAATTAAAAAAGTTGTTTCAGTCATCCTCCTCCTCATCTATGCGTAATTCTTGCCATGGCCAAGCTGACTGCGCTGAAAACGTGGACTCTATTCTGTCAACATGCAACAGCACTACCTTCTCTGCAATAGCATCAGTGAAACGGTTTCACACGGATTGAAGTCACAGCACTACTTTTGATGTAACTCTTACACCAACGAGCCATAACACATTAATAGGCAAATTATTTGACATTATCTTTAGTCGTTACACTAATAAACAATATTTAGAGAACATAGACTATCAGCAAAATAAATAGCCAAAACGTTAACACACCTTTTCATGGTTCAAGGAAAAGAAGTAAATTAAAAAAAAAGAATTGAATGGATTTTTTTAAAGGTTGTGCAAAGATACAAGTATTTTGGTCTTGAGTTGCTTAATAAATCATAAGGACCTTGGTTATTTGTCAATCTGGTAATACATTATAAAAGATAATTTTGGTGTAGAAATATATTAAATTTTAAGTGGAGATAAAAAGGTTTATTATTAAGTAATTTTAAAATTGAAATATTATTTTATATTTTATTTATATATATATATATAAAATTGGAAATATTAATTATGATTTGGATGGTAAATTATAAAAAGAAAACCAAAGAAATATGGAAATTTATTTAGTAAATAGAAAAAAGAATATATAAATGAAATAGAACAATAAGTGAATGAGAAAATCAATTATAATTTGGATATTAAATTATATAAACAAAATAAAAATTATGGAGACTTCATTTTGACTTACATTTGTAACAAAGAAATAATTAAACAAGTGAAAGAACACATTAATTAAATAGAATAATATGTAGATGGGAAAATAAGATATTACTATTTGAAAGAATAAAAAATCTAAATTTTTTATAATCTATATTATGAAAAATCATTTTGGAAATAATTATGCATATTTTTTGTCATTAACAACATACACAATTATGTTAAAAATAATAATCACACTTCGCTAAAAAAATTATATCAAAATCAAATGTAAGACGAAAATGTCAATAGCTAAAATAAAAAATAAATCTCACCATCTTTAAAATATATTATGGGAAAAACGAACATAACTATTTTGAATTTTAAAATTGAAAAAAAATATGTATAATTGAAAAATAAAAAATTATAACCACTTCAAAGAAACAAAATTAAATAAAACAGTAAATATTTTGATAAAAAATCATACTATAAAAAATCAATGAACATTCCAGGACAATATTGATCTTAAGTGACTAATTTTTTACAGACAACACTGTTGACACAACCTAATAGTACAAATTTATAAATATTAATAAAATTGCCATTCATTAATTTATTTGTAATGCGATACTTATATAACAGCCGAAGATTTGTAACAACCTTTTATAGCAAGAAGAAAAAATCAGCGATACACACCACCTTTTAGTGCAGTGGTTAGGCCGATAGGCAAGACTAGTAACATCTTTCTGTTCAATAGACAACATTTACAAGCAACTGGATCTGAATTCTGAAAATTAAATATATGCGAAAGTCAAAATTTTGTACCTGTGGCCTACAATTGCATGCAACTGAATGATATCTTTTTCTTCTTCTGGCGCAAATGGACCTCGCTCAATATCAGGTCTTATGTAATAAGGCGTGCCTTCCCATACCGAAGAAGTCCTGTACACATACACATCGTATATATATATCAGTTCACATATGAAGTGTCGAAATCTGCCAACTTCTTCCTCTCCCTTTGCAGTCAAACTGTACATCATCAAATCTTAAACTAACAAAATTGTAGAATTTGTTTTGGCAAGAAGGATCATCTAAAGAAATATACTTCAAATGTGGATATGCATGTATTAGCTACAAATTAAATGAATGCAAGATATCGATATACATAGCACAGACCAGTTTTCCTTGGGAAGAGCACGCCGGCTTCCATACCCACTTTTCTGAATATACTCAACAAAAAATTTATCTTCATTAGGGGTCCCGGGCACCTTCTTCAGGCCTTATTTTTCACAGCAAGGGGCTCTACCCATAATTATTTTGTTTCTTTTCAGCAAAGAACTAGCTGTATATGCGTGGCTTAATAAAGCAAGGATTTGAGCACCAGGGAAGGCACATAAAATCCTCTTGAATGGGCAAAAAGGACTGCTCTCCACAATATTAAATGGAGACCACCGGGTAGTCTGTGGCCTCCAACTGAAAAGTAAAGAATTGAATGCATCCTACCGAACACTAGGTATAATCCTCGGACATAATTAAACCTCATTCGTCTGCTTTTGATATTAGATTTATGAAACGCTACTTCAGACGTGGTTTTCCAACTGAAAGGCAAAGAATTGAATGTTTGTTACTTACTATTTTAGGTAAACTTTCAAACACAATTAAATCTCATTCATCTGTTTCTTTTCATTAAGAAATCGATTCGGTCATAACATTCAGACATATTAATGATAGTATAATATTTATTTATATTGTAATATGATGTACACATAATTATTAATATAATTTACACTTAAATTTGAATGGGAATGTGTTCAAATTTTCCAATTACAAATTGAAATTGAAATTTATTTTAAATTATAAAGATTTAAAGAAATAAAATTTAATAAAGAAAATTGTATAACAATAAATTTTAGTTTTCTTAAAGTTAATTATCGTTTAATATTTATTTATAAATATAAAAATTGTAATATAATTAATATTGTCAATAAATATTTTATATTAAATTATATATATTTGAATTAATTAAGTTTATTATCTTAATTTATATATAATTTAGAATTGAAATAAAAAGATGAACACATGTTACACTATAGTCCACCACCATCCTACAAAAACTATTTTAAAATACTTTTCGATCTAATAAAAATAAAATAATACAATTATGATATAGATATTTGAAATTTTAAATTTAAATTGACTGTTAAAACTAACTATTTATAAAGAAAATTTAAAATAAAAATAAATAATAATAAATTAAACTTAAAATTACTTAACATATTTGCATGAAAATTATTATGTAATATGCAGCTAATAATTTCTTTGGAGTAGTCATAAATGATATGGAAAAACATAGAATTTCTTAATTTTCGAAAAAGTTTTACCTTTTTTTTAAAATATTTATACAAATGATAAAATAATGACAATAATTTATACATATAAATTTATCTTATAAAAATAATGCGTCACCTTTCACTAACAATTTTTGGACATTTAGTGATTATAAATACCTACTTCGATTTTGGGCTAACTTATTATAATATTGTTGTACAGGTTCACGATTATTATAAACCACAGCCTAACCTTGTCCCTAAAAACAGTTCTGAATACTTGAGAGGGGATGCCTAGCATAATTAAAATGCAAGAAAAGAAACAAAACTCTAATGAAACTGTTTAATATAAACACAATTTTTAAAAAAAGTGTGCTATATTTAATAATAATAAGAAAAAGAAACATCATCATTAATAATAACCATTGTAATAAAAATTATAAACTTTTATTACACATTTCTGCACATTTTCTTTAGCATCCTTAGTGATCCTCTCATTGTTGGGAAAGGTTGTTCTATAATTTGGATTATGTTAATTATGAGAAAAAACATGTCCTCCTCAAATTGAATGTTTGGAAAATATATATTTTTTATTTATTAAAATATGTATTTCTTTTTTTTTTTTTAATTTTTTTTTTTTTTGAAATAGTGTTAACTATGAAAAATGAATACACTTATTCATTATATACTTCTGTTACTTCTTTATATCATTTTATAAATGTTTATCAATATAATAATATAATTATCTTATATTTAAAATATTTAATTAGTAATTTTTTGAAAAAAAATATAAATAATCGATGTTTTCAAAACATTTTAAATCTTGTAATATTCGTTTCCTAGCTGGTTAGTTTAAAAGAAAAAGAAGCAACACTAATCCACGCAACCCTGGCATTTGATCATATAATTTCATCCATTTAGCAAACATATTTGCAGCCGTAAAAAAAGGGTGAATGATAGGAAATCAACTTACATTTGGAGCAGTGACATCGGGCGACTGTGCCTCATTTTACTAACATGTCATCTGATTGGGCATGGCTGCAGGATTTCTTGAATGACAAACAAATGTTTTAATTTATTTCTGTACAGGTACTTTAGAAAAGCAATCTCTCCAAAATCGTTGGCAATTTTTCTCAACCATATAATCATCATTTTGAGATAGATACAATGTTCAATTTATTTCCACATAGGCTCAGGAAAAAAATATCCCTCCACTATTTTTGGTGAATTTTTTCAACTGTATAATCAAAATTTTAAGATGCATAAAAGTTTCAATTTGTTTGCATATGTGTAATTATGATTCCTCTAACTCTATTCCTCTTGATGATTAAATATCTAATTTTTTCTAAATATTACCAGCCATTATGTGTCATATTTGATCCTTTTCAGTCATTTAGAGAGATTCCAATTCCATTATGTACCATTATGAACCTTCCATACACTATATCAGAGCTCCTACACCCTACAAGACCCACTATGTACACTTGTCGACCCTTCAACAGTTTGGATGACCTAGAACACTAATTTTTGGGTAAAACTAATAGCTTAGGCATACCATTTTGGTCCACAACTAGTGGCTTGGGCTGCAACTCTTCTAGATTAAGGATTTTTTTGTTATGTCCTTTTCCAAATGGTATAAAATTGAGATTCAATCCTTTGGCTTCTATATTTGACTTGCAACCATTCATTACCAACTTGTCTTTCTTTCTCTTCAAGAACACTCTTGATCTTATTGACTTTCTCATGATTCATTCTTAATCATTGAGCAACCATTCTATATTTATGTTCTTCCTTGAATAGAGGCTCACATACACACTTTCTTGCTAATTTGGACAAATTATTGTTACTCTTAGATGTTCTTTCGTTCACAGTTGCTCACTATTGGATATTTCAGTTGGCATTGCACTTGATTTGTGCACTTAGATTGGCCTTTACATCACTTGCTTACTACTACTTCACATTCTCTCCTAAATTGTTGATAGTGTATTGGATAGAGTGCCACACTGCAACTCAGTATTTATCCCAACTGTATCAAACTTGGACTCATGGTTGATAGAAATGTCACATTATGTTTGATCATGATCTGAGAGAACCTTGCTTGCAAGGTAAAACTAATTAGTTAGTGTAGTGTAGTATACATTCTAGGGTTAGAGATTACATAAAAGGGTTTGCTTCATTATAAACAAACATGTAGCCTAGATTTCTAAGTCATACATGCATTTCCCATTTGAAAAGTCTTTCATTGAAAATGGTATTTCACTTCCACAGGCTTACATGCTTCTGAACCATTTTATTTGATTAATAGTGTTTAATTATTTGAATAACTTAGCTCTCTTACTTATAACATAGTTAACCCCATTATCTACTTGATTTACTGTGTTTAGATCAATTGGAGATACATGTGTCCTTTCTGCACTTGATCATGCAAGCCCTAACTTGGTTTACAAGTTAGTCATTGGCCTAGTGCATGTTGACAAACTGGATAACTACCTTATATTATAGTGGGTTCATGCATCCTTTAGCTTAGTAGGTATTTTCTAATACCCTCAACACTCCCTTTTCCAAACCGTAGTGGCTTGTTTGGATTCTTAGAGCTACATTTTCATACTAGGTGGAACTACTCCTTTGACCCTATTCCTCCTAGTGATTATATATCTACTCATCATGCATACTATTAGTAACTATGAGCCATATTTAATCTTAAAAATTTGCTTCAAATGATCCACATTCCATTTGCACCCTTCTAGACCTTCCCCACACTCTATCAAATCTTTGGCACCCTACAAGACCACTTCATGTACCATAGAGACCCTCCAGGAGGTTGGATGGCCTAGGCTACTAATTTTGGGTGAATTTAGTAGCTCAAGACACCACATTTGACCCAAATCTAGTGGCCTGTGATAACATTATTCCAAATTATGGGTTTTGCATTTTCTTTGTTTCCAAACAGCAAAAATTAACAACTTTTTGCGAGATCTGAGCATTGGGATGCTTTATCTAACATTAAAATATTCATTCCCATCCTCTCTTTCTCTCTCTTTAGGGGCTTTGTTGATCATCTTAACTCTATCTTGATTTGTTCTTGATCATTGTGCCCCCATTGTGGATTTGCATTATTTCCTAGAAATAGGTTCATATAGACACTTATTGGATAATCTGGACACACCATTGTTGCTCTCAATTGTTCTTGTCTTCATTGTTGCTTGCTCTTAGATCCTTATATTGGAATTATACTTGATTTATGTAATTAGATTTTCCCCATCATTGCTTGCTTACTATTACTTAACCTTCACTCCTAAATTGTTGATAGTGGATTGGATAGAGATCTAGACTACAGTTTAGTCTTATTCCACACTAGGTCAAACATGGACTCATGGTTGATATAATACATTTCCTTTTTTTAGCATGATCTGAGGACACCTTAATTTCTAGGTGAAACCTTTTATTTAATGTAGTGTACTATATTTATAGGGTGAGATTACATGCTAGGGTTATTTCCATCCTAAACAATCATTTATCTTATATTTTTGAATCGTACATGGATTTTAAATTTAAAACATCTTTCATTCGAAATCACCTTTCGTTTATATAGGGTTGCATGCTTATGAATCATTTTATCTGTTTGGAAGTGTTCTTTTATTTAGATAGTTTACTATATTGTTCTTTATACATTTCCTTTTTCCTTAAGCTACTATTGTTATTGTGGTTAGATCAATTTAAGAAACCTAAATTATTTATGTGGTTGATCATGTTAGACCTAACCTATTTTACAATAAATATTTGGTCTAATACAAGTTGACAAACTAGATAGATACATTTGAATTCTAGTGGCTTCCTATAACCTTTAGCCTAGAAGCCCTATTTGCTTATAACTCTTGGTACCCACTTTGCTAAACCCTAGTGGTTCATTTATATTCTTGGAGATAAACCTAGGCATGTAGGGTGGGACTTTATATAAGGTTTCAAACTAGTTATATCATGTTTAGATATATCCTATCTCATTTCCCCTTGATACCTGTGAGGATCTTTTAATTTTACTCATGTTTTAACTCTTTTTTAGGTTGTTTGATGTCATTTTAGGGTAGGTTCATGGAGTTGGGGAATAATTCCATGGAAATTTAAGGTAACGTGGTCATATTAATTAATAATGTGATCACATTATTTAATGGATATGATTGTGTTATTCAGATTATGGCTTGGTGATTATCGAGCCATAACATGATCATGATATTATATAATGTGAATACATTATATTAAATAATAATGTGATCACATTATTGACACTATCATGTTATTTCCATTATCCATAATGTGATCACATTAATAATAAGATCACATTACCTATGTATCAAAAATAAATAAAAATAAAACCTAAATCAAAAATCTTTATTTTTGCATTCAACTTTCCTTGCTCTCCAGCTTTCATGATCATGTTTTGGTAAAATAGACAAAATATTGCAATGAATCTACTAAATTTATGCCATGAAGCTACTAATCTATGATTCCACCATTGAGGAGAGGTAAGTGATAGAAATCTTTCCTATTTAACCCTAATTTTTAGTTGTAATTTGTTTTTTTGGAAAGACCATCTTGTTAACCCTCCTAAGCTTTCACAGAACCCTCTTTTTGCTCCTCCTCCTAACCCTCCGCCCAATTATCATCAAAACCCTCTTGTTCCTCATCTTATCCCTCCACCTAACCCTCCTACAGTTCCCCATAACCCCCTCTCAATCAAGAGATTCGAATTCATAACATTGTGGGAAATAAACTTGAAATTGAAGAGTTAATTGGGAGAATGACGGATCCCACTTTGACCAACTCCCACCACACCTAGCTATCCAATTTCATAGAGACCTTATTAGGTCAAATTGACTCTATAATGAGTCAAAATGATAGATAGACTTTATATAGGGATATTTGTAGGGCATATTATGCTGAAATTTAATTAGCACCTTAGGTCAAGAATAATTTTTTTAAAAAATCTTGCATTTGTGCCCTATTCATCAACCTAACCACCAATGCCTCATTTGTTGTAACTGCTAAATGTTTTCCAATCCATCAGTATGTACATAACTTAATCACAATAAAATTTTTGGATTGATAGTGGATGGTATTTAAGTATCCACCATGTAACAACCATGAGGTCCCATTATATTTTTGAAAAAAACTTTATTGTGAGTTTATCCTCAATGAGATTCCAAATTATTTTTATTTTAGTGATTTTTAAGACTAAGGGAAATACTCTATGTAGGATCAAATACGTACATGTTGTACACCTAATTGACCTACACAGATGTGTATCTAAAAGCCTCTTGACCCTGAATCCCCTCTATAATTTAGTAAGTCATGGAGATCTGTTACATTCTGATGTCCACCCTATGACAATTAAACCTTTTATATTTGATTAGAATGGTTAGTATCTTATTACAATTGCATTGATTTTTAGATTTCTAACATATACTATAACGTAAAAACAACATTATTATACATGATGTGATAACTATAAGTTATATTATGTATAATATGGATATATATTGGTTAGTTGTGCATCATTAGTGATATTTTTTATGACTCGAACTAACTACGTACCTATTGTTAGGTGGATGTATGATAGGTCCTACCCTTAGAGCTTGATGAAGGAGAGCATAATTGAAGAGGATCCACTTGGTGGAACAATTGGAAGAAATATCAGTGAAAATGCTAGTGACCCAACACACATGCACAATATATTTAAAATAATATTTGTATAAAAATGCTTATGCATAATGTTTGTGATTAAAATTATGTCTATGGAATTAGATCTAGTATGAATAAGATTTATTTATCCTAATTGGTTTGGTTTTAAAATTTAAATCTGGAAAAATAAATTTTAGTGTTGATAAATATTATTATTGTGGAGATAATTATTTAGTAAAAAAAGGGCAATCAATGACTTTTTTACCTTTTGGTTAAATATTTATTTACTATTGTTTCAGAAATTGCATGAAAGCTTTATTGATGCAATTTAAAGTAAAAATCTGAATTATGCATGAATTTATTTTAAAATATTTGGAAAATAGTTATAGTAATTAACCTAAGTGAATTTTGAAAACAATAGAGAAAAGAGGGCATAGTAATTTTTAAAATCATGTTTTAAAAATAATAAAGATAAACTTAGAAAATTAGATAGTTTGAATGCAAAGGGGTAGCACAAAATTTAGGATAAAGTTGTAATATAAATAAAGGCAAAGGTTTGGATAATAAAGGGCACAAAGGGGGAGACAGGAAGGAGGAAAATTTGGGAGAAG
>JARHVA010003238.1:140000-197500 GCA_037957365.1 Torreya grandis
AGTTGCATGGGTTTCTAGAGAATAATTTTTTTAGTATAGATACAAATATGACTTCCATTTTTTGGTTGACTCTAAACTCAACATTGGGTACTTAGTTAGATTTTAGCAGTGGATATCATCTAGAGGTTGATGATTTGATTAATTGAGTAACTTTGGTTTTAGAGGATCTTATATGTTTGTATTTTATAAATCAATAATAAAAATGGGAATGTTATCTTCCATTGATAGAGTCTTAAAAAAATAACTCATATCAGTAAACATTTAAGATGGCTCCTTTTGAGACACTATAAGGAAGGAGGTGCTGAAAACCAATCAATTGGGACACATTAGATGATAGGGTAGTCTTCAAGCCAGAGATGCTTTCTAAAATGGAAGAGCAAGTTAAGGTATTGAAGCAGAGATTGGCTGAGACCAATGATAAGTAGAAGAGTTATACCAATCTAAAGAGGTTAGATAAGAGGTTTTCTATTGGTGACAAAGTATTATTACGGGTTAAGTTGCAAAAGAGATTGATTACATTTAGTATGTCAGTGAAATTATAACAAAGATATGTGGGACCCTTAGAAGGGTTAGAAGTGGTCAATCCTATTACATATAGGCTTGCATTACCACCAACCCTAGCTCTTTAACATAATGTTTTTCACTTATCTTATCTTAATAAGTATATAGTTGATCCTTCACATGTTTTGGATTGGAATGCATTGTGGGTTCTAGATCATGGGGTGGTTATGGCAGAACCAATCATAGTAATTGACACTCACAAACATTGTTTGTGAAATAGAGAGGTGTTTCAATGTAAGGTCTTGTGGGACCAATACTCTGAAGATAATGCTACTTGGAAAGACTATAATGAGTTTTCCATTATATTTCCACATTTGTTTGCATGATAGATACTTGATATTGTGCTTTTAATTATTGTTAGACTCTTTTGATATTGAAAAATATTGTTTAAATAAGTGTCATCAAGATGATGACCAGTTTAGGGGGGAGGATGTTCCAACTTAATATCCACCCTATGACAAATAAGCCTTCAATTTTTTTATTATTATGGTTAATATATGATTATTATTACTTTGATTCTAAGCTTTATGGCATATACTATAATGGGATAGTAACATTGTTGTAGATGATGTGATAGTTGTATGTAATATTCTATAAAATATGGATATGTATTGGTTAGTTATGAATCATTAGTGATTTTTTTGATGACTCAAACCAATTACCTACTTATTGTGAGGTGTATATAGGATATGTCCTACCCTCAGAGCTTGATGAAGAAGAGCATTGTCAGAGAGGATTGGCTAGATTGAATGATTGGGGGAAATATTAGTGGAAGTAGTAGTGACCCTACATACATGTGTAGTATATTTTAAATGATATTTTCATAAAAATGCTAGTACATAATTTTTTTGATTAAAATTATGTGTGTAGAATTAGTTTTATTATGCATTACATTTATTTAGCCTAATTGATTTGGTTTTTAAAGTTGAATATAGAAAAATAATATTAGTGCTGGTAAATATTATTATTGTGTAGCTAGTAAAAAAAGGACAATTATTGACTTGATTTTTCTTTTAGTTAAATAATTATTTATTATTGTTTTGGAAATTTCAAGAAAGTTTTGTTAATGTGATTTATAGTAAAAATTAGAATTATGCATAAATTTATTTTAAAATAATTTGAAAAATAGTTTTAGGAGTTAGATGCATGTTGAAAATAATAAAGAAAAAAAGGTGTACTAATTTTTAAAAGCGTGTTTTAAATATAATAAAGATAAACATAGAAAATAAGAGAGTTCACATGCAAAGGGGTAGTGTAGAATTTAGGAGAATGTTGTCTTATAAAGGAGAAGGTTTGGAGAATAAAGGACACATAGGGAGAGAGACAAAAATGAGGATTGGGTGAAATAAAATTGAAAAAAAATATTTGGCAAATATCTAGGTAGGTTTTGTAATTAAATGATGTTTATGTGAATAAGATGATGTGTGTTAATTAATAGTGAATGCAGGGATGCTTTTAAAGAACGTGAGATTCAAATCCTTATTTGATGCATCTCTCTTTCTTAGATTATTTTAGCACGTCATAGAGACCTGCGTCCTTCAAGACTACATTTCAATATTACTAGAGTTGCATTGAGATTATAGCTATAGTGTCTCTTTCTCAATTAAAATTAAATTTTATTTTGGTTGAGTCTCTTATTAAGCCTTGAATTTTTATTAAATATATAGGGATGTATTTATTTTAAATAAGAGTTTTAAATGTTTAAATTATGCACTCCATTCTTGTATAAGTAGTATTGTAGTTTTAGTATGTTGTATTTTAATTTGGCGATAGTCAGCATCTAGCTAGGTACTCTATATCCCACTATGTAGTGTGATCCCTTCTTCACTAGACCAGTGCTTTTAATTTTCTTGTTTTAGGTATTTTTATTTTAAGACATCACCTCATGGAATTAAAGTGAGGATACATCTTAATAAGAGACCTACATTTATGTTTTAAACTATACCTACATTTTAACCAACACTTTATTCCTTATACCAACCATATATTTTATTTTCTACATCTTAGTATTCTTTTTTAATCCTGATGTTTCTCATACCTTTGGTAGCATCCCAATATAAATTACTTGGCATTGTGATACTACAGTCTTCTTTAACTATGTGGTACTTCTACATGATGTGTTGAACCATATAGAAGCATCTTATTAACCTGTTTTATCATTTCTATTACCTGCATAGCATAATCTAAGATTTGCATATAATTTTTTTGAAGAGACCCATGTTAGCAAGAAGACAAATGTCTCATTATTTATTAAATCCAAAAATATATTTTAACCGAGTCTTTCTGAGGTCCTGTGTTTTGATTTAGAGGTCTACGTTGATTTTAAGTGAATAGTCTTAATTATTTAAAAGTTGTGTTTCAATTTTATTATAGCAACATGTAGCTAGATACCTACATCCCATACATATGACTATGTCTAAAACTATTGACCTGCATTTTAAATCATATTTGCAACACTTTAATCATATGTCTATTGTTTAGATTGAAAACTATAGTTTGGATTTGGATAGGCTACATATTGATTAGACTATGTCCCATCCTTTGATTATGTTCATGTTTAATTTATGGAAGCATTTATTTTAATAAGTGTTATGTTCAAGTTTTTATAGAATGTGTTTAACTTCAATTAGCATCCTAACCCAATAGGTCAACATCTTATATTTCTTTTTAAAATTTTGATACGATAAGATTATATGTAAGGTAGATATATTTAATAAATATTTTACCAAGTAATATAAAAATGGAAAATAATTATGTTAGGCTAAGAATTAAGTTTAAATTTCATTAAATGGCCAAATAATTCATCATTGATAAGATATATAGATAGGTATATAAGTATGTAATTTGCTTTTGAATATGTGTATGTTTTATCAGAATTGTTGCTAGAATCTGGATAATGTGAATGCAATGGAGACGTGATCACATGAGATTAAGCAAGTGCACACCACATAGATGCTAAAGTAATTTTAAATTATAAAATAAGCTAAATTGCACAAGACCAAATGGAGAAAACCAAAATTTGATTAACATGAGATGGCCAAAGTGAAGAATACATATAGGAGAGCACATAAGTAACTCCTCCACAAAAGGTGGCCAAGGCACCCCAAGAATAGACTGTAAATCCTTCATGAAAGGTGGTGACAAGGTGCTAAGAATAGAGAAGTAACTCCCATCAAGGGAGTTACTTATGACATTCTTATGACACCTATGACACATCTATGACACACATCTCCACATAAGGTAGCCTATACCACAAATGTAGGACAACTCTATGTATGCACAAGAAATACAATTTCCCTAATTAAAAAATAGGGAAAAATAAAAACCTAAATTAATACCCCCCATAAGTGAAGCTTAGGTGGGTAGTGTGGAAATATAAAATGGGTCCTAACAACTAGGCCTAATGAGGTACCCATGTACAAATGCAATCTCCCATAAGATACAGAAAAGGGAAAAACACGTAGGAAAAAACTCCCCCACAAAAAAGAGACATAAATGAAATAGTAGGCTAGTGGGGCCCCTTGAAGATGATGCTACTGCAGATGTGGACCACACCCCAAGAAGAGCTCATAGATGAATGAACTTGCTCTTAGTGAAAGGTTTGGTGAAGATGTCTGCAACCTACTTCGAAGACTGGCAAAATATCAACTCAATGACCTAACTGTGAATAAGCTCCCAAATGAAATGCATGTGAATCTCTATGTGCTTGGTCTGCTAGTGTTGAACTAGATTCTTGCAAATCTAAATGGTACTCTAGTTGTCACAATAAATGATGGTGGGTTGCCTGATAGGAATGCCAAAATTAGAAAGAATCCCTTGAAGCCAAATAGCCTCAATAGCTGCATTAACATCTCCCCTGTACTCTGCCTCTATGGATTATATATCAATAGCATTTTGCTTCTTGCCAAACCAACTGATAAGACCAGAAACTAGAGAGAAATTGTAACCAGAAGTGGACTTGTGAGTCTGTGAATTGCCAGCCCAGCTAAATTTGTATATCCAACCAAGTCAACCTCTATGCCAAATCTATAATGAATCCAGTATCTATGTGAACCCTGTATATAATGCAAGATCCTTTTATTTGCTTTCCAATGCAGCTCATGAGGTTCCTGCATGAATCTAGAGACAAGTGCCACTATATTTGATATGTCGGGCCTGGTGTGAGTCAAGTAGATGAGATTGCCAACAAGTTGTCGATACTGAGTGGCATCGAACAATGGTAAAGAACAGTCAGCCTCAAGCTTGACTCTTGATAGAAAGGGAGTTGGAAATGGTTTGTAATCAGCTATGTGAAACTGAGCCAATAAGTCAAGAGCATACTTAGGCTATGCAAGATAAATCCCTAAATTTGACTGTGAGATATCAATGCAAAGGAAGTAGTGCAATAAACCCAAGTCTATCATGTCAAATCTATCCTGGAGAGATGCCTTCATCCGTGCAATAGCTGATGAAGAACTTTTGGTGATCAATAGGTCATCAACATATATAATCAAAATTAGGAGTGAATCATCTTGCCATAAGAAGTAGACATTGGGGTCAGAATGGCACCTAGTGAAATGCGTTGTGAGAAAGAAGGAATCCATCTTGGCATACCAAGCCTGAGGGGCCTGTTTGAGGCCATAAATAGATTTCCTAAGCTTGCATACTAAGGAAGAATCCTGAACAAATCCTGGTAGCTGGTCCATGTAGATCTCCTCCTCTAGGTTTGTGTGAAGAAAGGCACTCTTCACATCCATCTAATGCACATCCCAACCATGTGCTGCAACAATAGCTAAGGTGAGTCAAATAAAAGTCATCTTTTCAATGGGTGCAAAGGTCTCTGAGTAGTCAATGCCTGCCACTTGTGAGAAACCCTTGGAAACCAATCGTGCCTTGTACTTATCAACTAACCCATCTACTAGAAACTCAATCCGATATATCAACCTACATCAAACCATATTTCTTCCTTTAAGAAGTGAAGTCAAATCCCAAGTGTGATTTTTAATTAAGGAAGAATATTCTTCTTCCATAGCATTATCCCACTCAGGTACCCCAGATGCCTATCAAAAAGTCTATGGATCTAAAACTAAAATAAAGAAGATATGTGGATCTCTCTGAAAATCCCCCTAGTACATTTGTTATCTGAGGGATCTCCTACCCAAGTGCCAACACTCTCAAGTGTTTGTCCAGCCCAAAGTGGCCAAAAAGTTGGTGATTCAGGTGCTAACTCCTCATCCTCTGACTGACTAGAGGTGGATGACTCTGCATCATTGTCCTCATTGTCTGAACTCCAAGAAGAAGAAGATGTCTCTGGCTCAAGAACTTGTTGTGGATGATCTGAATTTGACGAGGAGTCATCATGAAGAAGTAGATCTGATGAGGGAGAAGAAGTCTCAAGTGTTGAGTCTCTAAGACTCTCCTAAAAATAGACACTTCTCACAATGAACAACTCATGGGTGACTGGATCTAGAAGGTGATACCCCTTAATACCATCCAGATATCCTACAAAGATGCAAGGCTTGGACTGACATTGTATAGCTTTCCATTTCTTCTTCAGAATGTGGGCCATGGCTAGGCATCCAAAAACCTTGAGGTGCTCAACATCAGGTTTCCTTTTATGCCAAGTTTTAAAGGGTGTTATCCCTTTCAAAGCTTTGTGACGAACCTTGTTTTGAATGTAGCAAGCACAATTGATGGCTTTGGCCTAGTACTGTGGTGCTAAGGATTTGGAGTGAATCATACAGCTACCCATCTCTTTCAAGAACCTATTTTTGCATTCTACAACCCCATTCTGTGAAGGACTGTAAGTGACTATGCATTGCAAATCAATCCCCTCTATGGTGGAAAATTTCTCAAACCTGTTGCTGACATACTCCCTTCCATTATCAATTTGAATAACCTTGATGGATTTCTCTCTCTATTTCTCAATAAGAGCCTTGAAGTCTGGAAATTTTTAAAACACTTCAAACTTTTGTTTGAGAAAATATATCCAAGTGTACCTAGATAAATCATCAATGAAAGTGAGGATGTACTTGGCCCTTGTGAAAGATGGTTTGGGAAAGGGTCTTGATACATCACTGTGGACTAACTCCAACTCCAAAGGTTGTGAATCCTTCCAAGCTTTGCCTTTGTCAATTTTTTCTTCAGGATGCTTCCCAAGGGATCACCCCTTGCAAAGTCCTTTTGAGAATTGGACACGAGGCAAGCCAATGACCATGTCATTTTTGCAAAGTTGATCAAGGTAGCAGTAGTTAAGGTGGCCAAACTGCTCATGCCACAATTTGCTAACTTCATCTGAATGAGTTAGCAATACTATTTGAGAAGAATCTGGTGCAAAATGTGAGGTGTATAACCTTTCTTGGTGATCTACCCTACCCACTGCCATTGTAGTATCACTATGCAACTCCCTGATAGCCACTGAATCTGGTGAAAACTCAACACTCATGCCCTGACCAATGTAAATGATTTACTACACTGATAGGAGATTAGTTGAAAGAGAAGGAACACTAAGAACATTATTGAATGTTCCTCCTTCCATTTCAACTGACCCTCTCCCTACAACAGAAACTAATGTGTCATCACCCAAACTAATTGGAGTCATTCTACAAGGCTCTAAAGATAAAAACTCAACTAGGGAAGAGCCCATGTGGTGAGAAGCACCAGAGGCAATAACCCATGAATATGTAGAAGCTATTGTAGCTATAAGGGC
The DNA here is from genome assembly GCA_037957365.1 of Torreya grandis. Lineage (NCBI taxonomy): Eukaryota > Viridiplantae > Streptophyta > Pinopsida > Cupressales > Taxaceae > Torreya > Torreya grandis. The sequence goes on from JARHVA010003238.1 coordinate 147,250, forward strand.
CTTACCCTTTTCTTTCTCCTTACCCTTGCCTTTTGCCTTGGTAGAATCTTGGGTAGATGAATTCTACGTGATAGACTCAGGAACACCAATGTTGTGATTCTCTAGAAGAGGAGTTAGGCGATCTATTTGTTTCTTCATGCATTTGTGTTCATCATGCCCTATCTTCTTATAATAGGCACACTTAACCTTCTCCTTCTTAGGTTTAGCATTGGAGGATGGAGACTCAATGTTGTTTTTGGTAGGATTGTTGTTTTCTTTCTTCTTCTCCTAGTCCTTATTCTTTTTCTTCTTCTCCTTTGTTGAAGTCTTATCCTTACCATTTCCTTCTATCAAAGCTTGGAGTTGAGTAGGCTTCATTGTGCCCATTTGAATTAGCTTATCTTGCTTCGTAGTCAAGTCGGCAATGAATGAATCCAAAGAAGGCATTTTCCATGTAGTGCCAAGGGCACTTTTTATGGCATGGAAAGTGGAGACAAAGACTGAATAGCTTGGACCTAACTTTGTGAGAATAGAAAGGATGATTTGATCATATTTCTTCTCTATCCCACATTCTTTTAATTGCAATCTATGGACTTCAACTTAGTGAAGAAGTCCTGTAAGGTGTCAAAGTTGTTAGGACTTAGACTTATGAGTTTGTTGTCAAGCCCATATCCTCTCATCTCATCAAGCTTCCCAAATAAGAGTTATAAGTGTCCCATATGTCTTTGGGAGTCTTGGAGGTTTCTAAATGAAAGAGAAGTTTTAGAGACATGGACAAGCTTAGTAATCCATAGGCTTCATCACTATGGTTGTACCACTTGACCTTTTCAGCATCAGTGTTGGGTTCTACTTTAGTACCCATGGTGATCCTATACAACCCTTTGCTTCTAAGAATGATTTACCATTTAACCTTCCATTCATGATAGTTGAAGGGTGTTAGGGGTTTAATTTAAAAATAGTCCATTTTAAGCTGAATTTAGGTGAAGTTGTGTTGATTGCAAGTTGTGATATTATGCATAAAGGAGAATGAAAGCAAAGATTTGCAAGTTGTGAAAAACAATCACATCCCCTCTCTAAAATATTGAACCCCCCCCCAAATATGAAAGTACATGCTCAAAAGGTGTTGGGCTCAGTTTAGAATGCATCTTAGAGTAATCAATGCAAGTCTATAAGCAAACAAGACGTCGGACTTAGTCGAAAATGCATCCCGGGAGACCCAAATTTTTGGAACTTTATAAACTAATGTGTTTTTAACAAATAACAAGCCTACACAGTGGAGAATTGAATTAGAAATGATTTTTCAAAACATGGCACCCAATTCTGAGCTACCATTTGCAAGATATTAAAGGTTCAATTTTTCTATAAACTAGTGTTTTTGCAAAAAAAAGCACTAAAACATTTTAAAAATGCCTGTTTTGAGAGATAAAGTAGACTTCCAACCACTCATTGGATTTGGCATGGAATGAGAAATCCAAATGAGGTTTGTGTGAGGGGGAATTGGCTTCTTGTCAACCCCGGCCCCACCCTTCATCTTCGACATGCGAAGATACATGTTTTAAATGAAAACCCCCAAATTATCAAACTGTCTAAAAAACATTATATTTAGTCAAATTGACTGATTTTTTTTATACAAGTCAATTTTTAACTAAAAAAGTAAGGCAAAGGACAATTTTATGGATGCCAAGTGTCCAAGGGCCCACATGGGACGCCAAGCAAGGAAGGGGCGCCAAAAAAAACATAGTCTAGATTTTGCTTAGAAAAAACAAAATAAATGAACTACAGACCTAATGGATGTTGTACAGTTGCTTGGTGCCTTACTGTTGCTGAAAGCATTGCAAGAAGGACTTGGTGTGGAAGAAGAATAACAATAGAATTTTGTCAAATAGTCAGACAACAGTCCACCAATTCCTGCAAGCTGAGGTTAGCGGTGAGGTCGAGTCCCATATGCATCTGACCCCTTACTTGAAGTAGGAGTAGAAGAAATGAAGGTGCTAAAATGGGATATTTGTCACTGGACTGCACCTATCTCCACTTTTCAAATGACTGATTCAGATGAGAATAACTTTAACTTGCAATGAGAGAAGCATGTCGTGGAGCTGGACTACGCTATCTTTTCCTACAAAATAACAAAAAGAAAAGAAATTCTACTGCCTTTGCTAAAGCCACAATAGATCTAGATAAGATATCTTGGCAAATTCTAACTCAGAATTAATTTTTGAACAATTTTCCATATGGATTTGCATGAGTTTTCAAAAAACTCTACCAAAACAACAAAATTAAAAAAAACTACTAAGAAAGCAATGTAAGAATTTCAAAATAGCATAACCAGACACATGATTACCAGAGTAGCTCTGATACCATATTGCAATTGTCTCTAGAATCCAGATAATGTGAATGCAATGGAGACGTGATCACATGAGATGAAGCAAGTGCACACCACATAGATGCTAAAGCAATTTGAAATTATACAAGAAGCTAAATTGCACAAGAAAAAATGGAGAAAACCAAAATCTGATTAACATGAGATGGCCAAAGTGAAGAATACATACAGGAGAGCACATAAGTAACTCCTCCACAAAAGGTGGCCAAGGCACCCCAAGAATAGACTGTAACTCCTCCATGAAAGGTGGCGACAAGGTGCTAAGAATAGAGAAGTAACACCCATTAAGGGAGTTACTTATGACATTCTTATGACACCTATGACACATCTATGACACACATCTCCACATAAGCTAGCTTATCCCACAAATGTAGAAAAACTCCATGTATGCACAAGAAATACAATTTCAAAAATTAAAAAATAGGGAAAAATAAAAACCTACAGTAATACCCCCCATAAGCGCAACTTAGGTGGGAAGTGTGGAAAAATAAAATGGGTCCCGACAACTAGCCCTGATGAGGTACCCATTTACAAATACAATCTCCCATAAGATAGAGAAAAGGAGAAAACCTGTAGGAAAATAATCCCCCCCCCCAAAAGAGAGACATAAAAGAAAGAAGAGGCTAGTGGGCCCCCCTGAAGATGATGCTACTACAAATGTGGACCGCACCACAAGAAGAGCTCGTATATGAATGAACTTGCTCTCGATGAAAGGTTTGCTGAAGATGTCTGTAACCTCTTCTGGAGACTAGCAAAATATCAAGTCAATGACCTGACTATGAATAAGCTCCCGAATGAAATGCATGTAAATCTCTATGTGCTTGGTCCGCTAGTGTTGAATTGGATTCCTACAAATCTGAATGGTACTCTAGTTGTCACGATAAATGATGGTGGGTTATTTGATAGGAATGCCAAACTCAAAAAGAATCCCCTGAAGCTAAACAACCTCAGTAGCTACACTAACAGCTCCCCTATACTCTGCCTCTATGGATTATATACTAATAACATTCTGCTTCCTGCTAGACCAACTGATAGGACCATAACCTAGAGAGAAACTATAACCAAAAGTGAACTTGTGAGTTTGTGAATTACCATCCCAGTCTGATTCTGTATATCCAATCAAGTCAACCTTTATGCCAAATCTGTAATGAATCCCATATCTATGTAAACCTTATATGTAATGCAAGATCCTCTTAGCTACTTTCTAATGCAGTTCATGAGGTTCATGCATGAATCTAGAGACAAGTCCCATTGTATATGACATGTCAGGCCTGGTGTAAGTCAAGTAGATGAGACTACCAACAAGTTGTTTATATCGAGTGGCATCAACCAATGGTGAAGAACAGTTAGCCTCAAGCTTGACTCCTGATAGAAATGGAGTTAGAGATGGCTTGCAATCAGCCATGTGAAATTGAGCAAATATGTCAAGAGCATAATTAGGCTATGCAAGAGAAATCCCTAAATTTGACTGTGAGATCTTGATGCCAAGGAAGTAGTGCAACAAACCCAAGTCTTTCATGTAAAATCTATCTTGGAGATATGCCTTCACCACTATAATAGCTGATGAAGAACTCCCAGTGATCAAAAGGTCATCAACATATAGAACCAAAATTAGGAGTGAATCATCCTGTTGTAAGAATTAGACATTGGGCCCATAATGGCACCTAGTGAAACCCATTGTGAGAAGGAAGGAATCCATCTTGGCATACCAAGCCTGAGGGGACTATTTGAGGCCATCAATAGATTTTCTAAGTCTGCATACTAAGGAAGAATCCTGAACAAATCCTGGTAGCTGCTCCATGTAGATCTCTTCCTCTAGGTCTCCTTGAAGAAAGGCACTCTTCACATCCATCTGATGCACATCCCAACCATGTGTTATGGAAATAGCCAAGGTGAGTCAGATAGAAGTCATCTTTTCAATAGGTGCAAAGGTCTCTGAGTAGTCAATGACTACCACCTGTGAGAAACCCTTGGTGACCAATCGCTCCTTGTACTTATCAATTGACCCATCTGTTGCAAACTTGGTTTGATGTATCCACCTACATCAAACCATCTTTCTTCCCTTAGGAAGTGAAGTCAAATCCCAAGTGTGATTTTTGATTAAGGAAGAATATTCTTCCTCCATAGCATTATCCCACTCAGGTACCCCAAATACCTCTAAAAAAGTCTAGGGATTTGAAAATAAAGTAAAGAAAGCGTGTGAATCTCTATAAAAATCCCCCTTAGTACGTCTATCATCTACAGGATCTCTTGCACAAGTGCCAGCACTCTCAAGTGTCTGTTTGGCTCAAAGTGGCCCAAAAGTGGGCGAGTTAGGTGCTAACTCCTCATCCTCTAACTGACTAGAGGTGGATGACTCTGCATCACTATCCTCATTGTCTGAAATTGAAGAAGAAGAATATGTCTCTAGCTCAAGAACTTGTTGTGTCTGATCTGAATCTGATGAGGAGTCATCATGAATAAGTAGATCCAATGAGGGAGAAGAAGTGTCAAGTGTTGAGTCTCTAGGACTCTCCTGAAAATGGACACTTCTCTTGATGAACAACTCATGAGTGACTGGATCTAGAAGGTGATACCCATTAATACCATCTAAATATCCTATAAAGATGTAAGGATTGGACTAACATTTCATAGCTTTCCATTTCTTCTTCAAAATGTGGGCCATGGCTAGGCATCCAAAAACCCTGAAGTGCTCAACATCGGGTTTCCTTTTATGCCAAGCTTTAAAAGGTGTTATCCCTTTCAAAGCTTTATGAGGAACCCTATTTTGAATGTAGCAAGCACAATTGATGGCTTCAACCCAGTACTATGGTGCTAAGGATTTGAAGTGAATAATACAGCTACCCATCTCTTTCAAAAACCTATTTTTGCATTTTACAACTCCATTCTATGAAGTACCGTAAGTGACTGTGCACTGTAAATCAAACCCCTCTATGGTGGAAAACTACTCAAACATGTTGCTAACATACTCCCCTCCATTATCAATTTGAAGAACCTTGATGGATTTCTCACTCTGTTTCTCAACAAGAACCTTGAACTCTAGAAAATTTTCAAACACTTCAGACTTTTGTTTGAGAAAATATATCCAAGTGTACCTAGAGAAATGATCAATGAAATTCAGGATGTACTTGGCCATTGTGGAAGATAGTTTGTGAAACAGTCCTGATACATCACTATGGACTAACTCCAAAGGTTGTGAAGCCCTCCAAGATTTGCCTTTGTCAAATTTTGCTTTGGGATGCTTCCCAAGGGAGCACCCCCCATAAAGTCCTTTTGAGAATTGGACATGAGGCAAGCTAATGACCATGTCATTTTTGCAAAGTTGCTCAATGTAGTAGTAGTTAAGGTGGCCAAACTTCTTATGCCACAAGTTGATAACTTCATCTAATAGAGTTAGCAATGTTGTTGGAGAAGAATCTGGTGCAAAATGTAAGGTGTATAATCTTGCTTATTGATCTGCCCTACCCACTGCCACTGTAGTATCACTATGCAACTCCCTGATAGCCACTGAATCTAGTCTAGACTCAATTCTCATGCCTTGACCAATGTGAGTGATTTGGTACACTAATAGGAGATTGGTTGAAAGAGAAGGAATACTTAGAACATTATTGAATGTTCCTCCTTCCATTTCAACTGACCCTCTCCCTGCAATAGAAACTGATGTGTCATCACCCAAACTAATTGAAGTCATGCTACAAGGCTCTAAAGATGAAAACTCAACTAGGGAAGATCCCATGTGGTGAGAAGCACCTGAGTCAATGACCCATGAATATGTAGAAGTTGTTGTAGCTACAAGGGCCTTGCCCTTTTCTTTCTCCTTACCCTTGCCTTTTGCCTTGGTAGAAGCTTGGGAAGATTAATTCTACTTGATGGACTCAGGAACACCTATGTTGTGCTTCTCTAGAAGATGAGTTAGGTGATCTATTTGTTTCTTCATGTATTTGTGTTCATCATGCCATATCTTTTTATAATAGGCACACTTAACCTTCTCCTTCTTAGGTTTAGCATTGGAGGATGAAGATTCAACGTTGTTTTTGGTATGATTGTTGTTTTCTTTCTTCTTCTCCTAATCCTTGTTCTTTTTCTTCTTCTCCTTTATTGAAGTCTTATCCTTACCATTTATAGCTATCAAATATTGGGATTGAGTAGACTTCATTATGCCCATTTGAATTATCTTATCTTGCTCCCTAATCAAGTAGACAATGGATGAATCTAAAGAAGGCATTTTCCATGTAGTGTTAAGGGCACTTTTTATGGCATGGAAAGTGGAGACAAAGACTGAATAGCTTAGACATAACTTTGAAAGAATAAAAAGGATGAGTTGATCATATTTATTCTCTATCCTGCATTCTTTCAATTGCAATCTAAAGGCTTTAAATTTGTGAAGAAGTCCTATAGGGTGTCAAAGTTGCTAGGACTTAGACTTATGAGTTTGTTTTCAAGCTCATGTCCTTTCATCTCATCAAGCTTCCCAAATAAGAGTCCTAAGGTGTCACATATGTCTTTTGGAGTCTTGGAGGTTTCTAAATGGAAGAAAAGTTTTGGAGACATAGACAAGCTTAGTAATCCATAGGCTTCGTCACTACGGTTGTACCACTTGACCTTTTCAGCATCAGTGTTGGGTTTTACTTTAGTACCCATGGTGATCCTATACAACCCTTGTCTTCTAAGGATGATTCACATTTTAACCTTCCATTCATGATATTTGAAGGGTTGTTATGTGTTTAAGTTGAAAAGAATGCATTTTAAGCTTAATTTAGGTGAAGTTGTGAAATTATGCATAAAGGAGAATGAAAACAAAGATTTTCAAGTTGTGAAAAGAAATCACACCCCCCCCAAAATATTGATATCCCCCCAAAATATGAATTTGCATGCTCAAAGTACGTCAGGCTCAGTCGAGAATGGGTCTCAAAGCAATCAGTGCAATACTATACACAAACAGGATGTCAGACTCAGCCGAAAATTCGTCCCGAGAGACCCAAATTTTTGGCACTTTATAAACTAGTGTGTTTTTAATAAATAACAAGCCTACACTATGTAGAATTGAATTAAAAATACTTTTTTAAAAAATGGAACCCAAATCCGAGTTACCATTTGCAAGATATTAAAGGCTCAATTTTCTCGTACACTAGTGTTTTTGCAAAAAAAACACTAAAACATTAAGAAAATGCCTATTTTGAGAGAGAAAGTGGCCTTCCAACCACTCATTACATTTGTCACAAAATGTGGAATCCAAAAGAGGTTTGTGTGAGGGGGAATTAGCCTCCTGCCAACATGGGCCCCACCCTTCATCTTCGACAAGCGAAGATACAGGTTTTAAATGAAAACCCCAAATTATCAAACTGTCTAAAAACCTTAATATTCATTGAAATTGACTGATTTTTTTATAAAATTCAATTTTTAACTGAAAAAAAATAAGGCAAAGGACAATTTAATGGATGCCAAGTGTCTAAGGGCCCACATGGGGTGTCAAGTAAGGAAGGGGCACTAAAAAAAAACATTGTCCAGATTTTACTCAGAAAAAATAAAAGAAATGAACTGTAGACTTGTTGGATGCCTTACGGCTATTTGGCACCTTGTTGTTGCTGAAGGCATTGCAAGAAGGACTTCGCATGGAAAAAGAATAACAACATAATATTGTCAAACAGTTAGACAACAGTCCACCGACTCCTGCAAGCTGAGGTTAGTGCTTAGGCTGAGTCCCATATGTAGCTGACCCTTGAAGCAGGAGCAAAAGAAATGAAGGCACTGAAATGGGCAATCTGTCATTGGACTATGCCTCTCTCCACTTTTCAAATGATTGATTCAGATGTGAATAAATTTAACTTGCAACGAGAGAAGCATGTCGTGTTGCTAGACTGCACTATCTTTTCCTGCAGAATGACCAAAAGAAAAGGAATTCTACTGCTTTTGCCAAAGCCACAACAGATCTAGACAAGATGTCTTGGCAAATTCTAACTCAGAAGTAATTTTTGAACAAGTTTTTGTATGGATTTGCACGAGTTTTTAAAAAACTCTATCAAAACAATGGATTTGAAAAAAACTACTAAGAAAGCAAAGTAAGAATTTTAGAATAACATAACCAGACACATGATTACCAGAGTATCTCTAATACCATAGCGGAGATGTTGCCAGAATTCAGATAATGCAAATGTAATGGAGACATGATCACACAAGATGAAGCAAGTGCACACCACATAGATGCTAAAGCAATTTGAAATTATACAAGAAGCTAAATTGTACAAGACAAAATGGAGAAAACTAAAATCTGATTAACATGAGATGGCCAAAGTGAAGAATACATATAGGAGAGCACATAAGTAACTCCTCCACAAAAGGTGGCCAAGGCACCCCAAGAATAGACTGTAACTCCTCCATGAAAGGTGGTGACAAGGTGCTAAGAATAGAGTAGTAACTCCCATCAAGGGAGTTACTTATGACATTCTTATGATGCCTATGACACATCTATAACACACATCTCCACATAAGCTAGCCTATCCCAAAAATGTAGGAAAACTCCATGTATGCACAAGAAATACAATTTCCCTAATTAAAAAATAGGGAAAAATAAAAATATACACTAATATGTTTATACCTTTAGAATAGGGAGTTAATCTTAATTAGTTCCATGACTTAGTCATGAGTGGGAATACTTGATTTCTTGATTGGAATAATAGAATTTATAGGCTAGTTGTGACTAAAGATGTATATGGTTGAGTATGTTATCATTATAAAAATGGTGAGTTGGATCACTTGATTGTCTATGAAAAAGTACTACTTTACCTATTTTAAATAGAAATTAGTATCCATGGTTAAGGAATACCAAGATGGTATGAATTCTTGAAAGCCTTTGTTTAGTCTTATATGTGTATATATATGTTATACTAGTGTGATTGTAGGAACCATGACATATTTGATTGAATAAAATGAGTTTTCAAGATTATTATATTCCTTGTATTGGATAAAATATGTATGAGTTTTGGTAATGTATTCTATGTTATATATGTTTTTTTTCTAAAACATATTGATGATACTAATATGTAGTGAGACATGTTCCACTAGCCTAGGTAGTACCACCGATAGATAGTTTGATCCTATGGTGTGTTATGAAACTGACCAATCTAAATGATTGTATATTATTTGGAAACTTTGACCAAATTAATGTACATGTACATTATCATGTCATATGTTTGATTTGTATGTTGTGAGATATCATGTTAGAATAGATTTCTTCATGGTACACTACATGTTATTAGAAATTGTATAGCACACGAGGTACTAGCACATCTCACTAGATTCTTGCAACTATTGATCTACCTATCCATGAAGGGAGGTACATTTCATGATAGGAAATTATGTGGGGCATTATTGGTCTATGGTTGGAGTAATATAATGCTCAGATGATGCTCTCCCTCCCTAATATAGTTCTTCTTGGAGATGACACTTGAGATTATTAGTGATACATAAGTTGGCATGACTCAAGCTCTAGAGAGTTTGGTATATATTATTGTATTAAGATGTATGCCTAAAGGATTGTAATTATATTATATACTTTTATATTGAATAATAGTTATTGTATTATCAAACCAATCATAGATGTGTTTTGTGGTTATTACATTCCTTGAAAATGTATAATATGTATATTGTATGCAATATTTGAATTTTATGTACTATTGTTCTTACATATGATATAGATGATGTATTGTTTATTTATATGGAATGAATAATAAAATAATTGTTTAATTGTTTTTAAAAAAGTATTGTATTTACTTAAGTAAAACTTGTAGGGTATTCACAAGATCCAACTCTGCATGCTATTAGTTCACTCAATGATACACTTAGTCAACATATGATTAAGCTTTCACAAAGTCACATTAGAGATATACCACCTACTATGCATACGTGACTCCACCATTACAATTCTTATGGAGCTATGTACATAGGACCTTTTGATGATGATGGTACCAGTGGTTTAAAGGGCTTGGATAATATTCATATGAGTGATGATTTTTTTGCATGCACATTTGGTGTGTAAACATCAAACACTACACAAATGTAGGTATATTTTATATAAATTCCATGTTAAATTTTAACTTATGTATTAAAATTTAATTTAGCTAAAAATTAATTTACATAAAAATTTAATAATGTATATGTCATTTTTATGTCATGGGAGGTGATGATGCCTTCATCATCATATTTGACATTTAAAACATTTGATTTGTCATAGCTATTGTTTACATATTTAGATCCAGCTACTGGCCCATCCACTACTACATTTATCTCTATTAGGATGACATTATTTAGTTATACAAAGGTAAAATTTGTGTCAGCCTTTTTATCTATATACATTTAGTCTATGTATATTTGGCTTGTAAGTTTAAGTTAAATTTATCTTTCCTTTTTCTCATACTCTATTTTCATGTTCTCTCTTTTTATTCTTGCTCTATTCTTTACAATCTTCTTATGTGTTCTCATAGGTCTACATGCTACTTTCATTTTTTCCTTCAAAATAATCATAAGATCATATACCTACTCAATTACATCTCATTTCATGTATCCAACCATTCGACACAACCCCTAAGATTCATCTCTTCACTTAATTCTTCTTTCCTCTTTGACAACATCCTTGAACTAGCTCTTTTTGAGGCAAACCTCCTTATTCTGAGTAAACTACAAAGATACCAAAAAACTAAATCCACATTCATATACCCATTTACATCACATATATTATGTGGTGACTTTCATAGTTTAACTCTATTTGGTGAATACCTAACTCAACACCCCTTCAGACTAATTAGGTCTCCTAGGCCTAATCAAAGGTTATTGAATGTGAAATCATACCATATAGACTCAAATCAACTTTAAAACTTCAAAATCCTCTTCCTCTTATATAAATACATCTATCCTAAAATTTTAGAGATGGGTTGATCATCTTGCGGCTATTGTGAACCTTTAGAAGTTTTTATGAGTTATCACAAACCATTAAATAGGAACAACAATAGTTGCAGTCTATGATAATGGGCTCAGTTGTAGTTATATAACTAATTTTCATAAATCCCATGAAGATTCCATGAATAATCTAAGCGAAGATTAGATGAGGGTAGTTCACATGCCATGAGGATACTTATAAAATGAAGAACACATACTTAGGGGTCCTTATAGGTAACACTATCTTAAAAGTGAAGTTGCTAAGACAAATATAGTCATATTCACATTTTGAATTATGTCACCATTAACATTATACATAAATCCACACGTTACCATTGAAAATAAGTGATAATAGGATGGGAACTTAAGGTAAAAGAGAACAAATGTGCATCATTAGCAATCATATTTAGTGGATCATTAGCTTGATAATGCAAATCTAAGAGTCTTCTTAGATATAAAGGATGATGACTTAGGGCGCAACATTAAATTGAATTATTTAAATAAATTTAATTAAATAGTCATTTAAATAAATTTATATTTTATTATGTGAATTCACTTAAGACATCTATTGATAGTAGATCTTAAATATATATTTTTTTATTCAAAGATAAAAAATACATGTTTATAATATTTGATGACCAATTTAATAGGTGTGGTTTGTAGAAAAGGGTGGATTTAGGTAAATGGGGACTACAAATTCTGGTGTCAACCTTACCTTCTCTTGTTTAAGCCAAAAAATTATAATACACATGATAATTCAATTATAGTATCTCATTTCACCTTTTTCTTCGGCCACAACAAAGGTATAGATTTAAATTGTAATGCCTCATTGCACGCCATGCTTTGGATATGATAAAGGTATAAAGGGTAGATAACCCTCTAATCAACATTCCTTAAGAACATTACATTGTATCTCAATAGATTGTAGTCCCATTGATAATTTTTAGGGGAGATAAACCATTAGTGTTGGTACTAAAATATGTGCCAACCTCAACAATTAGGCCTTGTAATTTCTTCCAATTGAACATACAAACTATTTACCAATTTTGTTCTATTGAGCCCAAATGAGACAATATATTTAGATTGATAAAACTATATATATTGGACCAGGACATACCTTCATCGACATATTTGTATAAATTTATTTACACATACATTTGTCAAGAGGTGGCTTCATCGTGGCTCACTCCTTTATATTATTTGGGTGTTTTCCCATATATCACTTGTCATCTATCTATTTTAAATGAATGTGATATCAATCCATGTATTATATATAGAGATAAATATGATTGATATCATGTATATAATATAAGGAAGATGGCCATATATGTGTAGCTCAAATTTTCCCTAGTAAATATATAATGTTATTTTACTTCATCCAAATAATCTTTACAAGTAAGGACAGAGTTCTTGATATGTCTCTTATTCCTTGTCTCTCCATAACTTTGCCTTGTTAAAGTGATATTATTATTTTCACTTCCTAATCTTTCATTCACACTTTCTATATGTTATAAAACTTCTATATTACCTCCAACATGCAAACTACTTACTATTCTTGGCCATTGTACATTGTATGGTAGTTACACTTACATGATTCTTGGTTTACATTATCTTTTCATGATTTGCACATTATATGGCAGTTATGTAGTTCCATTATTTTTGGTTTACAATGACTTTTCATGATATTCACATTGTATGGAAGTTATAATTCTATTATTCTTTGTTTACATTATCTTTTCATGATATGCATGGTTTCCATATATAATATTTGATACTTTATATAATAGTAAGTGACATCTTGTTTACATGAACATTTGATGGCTGGATTAAACACTCCTCCCTCTCTATGAGATGAGATAGACATGAGAATTGCTACTACAATGTCATCTGCACATGCACTGACAAAGGTATATATTAGTTCTTGTAATTTTGAATTATAAAAATAGACTCATTTTAATAATTTCACTACATGTACTTGGGGCAAATATAAATTTTGTAAATGTAATGTGTATGTAGGTTTGTCCTCTAACATCTAATATTCCCAGTCGGATGATTACTAGGTCAAATTCTCATATTTCTCCCATAGTTGAGACACTTATTCGAATAGTTGAGCCTACCATTGACTTAATTGAGCATGAATAATATACTCAACAAGATTACAAGATTTTATTAAGTTCATGTGTTTAAATATATTTTTTATTGTAGGTAAAAATTAATTTCTTAGCAATTGTTTGAATGTATTTTTTGATAATTTTATAATAATTCTTGTATTTGAATAGGTTCAGTTGCATATGTGTTATGAGCATAGGACCCATTGTCTGACCTTGGATCAATCCATGGAATAAGAGGGGTCTCCATATACTAGTAAGGCATATTAGGGAGAGTCCTCTTTAAGGAAGACAAGGAGAGGGAGACTATATGATGAATAGGATGTCTTACATGAGATTTATGTTTTTGTATTCCTATATATTAATTTATACATTTTTGGCATTGTATATGCATATATGACATTCACCCAACATTAGAAACTACGTTGGTAGATGTAATGTTTTGTATGCATATCATAGAAATCTGTGTATTATTGACACTACACACATGTGCCTATATTGTATGCATATCATGGTAATCTATCTAAGTTATATTTAATTTTTATTTCATTGTGTGTTATTGTATAGTGGCATTTTGGTCTTCAAAACTATTATCTATAAAATATCATATTTAATGTTGTACATAAATGAGGATTAAAACCTTATTATTTTCAATGCTATAAATCTTGGATCTTCCATATTTTTTGAAATTAAAATTATTCTTTCATTATGTGTAGTGGAAATGACTAATGACACTCTTATCACTTAGTCTTAATGGCTTTCTCTTATTTGTAACTACTTATTGTACAATTTGGAGACACTTATTTGTGTCATTAGACCTCTTACAAACCTCCCAAATTAATTTTGTAACTCATTTTATTCATTCCATTCACAAATGTCCTCTCACTCTTTCACTATCTTCTCAATAGGCAATCTTCTTAGGTTTCAAGTACCAAAACATGATATATGTCTCAAAGAGTTATTATTTTATAATATATGTTCTTATATGGTCAAATCAAACCTATCTTAACCTCTTAAAATCACTCAAACACACTTCAACATTAAATTCCACATATAGGGCTCACAATGGTCTCCTTAGGCTTGTAAACTTTTTGTGCAAATTCTCTTGGTTTGATAAATTTATCAATTCTTATGGATATTTTAAACCTTTTATATCCACCCTGTATCTCCTTATATCTATTTGATAAATTACATGACCTAACTCCACTCCTAGACCACACTTCCTTTGTAAACCACCATTCAATTAGGTCTAATTAACACTATCTTAAACCCACAATCACCAAATCCATATTATATGGCCTTGACCCTCACCAAAATAGGTTTATTAATTTTCTATACATCAAAACATGTTAGATTATGAATTTTCACTAATTTTTAAGGGTTAAAAGTCTTTCTATGGGGTTTTTGCTCTTGAAACCCTATTTAGGCTTCTACACAAGCCAAGGGGCTATATAATTCAACATCTTGAGTTTAATAGAGTAGTAAAGGATATAAATGCTGCATATAAGTATTTTTTCACCCCACACACCTTCTAAAATTGGTGAAATATCTCAACTATCTTTATTCTCTCTTCTAACCATCAAACCATAGGCTTTTGAGTCCTATTTAGGACTACGGCAATAGGGTTAGTGTATCCATGAGTGTCAATGAATCTATTAAAGGATTTTACAAATATCACTACCTTCTTTCCACCTATCACCAACCATACAAACAATTATATCCATTAGAATATACATTTATAGAATAAATATCTCTCCTCTCTATCTTTAATGTGCATAAGGCACCCTACAGGCCTTGATAACGTGGAGTATTATTGCAATTTAAAATATATCACACATATTCTATGAGATTAAAAACCTCCTTTGATAATGGGACTATCTTATAAATCCATCTATTGAATGGCATACTTGATAAGATTAGAAAACAAGCCTTACTTCCCTTTGTAATGTGACTATTAACCCAAAACAAGGTATAAACATGGTTTCTTTGTTCTAGAGGACTATATGTCAATTTTTACCATTATATTTTATTTAAATAAAAATTAAACTTCCACCTCAATGATCATTCTCAATGTATATATCATTATCTACACCAAAGTCATACTCCATGATAAACAATCATTTAGTTTCATATTGGACTATCATAGGAAAATCAAGGTATAGGGGTAGATGTAACCCTTTTTGTTGATTTATCCATATATAAATGTTTTAATAATTTTATATAGGTTTGTATAGGTTCAACATGTTCAAAACTAATATAATGATGACTCGTAACTTACCAACATAGTGGAATCCCTCCAATTTCCCTTAAGTGAAAATTTCAATAGGTCAATTACTCATTAAGTTTAATTTATAAAAGTTTTAAATAGGTCAATAGGTAAATTAATAATTAAGTTTCTAGGTTTATAGTTTAAGTTATCAAAGTTGAAGTTATGGTTGTAAAACTCTAATTTCAATGCTTCCTATTTAAAAATTGACACTGCAAACATGTTTTAGGGGAGGGGACAGATAATGTCTAAGACTAGGGTCTTAGCTTCCCATCAAGCCTAATCGATAAACCACCACCAATTTTGGCCTCAACAACACCCTTCCTAATAGAATAGAAATGTAAAATTTTAGCCTAAATTTAAATATGCATAAAAAAATTGTACTTCATTTCCATGAACAATCAGATACCTCCCCTACCTTATTATGCCATATAATTTCACCCCAAATAACCCAGGTGAATGATTCGAGAGAAATATGTTAGACAAGTTGCAATGAGGGGTAAATAAATATAACTTTTTGGCACTGAACATGCAACTTTCTGAGTTCCAACTGGCATTTCTACCTCTAAAACTTGTATCAATGAATCTATTACTTTGATCACATCCAAATAGGAAAATTACATGTTATAATACTACCGTGATGTATAAATCCACTTGAAAGTGCATTTTCAATATTGTTTTAGAGAGCAAAAGCATTGACAACAAATGTTATCAAAGTTTAAGTTGTTGTTGTAGAATTCTAGTGTTGATGCATCCTAACTAAAAGTTGACACTGCCAATACATCTAAGGTGGTGGATAATGTCTAGGACCATGTTTTTATCCTCCCATTAGGCTAGACTAAAAATCCCACCACCCATTTCGGCCTCGAGAACACCCTTCCCAATACAAGAAAAATATAATTTTTTAGCCCAAGTTAAAACATGCATAAAATGAAAATTGTAAGTAATTTATGTCAACCATTATATCCCCCCTACCTCTTTAGTCCCTCTAATCTCACCCTAGATTAGTTATATGGAATATTCGATATCAATACATTGGACAAGTCGTACTGAGGGGTCAAAAAATGAATTTTTTTGACAATGAACAAGCAACTTCTTAAGCTCCAACTAACATTTATACCTTTGGGACCTCCACCTATGAATATATCACTTTTATCACATCTAGATATTCAAGTCACATGTTGTCACACTTCCATGACATTCTAATCGACTTGTAAGTGAATTTTCACTATCATTCTAGAGAGTGAAAACACTGACAACAAATGTTATCAAAGTTTAAGTTGTAGTTACAAAACTCTAGTTCTAATGCTTCTTGACTAAAAATTGACACTACTAGAATATATGGGGGGAATATAAAATATATAACCAAGTTCATGTCTTCCCATCACTTCTGATCAACAAACCCACCACCCATTCTGACCTTAGGAACACCATTCCCAATATAAGAAAAATGTAATTTTTATCCTAAGTTCAAACATGCATAAATTGAAAATTGTAAGTCCTTTCCATGAACTATCAGATATTTCCCCTACCTATTTAATCCCTATAATCACACCATAAATAACTTAGGATTAATATTCGAGAGCAATCTGTTGGATAAGTTGTACTGAGAGGTCCAAAAATGTAACTTTTTGGCATTAAATAGGTAACTTCTTGAGCTCCAACTGACATTTCTACCTCCAAGACCTCCACTTAGAAATATATCACTAACATCACATCCATATAGTAAAACTACATGTTATCACACCTACACAATGTTTAAATCCTCCTGAAAGTGCATTTTCCCTATTGTTTTAAAGCATGGAAAGACTGACAACAATTGTTGTCAAAGTTTATGTTGTGGATAAATAACTCTAGTTATAATTATTCTTGACTAAAAAATGACATTTCTAACACATCCATGGGTGGATAAAATCTATTAACCTACTCTTATCCTTCCATTAGGCATAATCGACAAATGCACCACCAATTCTAGCTTTAAGAACACCCTTCCCAATACAAGAAAAAATGTACTTTTTAGCCTAAGTTAAAAGATCCATAAAGTGAAACATGTAAGTCATTTCTTGATATTTGATAACGTCCAACCTAATATTTTGTTAGCTTCAATAATATGTAATTTTTTACTGAGAGTGCCAACCACATGAAGGTGGAAGCTTATCTATCACCACTAACCTACAAAAAATTGCTAGTAAGTAATTAAAAATAAAATTTATATGAACTACCTAGAAAATAAAAATCATTTGGTAAAATTGATTACATCTACATTTTAAAATTTAACATACCTATGTATTTCAATCCAAAGAACCACTAGGTTATGCTCTAACCTTGATAATATTCAAAATAGATTCATGGTCTAACCCATAAACTTTCCATAGTTTCCTGTTTAATGGCCTCTCATGATATTTTTAAAATTAAATATTCATTGAAATAATCAAATTTGAATACTGCAGTATCTTCCTATGTATTCCAAACTCTTCAAATAACCATTGATATGAATATTTTATAGGATAGCATTGAAACCATGTTCCAGTGACTACCCTTAACCAAATTGGATAGTCAATGCTTTCTCCATCTATAACTGGGGAAGTAATTTTTTTCTTTCTCTCTACACACTAACACAAGTATTAATTAGTGTATTTTTTGTTATCTTAATCTGCAATAGCTACAAAAAAATTCCCTATATCATAATTTTTTTTACAAATAATATGAAGATATATATGAGAATAAAATTTAGGTAATGAAAATAATTCTACCTGGCAATACTAGATCAAATACATGGTCAATGTCATTTGATGATGTCATCTTTTAAATTTATAATGTTTTACATCGTAATATGTGTTGATTCAAATTAAAGGTTTGGAATTCCAATCATCCACCCACTCTTGTGACTCACACTCATTCCAAATAGAGTCCATGCATATAGAAGAAAAACATGTCAAGTGTCTCATATGAACAGCTCAAGAACTTATATTTGAGATATGAAATGAGTGGAGATCACTTGAACCCATTAGAGTCATACAATCCTTATTATTTACCAAGTGTTCTTCCTCGATTGACTAGAAATGTTGATGAATAGTGGAATTTGATTTAGCACCATGATAGATGATCTCATTGCACCATTCAACATAATTTTTTAACTATCCAATGAACATCCTCTTCAAATTTCATCTCCTCCCTTGCAATAGCTCTTTTTACACATGATCTATCACTATCATGCTTCCCTTTTCCATGGGCAACCTTAGTGAAACTCGAAATGTTTCCTACACCAATGGTAATATACATCCTACTCAACCAATAAAACATTGATGTATTTATGAATTGTGTTGTACAATTGTCTAACCAAATGTAATGTTGATTGAAATAAATGCTCCTTTAGATCAAATTTTTATAGAAATTCTAAAAATAACCTAGTACATACTCTAAATAATGTGATATGTCATCATTAATATATAAATGGTACTCCCTTAATATTTTTCATTATTTCTCTCTCCTATCAAGTGCATACATGAATATTATATGCATGAATATGAAAACTTGTGATAAGTTGTAATACTATGATTGAACTTCTGTTTATGATTAAAATGTGTAATTTAAAAAAAAATCAACTATTAAAATAATCAAATCTAGTGGGAATGTATCCTTACTTATCTTGAAATGTTAATCTGACCATCTAGCCCTGTTTATGTGACACGCATACTAGTAAACAATCTTCTCCATAAATAAGACCAAAAATATGGAAATAGGTATATTTTTTTAATAATCTCACACCTTTTAAATTATTTTTCATCTTTTACTTGATAATTCACTGATTTATATTTTCTTAAACCAACTAATTCCTAGCCAATTAAACTTGTAATCTTCTCAAGTATACATTTTTAAAATTTTTGTCAATCCACCACAAATGTTGCAATTTCTATTTGAACATGATTTGTTGTAAAATAATTATCCATCTAGTCTTTTGAAAAATATGGTTAGAATAAATTCCCTATCTAATATTAGTGGAAATTCAATGCCATACTCCTATCAAATGTTGTCAGTATGCAAATTACAATCAATATCGATAAAGATATTATAGTGTATTGAAAATTCAACACATTTTCTCTAACAACAAGTGGTGCGTGTGTGATTTATTTTAACATAAAAAGGCTTTCCCATCTTAAAATATCTTTGACAAATATAAATTTGAGGATGGTTTTCTAAAAATATAGAGTATAATTCTATTTGAGTCATATCCAATAAATGTTTCTGATGTAGTTCATGGTTACGAGAACCAAATCCTATTTTCACGTCTCTTTCATTAGGTGAAACTCTTGTATTATCTTACCAAAATTGAGCAAGTAACTCTTTGAGAGTGTCATTTATATCATTTTCCTTTTATGAAAGTCTATTAGAGAATGCCTGAAGCTCAATGGTATTAGGTTCAATAAGTATTTCACATCTTTAAATTTCTTTCATTATTATTTTTATGTTTACATTAAGTGTTTTAGTTATTTTTGAAACCATTCATGTTTTACCTATTTTTTCACTTACTGCTCAAGTTATAAATATACAATAGGCAATATTAGAATATTTATTGCATGATTTTGGGTTTATAGTATGATATACATCATGTAGATTTTCAATAATTTCATTATTTTTATCATCCATTTTATATTTTCTTAGTCCTAATGTGTATATTATAGGTCTCATTTTAATCAATTTTATCAATGAACTAAATAATTGACATCTTTGACTATCATAATCCAAGTTATGAAATAAAGTATCCCAAATTTATTGATCTACTCTTGTTGAATGGTGATCAAACATTTTTCTAGGAATTGATTCTAAAATATTTTCATTGAATTCAATTAAGTACTGTTCTTTCCTACACATAACTCTTGGAGGTGTCATTAATGGTGGAATTTGTTGAGAATGTGTTTCAAAATCATTATTACTTTCATTTTTTAGAGATGGGATGATGTTTTCTTCATTTTTTACTTCTTCATTATATGTTTCCATAAAATTTTCTTGATAGTTAATTTCATCATTATTTGTTTCCATCAAACTTTATACATTCATGAGGGGTGAAGCATCATAGAATCATCATAAAAAAAATCAAAATATTTAAATTTTGAATATAAACATTCAACATTAACTAATTCATTATTTTTAATTTCACTATTATTCATTTAATTATGGTCAATTTCATCATTATTTAATTCATTATAGATAATTTCATTATTGTTTAATTCATTATTATCAATTGGCTCATTATTTATGGCATTTGGCTAATGAGGATTAGGGTTTGTACCTTGTCTGCCATGAAGTTTTTTCATTCATATCTTGTGTTTCACTCTCAAATATTCTAATTCCTCAAGTTTTTTATTCTTCAACATCTTCCTCTTCCTCGAACATGATTATTCACCCATCAATGATAATTGACAACTTTTCAAAGGCTAGGTCATGTACACAAGTACCACAGATCTCACAAAAGTATGTAGATGATTTTTGTGGGGACATAATTCTTGATTTAGGATAAATATAGTCACTAAGAAGTGAGCTTAGTAAAAATAATCATATGTGATCTGGTTATATATTGTGATTGTGTTATTACATAATGTGATCACGTTATTACATAACATGATCATATTTATTGTATAAGGTTATGCTTCATCCAACATATTGAGAGGTGTATGTTAATAATAACATGACTGTGTTATTATTAATAATCATTTGGGGTTAGTAATTCACAATGAAAATCGAGTGTTTCCTATATTAAGAATTATTTGATTGCATTATACTTAATATAGATATATAATTATGGATTACAGATTAAGGCATTAGTGTATATGGTCTAGGGATTACAATTTATGTTTTATGGATTAGGGCATGTATGTTTTAGGTTTAATGGTGTATATAGGGTCTAATCACTATATGCCATGAGTGAATGCAATTTTCAATACAAAGGATGTTAATTGGGACTAAATTGATTTATAAATAGGGAATGCTTTTTGTTTACAATTTAGGGTATAGTGTTTAGGGATTAGGTTTAGGGTATAGAAGGTCAATCTCAAAGATTATTCTTAGTCTAAATGATGTTAATATTGGCTTAAATGATTGGTTCATAGTTTAAAGTTTACATATTATGAACTTTAAGAATTAGATCTTGGGTATAGGTTTAGGGTATAAGGTACAATCATGATGCTGATTGGGCCAAATTGGAGCTGATTAACCCAAAAATCACATTTTATAGTAATGTAATTAAGATAAAGCAGCTCAAAATGGACCCACTTTACTTCAAATGCATAACTAGATTGGTACTCCAAAGGATAAGTTTTGACCATAGGATTAAAAATGCATTTTATTACACCTCATGATAAAATCAATTATATCGTAAGGCATATATGTTTGTCACACGTAATGGGTATTAGGGCATGAGAATTATAATTTATTTTTTAGGGATTAGGGTTTACGTCATAGCGTTTAGGTTTGAGGACCTGTATATAATTTGTCTAATATCTCTATGGCATGTGACCCTAATTATTACTACATAGGATGTTAATTGAGATTAAATCAATTGGTAAATATGGAAAGCTTATGCTTTACAATTTAGGGTATTATTTTTAGGGTTTATATTTTAGGGCTTATGTTTTAATGTATATATGGTTTAGGGTACATAGGGTCAATCATAGATACAACTGAGGATAATTTGAATCACTTGGACCCATTTTTTACTATAGAATGTGTTTTTGGGTTTCCATTATACCCAAGATGTCATCATAGAGGTTGAGTGAATTAGTCAAATAGGGAAATTAGTCATATGATTTAGGCCACATTGAGCCCTATGAATTTAATTATTAGTCTAAATGATGTTAGTTAATGCTAAAATGATTGGTTCAAGGTTTAAAGAGTTTATATTTATGGTTAGAGTTTAGGGATTAGGAAATTTAAGGATTAGGGCATAGGATATAGGTTTTAGGGTATATAAGGTACAATCATGAAGGAAATTGGGGAAAATTTGAGCTCTTTGAATGTATATCTATGAGTAAAAAATGTGATTTTAAGCTTAATTATCCCCCACATCATCATAGATTTATCTAATTAAGTAAATTATGGTTTATCGAGTGATGTAATTTTAACCAAGTTCATCCTTGTGAACTTAATTTTTACTATATATAAAGGATGTTAATTGGGGATATATTTATTAGGTTAGGGTTTAGGGTCTATAATTTAAATGGTTTAGGGTTTAAGATATTTGATATAGGTTCCAATAACTAATGTAATTAAAGAACATTTGTGCTGCTTATTCACCTGTTTATGACAATTACCTTCATGTTTGTATTTATAATAAAAGTAGGATCAGTTATGACATGTACATGTCATATACATGTTATACAATTGATTTAGCCATAAATTTGTTTTAGGGGATCAATTTTGCCCAAATCACAAAGGAAATTTAACAAATTGACTAATTGGATGAATTTATGATAAAATTGATCTTTTGATTTTTCCCAAATCATATCTTATTATTGAAGGGGTTCAAATTGGTGTCAAATGCCTCTTTGATTAAAATAAAAAAAACTATATCCTCATCTTTGATTAATTAGGTTGAAGGGGCTCAAAATAGACCTAATTTACTTCAGATGAATAACTAGATTGGTACTCCAAAGGCTAAGTTTTGGCCATAGGTTTAAAAAGTACATTTTATGACATCTTCTAATAAAATTAGTTATATCATAATTCATGTACGTTTATGGCATGTAGTGGGCATTAGGTCATAGGGATTATAATTTATCTTTCAAGGATTAGGGATTAGACTATAGGGTTACGTTTAAGAACATATATATTAATGTATAAGTGCTCTATGCCATGCTCAAACCTATTTCTTAGAACAAAGGATGTTCATTGGGACTAAATGAATTGATAAATAGGGAAATTTTATGGTAAATAGCTTAGGGTATAGTGATTATATTTTATGGTTTATGGCTTATGTTTTAATGTATATATGGTTTAGGGTACACAGAGTCAATCTCAAAGATAATTACGGATAATTTTAATCACTTGAACCCATTTGTGACTATAAAATGTGTTTTTGGTTTGTCATTATATCATGGATTTCATCATGAAAATAGAGTGAATTATTCAAATAGTCAATTAGTTATGTGATTTAGGCCAAACTAATCACTGTGAACTTAATTCTTAATCTAAATGATGTTCATTTGGGATAAATGACTTTTTGAAGGTTTAAATAGTTTATATTTATGGTTTAAACTTTAGGGATTAGTAAATGTAGGGATTAGGGATTAGGGTATGGGTTTTGGGGTGTATAATGTGTAATAAAAATAGTGATTTGGGTAAATTTGAGCTCCTTGAACCTATATCTATGGGTAAAGAATGTGAATTTGGGATCAATTATCCCCCACATCATCACAAATTGAGCCTATGAAGTCAATTGTGGTAATGAGTGATCTGATTTTAACCAAGTTCATACCTATGAATCTATTTATTACTATATATAAAGGATGTTAATTGGGGATAAATTGATTTTAGGGGCCTACTAATCCTCAGTATAAGGAATCTCATCCATATTAAATCAACTTGGGATTCAGGTGCTCACTGTATTTTAAAAATATGTATTTTTTCAATTTGATATGCATGTTAGCCTAAATGAGTTGTGTGTAAGGATTTAAATTTATATATAATGGAAATTTTGGCTTACATGGCCCTGATTACATAGCTTATTGAACCAATCAAGTATTCAATTCCTGATCATACATAATTGTGGCCAGTCAAGGCTTGCCGAAGGAATTATGTCAACATAATTTTAATTAAATCCCTAATTCCACAACTTGTTCAAATAATTGATTCTTGGATTTAATTTGATATTAAAGTAGGTCTAATTGAACCATGTGTAAGGAATTACATCCATCTTATAACAATTGGGATTCTGATTATGCACCAAATTCAATTGAATAAATATTTGGTTTAATATGATATGAAATTTAGTCCAAACAAGCCTTGTGTAAGAAAATTCATAGTTTATTGAATCAACCATGTATTTATTCTAGTTGAATATGCAACTATGGCCAACCATTGCTCATGTAAGTAACTGAATACATCTAATTTCAATTATGACTTCATTGGCTGTGATTGTAAACTATATTCATCTAATCGTGTATTTGGTTTTATCTTATATATAATTTTGGCTACTTGAGCCCCATGAAAGTAATTTTCTCCATATAATGTTGGTTGGGTTTCATTATCCCTGATTGCACACCATATTGAACCAATTGAGTATTTAGGCTAAATATGATATGAAATTGGGGATACTCAATCCACAAGTAAGGAATTATATCCATATAATGTCATTTAGGTTTGTAAGTACACCATGTTAAATCAATTGATATTTTCTCAATACTATAGAAAATTTTAAACAATCAAGTCCTATGTGATTAATTGCTTTCACCTAATATCAATCAACACATTTTTCACTCATGCAAATAATTCTATCCATCTAATTTCTATTGTGAATATTTTCCCTAATTGCACATCATATTTAATGAATCAAGTGTTCTCTTCAATATAATCTATAATTAAGAGTAATCAGTCCTCGTGTAAGGAATTCCTTCAATATAATGTCAATTAGGGATTTGATAGAACACCATATTAAACTAATTGAACATTTAGTTCAATCCAATACATAATCAAGGTTAAATGAGACCTAAGAAAGGAATTATGTCCATATGATGTCAATGGTTCTCTAATTACAAACCATTATAAATTGATTTATAGGTTAATACATATCCAATTATCATTCAATGCTATCAAATATTTGATAAGAACATTGGTCCCAAAAAACAATCTTAATCAAATAAACTTTGATCTTACGACTAATAGGCCTAATGGCTCCTTTAGTAGGTCAAAATGCATCTTCAAGTGTTGAGAATATATAAAACCATTATGTTATTAATGTGATCACATTATTAAGTAATGTGACTGCATTACGAACATAGTTTATAATGTGATCACATTATTAATTAAATCTTGGTATTTTAATTTGAATTCAATTCCCACTCCTTTTGGATTGGAAATGGCTTTGATTCTTGAGCCAAAGGCTTTGACTATCAATATATAGTTGAGTTTTTAAAATTATGATAAAAGATAAATTTTAAATTTGATTACAAAATACACTGTAATTTCAAACCTAAAAATTCAAAAACTTGATACCATCGTAATGAACACACTCTCCTCTTTCCAAGAATATGATTTTTATAATTTTACTAATGTATGTTTTCATACTATCTTGATTTATATCTATACCTTTTTAAGGCCACTATATGTAACAAACATACATGCCTATACATGTTCATGTAATTTTTCATTCATGGATCCAAGTGAAGAATAAGTTATATAGTCATGAAATAGGCCTAATTATACACACATTCCAGAAAGAAAATTCATTTTCAATTTTTTTAGATGCTGCATGGGTGGCTATCCATTCCATTGTCAGTTCTCAAGATCTATTTACTTGGAAAAATCATAAAAAGGTATTAATTAAAAAATATAAAAGAATATAGTTCAAAAATTATAATATATTATATAAATTTTCCCCAAAGGTCTTCAAATCATATTAAACATTTCTCAAAAAATGGTACACCACACAACCATCTATCTACTATGTTTTCTTTAAAAAATAAGATTTCCTCTTCAAATTTTAGATGTTTAACTTAGTTATACTTAATAATTTTTTAAAAAATTAGTGTTTTGGAAACTAAACTTTAAATTCTACATTTCATGTTCTTACACCATCTTCAAATTTGGGGTATAGATTTCTCAAATTATCTATAGAAGCTTAGATTTTTAAAATTTTAGGAAAATCATGTGCACGGGTAGGCAAAGTTTTCTCTTGAAACTTTGTGCACTTATCCTTTCATTTTTCATAGTCTCTCCCATTATTTTCCTAATAGTTTGCCTCTTTTATTGCCTTCCCATTTACTCTTATTTCATTGCCTCTTTGATAGGGCTCCCACCTATGGGATTCTATTTTCACTAGATCAAGTGTTATGTCCCTAAGTTCTAATGAGTAGGCCAAAGATGAAATAGAATTCCATAGACATATTAGGATCTAATAAAAAACATCACCCCAAAATATTAAACTTAATCCTCTCACATTACGAAGGTAAAAAGATTGGATAATATATAACCAATGGACTTGTTCACTTTTTCAGTAGTTTGAGCTTCAATTATCTATGCATACCTCTCGAAGACTTGAGATGATTTTTTACTCGCCTGTTAGGGGTGAAAATGACCCCCTTTAAAAATTTGAGTCCTAATGAGCTATGCATAATCATTTATTATTATTTCATATGGTATCATGTAAATGGAGAGAAAAATTCTTACCATATTATTAGGTAGTATACTTTATATCGAGACAAAGATAACACTCATTGGGACTCAAGTACCTAAAGAAACTTTCATGTTAGCCCCCCACCACCTTCCTTATGATAATATATAAAAATAAAAACCCTATTGTCCATTATGAGTGACAAGGGCACCCAAATTTGACTCAACATACACATACCATGGAGATTTCCCTTTATCTTAGTCCTTTCTTGGGGTTTCAGAGGAGTGCATTGATATTTACCACCATTTGTAAACAAAGGATCCACGGTATTCCTATCCCAAGTGACCTCTTATGGATCTTTATCTTACTAACCCTTGATAACACCATGGCGATTTATGTCCTCATCATTTATCCGTTATGCATGCCACACTATATTTTCATCCCCATATAAAGCTATACATTTCTCATGGTCATTTACCACCATGTGTCTAGGAAGAACCTTGTCATGCTTGTATCGCACACTGATAGCCACCATAACATCGCTTATTGCATGCCCAAGGTCATGATGACCCTTAAGAACCTCCTCAAGAAGATAATACCCAATCAAATATCAATTATGCCTAGGAAGTTTTTTTATAGAAATATTATATTCCCTTGGGTGCATGCCTAGGGGCTCTATAGATACTACATTGAAAACTAAACATGTTTCCTAAAATAATAAATAGTCCGTGTGTGATTTATTTTAACATGAAAAGGCTTTCCCATATTAAAATATCTTGGAGAAATAAAAATTAATGGATGTTTTTCCACAAATTTGTAGTATAATTATGTTTGAGTCATATCCAATAAATGTTTTAGATATAGTTCATAGTTATGAGAATCAATTCTTATTTTCACAACATCTCTTGCATTGGGAAAAATTATTATATCATCTTTCCAAAATTCAGTAAGTAACTCTTTGAGAGTATTGGCTATAGCCTTTTCCTTTCATGGAAGTCTACTAGAGAATGCCTATAGATCAATGGTATTAGGTTCATTAAGTCTTTCACATCTTTCAATTGTTTTCATTATTATTTTTATATTTATATTAAGTGTTCTAATTGTTTTTGAAAATATTCATTTTTCCCTATTTTGTCACTTACTGCACAAGTTCTAAAAATACATCAGGCAACATTAAAATCTTTAGTGCATGATTTTGGGCCTATAGTAGGATATAAATCATGTAGTTTTTCAATAATTTCAATATTTTAGATGTTCTTAGTCCTAATTCATACATTATAGATCTCATCTTAATCAATTTAAATGATGAACCAAATAATTGCCATCTTTGACTTTGATAATACAAATTATGAAAGAAAGTATCCCAAATTTATTGAGCCAGTCTTCTTGAATGGAATTTAGACATTTTGTTATGCATTGATTCTAAAATATTTTCATCAACTTCAATTAAGTACTTGTCTTTTCTATGCACAATTCTTATAGGTGTTGGTAATGATATAATTTATTGAGAGGGTGTTTTAAAATAGTTATTAATTTATTATTTAGATGTGGGATGACATTTTATTCATTGTTTATTTCTTCATTATATGTTTCCATGAAATTTTCTTGATGGTTAATTTCATCATTATTTGTGTCCATGAAATTTTCTTCATTCATGGGGGGTAAAGCATCATGCATAGACTCATAATTATTTATTATTTTAAATATAATTATTATTCATTTGAGTATGGTTAATTTCATCATTATTCAATTCATTATGTTTAATTTCATCATTGTTTAATTCAGTAATATCAATGGACTCATTATCTATGGCATTTAGTTCACCAAGATTATGGTTTATACCTTGTCTACCATGAATTTTTTGCAGTCCTATCTTGTTTTTTTCTATCAAGTCTTCTAATTCCTCTAATTTTTTAATCTTAAAAATATTCCTCTTCATCAGACATGATCTGTTACCCATCAAGGATAATTGAAAAGTTTTCAAAGGTGGGGTCACGTACATAGGAACCAAAAATTTGGTAAAATTACACAAAGAATGTTTATGGGGATAAAATTATTAATTTGGGTTAAAAATTGTCATTGAGAAGTGAATTCAGTCTAAAATAATCATAATTTAATCACATTATATAATGTAGTCATGTTATTACATAAAATGCTCATGTTACTTGTATAAAGTTCTGCATCATCCAACATATTGGAATCATATATTAACCATAACATGATTGTGTTATTATTAATAATCATTTATGGTTATTAATTGGCAATTAGAAATGAGTGTTGCCTAAATTAAGAATAGTGTGATTGGATTATACTTAATATAGATTAAAGATTAGGGATTAGGGATTAAGGCATTAGTGTATAAGGATTATGAAATAGGGATGATAATTTATGTTTTAGGGATTAGGGAATTCAAGTTTTAGGTTTAAGGGTGTATATAAGGTCTAATCTCTCTATTCCATGTGTGAAGGTAATTTTTAGTACAAAGGATGTTAATTGGGACTAAATAAATTGGTAAATAAGGATTTTTTTTGTTTACAATTTAGGGTATCATATTTAGGTATTAGGTTTATGGTATAGATGGTCAATCATAAAGATAATTCTTAGTCTAAATAATTTTAATTAGGGATAAAATTATCAGTTATTCATTTAAAGAGTTTATATTTATGGCTTAGATTTTATGCATTAGGAACATTAAGCATTAGGTCTTGCAATTAGTTTTTAGGGTAAAAGGTACAATCATGATGGTGATTTGGCTGAACTAGAGTTGATCAACCCCCAAATCACATTTTGTAGTAAGGTATTTAGGTTGAAGGGGATTGAAATAAACCTAGTTTATTTTAGATGCATAGCTAGATTGGTACTCCAAAGGATAAGTTTTGGTCATAGGTTTCAAAAATGCATTTTATGACATTTCGTGATAAAATCAATTATATCATAAGGCATGTATGTTTGAAACATGTAATGGGTATTAGGGCATGGGGATTATAATTTATGTTTTAGGGATTAGGGATTAGTTCATAGGGTTTAGGTTTAAGGACTTGTATATAATTTATCTAATAGATCTATGACATGTGAACCTATTTATTACTATAAAAGATGTTAATTAGGACTAAATCTATTAGTAAATAGGGAAAGATTATAGTTTAAAATTTAGGGTATAGTTTTTAGGGTTCATATTTTAAGGCTTATGTTGTAATGTATATATTGTTTAGGGTACACAAGGTTAATCAAAAAGATAATTGAGGATAATTTGAATCACATGGCCCCATTTTTTACTATAGAATGTGTTTTTGGGTTGTCATTATACCATAGATGTCATTATGTGGATTGATTGAATTAGTCAAATGGGGAAATAAGATGTGTGATTTAGGCCAAAAGAAGCCCTATGAATTTAATTATTAGTCTAAATGATGTTAACTTATTATAAAATTATTGGTTTAAGTTTTTAAAAGTTTATATTTATGGTTTACAGTTTAGGGATTAGGAACTTTAAGGATTAGGGCTTAGGGTATATAAGGTATAATTATGAAGGTAATTAGGGAATATTTGAGTTCTTTAAACCTATATATATGAGTTAATAATGTGATTTTGATCTCAATTAGGCCCTACATCATCATAAATTGAGCCAATTAAATCAATTATTGTTTAATGAGTGATGCAATTTTGACCAACTTCATCTCTGTGAACCTAATTCTTACTATATATATAAAGGATGTTAATTAGGGCTATATTTATTGGTATAGGTTTTAAGGTATATAATTTAACTGGTTTGGGGATTAAGGATTATGGATTGGGGTATATATTAAATGGTATAGGGTTTAGGGTTTAAGATATAGGATATATGTTCTAGTCACTAAGGTAATTAAAGAACATTTGAGCTGCTTGTACACCTATTTATGATAACTACCTTCATGTTTGAATTTATAATAAAATTAGGGACATTTATTCCATGTACATGTTGCATACATGTAATAAAAAAAATTTATCCATGAATTTGGTTTAGGGGGCTCAATTTTTCCCAAATCACATAGGGAATTAAACAAATTGATTAATTGGATCAATTCATGGTATAATCGATATTTTGATTTTGCCCCAAATCATATCTTACTATTGAAGGGGTTCAAGTTGGGCTCAAATGCTTCCTTAATTAAAATAATAAACTATATCCTTCTCTTTGGTTAAATTGGTTGAAAGGGCTTAAAACAACCCCAATTTACTTCAAATGCACAGCTAGATTGGTACTCCAAAGGCTAAGTTTTGGCCATATTTTTAAAAAGTGTATTTTATGACATCTTACATAGGGTTAAATTGGTCTTGATTTCATATCATATTGAATCAAAAACTTAATTATTTTAATAGGTTGTGTAATTAGTACCCTAATTAAAATTATGTTGATATAATTCCTTGGGCAAGCCTTGATCGGCCTCAAATATGTATCATTCAGAACTGAATATTTTATTGGTCCAATATGGTATATATTCAAGACAAAGTAATCCCAAATTTCCATTATATGTGAATGTAATTCCTTGCACGAGCTCCTTTAGACTAAATTTCATATGAAATTGCAAAAATACTTATGTTTTTAATATGGTTAGCACTTGGATGCCCAATTGATATCATATGGATGAAATTCCTTATAATGGGGATCAATAGGCTACTTGTGTAATAAATTCAACTAAAATAATATTACATTTAGTATGATATGAAATCCATTCCAAACAAGCCTTGTGTAAAAAATTTCATCCTTTTACTATCAACAGGGGGCTCTATTGGTCCCCAATACATATCATATTGAAAAAACCAAGTATTTAGTCTAGTTATATATGAAATTATGGCCAACCAAGGCTCATGCAAGTAATTTAATACATCTAATGTCAATTACATCTTTGTTAGCCTCGATTGTAAATTCTATTTAGCTAATGATGTATTTGGTTTTATCTTTTACATAGTTGGGGCCAACTGAGCCCCATAAAAGTAATTTGTTCCATATAATGTTGGATGGGTTCCGTTAGTCTTAATTTCACACCATATTGAACCAATTTATTATTTAGGTTCAATATGATATGTAAGTGGGGCCACTCAATCCCCAAGCAAGGAATTATATTCATATATTCTCATCTAGGTATTTAATTACAACATGTTAAATAAATTGATATTTTTTTCAATACTATACATAATTGGGGACAACCAATTCCTATGTAATTAATTGCTTCCACCTAATATCAATCAAGGCATTTTTCACCCTATCCAAAGAATTGTGTCCATCTAATGTCCATTGTGAATGTTTTTTCCCTAATTTCACATCATATTTAACCAATCGAGTATTTTATTCAATATAATATTTAATTAAAAGTAATCAGTCCCCATACAAGGAATTACATAAATATAATGTCAATTAGGGCTTTGAATGTAAACCATATTAAACTAATTAAACATTTAGTTCAATCTAATACACAATTGGGGTTAAATGAGCCCTGAAAAAGGAATTATGTCATAATTGCACACCATTTTAAATTAATTCATTGCTTAATACATATGCAATTATCATTCAATGCTATCAAATATTGACAAGAACATTGGTCCCAAACAGTAATCTTAATCAAACAAACTTTGATCTTAAGACTAATAGGCCTAATGGCTCCTTTAGTAGGTCAAAATGTGACTTTAGGTTTTAGGGTGTTGAGAATACATAATGCCATCTTGTTATTAATGTGATAGCATTATTAAGAAATAATATCACATTACTAACATAGTTAATAATGATATCATTTTATTAACATGATCATGGTATTTTAATTTGAATTTAGTTCCCATGCCTTTTGGCTTGGGATTGGCTTGGGCTATCAATGTACAACTGAGCTTTTAAAGTTATGATAATGAATAACAAAATTCAAATTTCATATCTAAATACACATAGAATTTCAATGTTAAAATTCAAATAATTTATACCATTACAACGAGAACACTCTCCTCTTTCTAAAAATATGATTTTAATAATTGGACTAATTTAAGGTTTAAAACTATGTTTATTTATAACTATAGATTTTTTAGGCCACTCCATACCATGCACATACATGCCTATACATGTTCATATAATTTTTTATTCATTGATCCAAGTGCAAAATAAGTTATATGGTCAAAAATTAGGCCTAATTTTACACACATTACTAAAATAAAATAGATTTTCATTTTTTTAGGTCGTTAGGCATGCTGCACAGGTGGCTGTCCATTTTTTGTTAATTTCTAGGATATATTTACTTTAAAAATTCATAAAAAAGTATTAATTGAAAAAATATAAAAAAATATAGGTCACAAACTATAAGATCTTATATAAATTTTTATTAAAGGGTTTCAAATAATTTTAAATGCTTTTAAAAAAATGATGCATTCCATGGTCGTCTATCTACTATGTTTTCTTAAAAGAATAGGTGTTCCTCTTCAAATTTTAGATGTTTGACTTGGTTACACTTATATTTTTTTTTAAAATTATATTTTTGGAAACTAGACTCAAAATTCTACATTTGATGTTGTTACACCATCTTCAATTTTGGTGTGTAGATATCTCAAATTATCTATAGAAGCTTAGATTTCTAAAATTTCAAGAAAATCATGTCCATGATTAGGCCACTTTTTGTCCCCCAACTTTGTGAACTTTCCCTTTAGTTTTGAATCATCTCTCCCATTATTTTCCTAATATTTTTCCTCTACTTTTACCTTCCCATTTGCTCTTATTTCAACACCTCGATGATAAGACTCCCACTTACAGGATTCTATTTTCACTAGATTAAAGGCTATATCCCTAAGCTCACTAATGAGTAGGCCCAGGCTGCAATTGAATGTCATAAAGACATTAGGATCAAATAAACAACATCATCCCAATAAATTGAACTTAATCCTCTCACATTACGAAGGTAACAAGATTTGAAAATATACAACCAATGGACTTGCTCACTTTTTTAGCAGTTTGAGATTCAATTGTCTAAGGATACCTCACCAAGACTTGAGACCATTTTCCGCTCAAATGTTAGGGGTGAATATGATGCCCTTTAAAAATCGAGGTCCAATGGGCTATGCATAATCACTGATGATTGTTGTAAATGGTTTCATGTAAATGGAGAGAAAAATTATTACCATATTATTAGGTAGTATACTTCATATGGAGTCAAATATACCACTTATTTTGACTCAAGTACCTAAAATAATTTTTGTGTTAGTCCTCCACCACTTTCCTTATGCATTAATAAATAAGAACAAACCCTATTATACATTATGAGAGACAAAGGTACCCAAATTTGGCTTGATATACACATACCATGGAGATTTCCCTTCCTCTTAGTCATTTCTTTTGGGTCTCAGATGAGTGCATTAATATTTATCACCATTTGTAGACTAAGGATCTATGGTATTACTATCCTGAGTAACCTCCTATAGATCCTCATGTTGATGACCCTAGATGAAACTATGGTAGTTTAGGTCCTCATGATTGATTCCCTATTCATGCCACACTATCTTATCATCCCCATATCAAACTATACATTTCTCATGGTCATTTAACACCACGTGTCTAGGAAGAAGCTTGTCATGCTTGTATCCCACACTGATAGCCACCACAACATCAATTATTGCATGCCCAAGGTCATGATGACCATTACTATCCTTTTCATGAATCTCATACCCAATCACATATCAATTATGCCTAGGAAGATCTCTATATAAATCTTATATCCCGTTGGGTGCATGCACCCAACGCATGTATGAACTAAGAGCATATCATGATATTAAGGATGGTTTATATGGATTTGTAGCACGATGAAGGCATGTTGTCTAATCTCTTTTCTTGCACATTTTAGGTCATAGTAATGTTTTGGTTCTAAAATCTTTTACTATATTCTCTATAAACTTTCCTATCCTTTTTTGATGATTTCATTTAGTAATTCAATATCCCTAAACCATTTACCTCAACATCTAGTCAGTCGCTTATATGGTCAAGGCCAAGGGTGATTTAAACATTAATTTTTTTCGTTGGTGGTGTTAAGCCATACAAATATGTTGAACAAGTCCAATAAATATATAGATCTATGACATGTTCACCAAAGTATAGACGTAGGACATCCACCTTGTGGTCCTCAAGTATGCACCCATCTCTTATGATGATGTTGTTAATGAGTATCTAAATATTGATTTGTTGGAGCTACATATAATCTTTCAAACAATGACAACTCAAAACTCATCCTCCTCACATGATCAAAACTATAATGAAATTGATAATGGTGTAACTAATTCTCCTAGAAATGAGAAAAACATGAAGGATGATCATATGGTCTACACTCTATGTAAGATACCTAGTTAATATAAGTCAAATAAAAAGAGTGAAAAAGGATAATGAGTGTCATATCCCTATGAATCCAATAAATTCAAAAACTTCCACAAAATTAAGGGCAATTCTGATAAAGAATGTGTCACCCAAAAATCTAGTATGAAGGCCTCATTCACTCCATAAATCTCTCTACTTTCCTAACAATAACTTAAAGGTGTTCACAAATCCTCTTCTTAACCAGAAGACAAAATTGAAGAAAGTCTATCACTCTACTTCTCCCTATTCTACCTCTCCTTGCTTCTCTTCGTTAATTACCCTAAAAGTGAAGGGTAAGCACAAGAGTGACAAGGTCATTTATGCCATCAGCATAAGTTCCACTAAATGGGAGTGTTTTATCAACACACATTATGTTTAAATTACTAATCTGATCAGAGATACTAGTAGAACTAGTATCATGGGTAGATGCAAAGAAAAATCCCTCTTCTGAGGCTTTATTTGTCTCCTTGTGGTACCCTATTAGTTTCCCCAAGTTGATCATATATGAATCTCACTTTTGAGGGATAAATGGTTTAATTTGGTTGAATATCGATTGTTTTTCACTCATCTTTCACCCATTGCACACTTTTCATCATCCCCTCCATTTTTGGGAAATAATGTGGCTCTACAGTCTTAGATGTGGCTCTTCACTCTTAGACGATCTCTTTTAAGAAATCCTCCCAACATAGGAGCACCTTTTTTCATCACAACATCTTGATCATGGAATTAAAACTCTTAATACCTCACTCATTGAGGCCTTAAATTTTTATGCTTTAGCTCTTGACTGAAATTTCATCCATGTCACAACATGTAACACATTCAATGAGAGGAGGGATTACAAGAAGCCTTTCTCACATGTCCAATGTACTGTCACCCTCTTACTCATTTATGTTCAGAGATATTGTTCATTGACAATGACCCCACCTATATAATTATCACATTTTGGGTTATGACTTTTGAACCTAAAGATTTAAACATTTTATGTCATTCTCCTCTTTTCCTTATTATTTGACCTCTTTTTAGGCTTGCCCAGGTATTTTATAACCACCCTTACAAAGAATCATGGCCTAGGAAGATATGTATCAACCTGAATTTTAAGAAGGCTACTACTTAGGTTTAAGTAGCATTTTCCCTTAAGGCAAACTTGGGTATGGGCCTAAGCTATCTTAGTAAGCCCCAAATCTTGTAAAAATACCCTTACTAGGCCCCTATTCAACAAATTATCTCTTTTAGGACATTTGTTATCAAAACTTGTGGATCTCTTTGACCATTTGGCATGTGCACTCCTCTTTGGATGCACATTACAATATAATTAATTTCTTTGGCTTCTTTCATTAGATGGTGTTACCACTCACTTGTATCTAGTCCTCTACTCACTCTTCCTCTCCTTCATCATAGTCTTTATATGTGTTTTAAGTTAGTTATTTCATGGATTTTGACATGTTCTAGTCTTGTTTGACTCATATTTATATTATATGGGCTTCACTCCTACCAACCCTCTTTACCTTTCATTACGGGTGGTAATTGTCACTTCTAATTGACTATATCTTGGTCATATTCTTTGATACCCTCATGTATATTTTGTATTCCATATCATACCAATATACACCTTCCATAGTTGTTTTTTAAATCCTTGACCCCCATCATGGTGCACCATTAAGTCGTAATTCACATGGATGGTCATAGTTGATGAAAACCAGGGCCCACTTCTACAGTTTAAGCTATTGATGACCCATGATTACATGAGATTATTGCATCTTATTTATTATTACTAGTGACAATAAAAACACTTATGAGTATCACACTATCATTAGAGCCATAACTGATGCTCATGTGCTAGTTATGTGCTATATGTAGTGGTATTATGGTTCATTATCTGCAATGTCTTGACTAACTAGGGTCTATAATTTCTAGAGCACTAAGTTTTTCATAGTCTGTCCAAAGTGACACATACATTAGTCTTCCATATTGAGTACTCCCAAACACCCACATCCCTAATTTCATCTTATATTTTTAGGTTTAATGTCACTTTATATCCCTTTTTATGTAATAGCTAGAGCTAGCTTTAGGTCACATAATTCTCACACTTTCTACAACTTCGATCATGCCATTGAATTTTTATCTTTTGCCCTTCTTACTAGGTGATTATAGGTGGTTTTGTCTTTATTCATTTTTCTCTCTCTTTTCTTCTTTTTACTTTGGCTTCCAAGTACTGCATAACACTCCTTATTTTATTGAACACCAACTAGTTGTACCTCAAAGGCATATGTAATTTTGATTCCTTTAACCCTATTCCTATCGATAATTACATATTTTATCATCATGTATACTATCGGTCATTATGACTCATCTTTGATCCTAGTTAGTCACTTGGAGATATCCTCATTCCACTATACACCCTTCTAAACCTTTGTTACACTCTATCAGAGTTCTCACATCCTATAGGTCCCACTTTATATGTAAAAGAGACTCTTTGAGAGTTTGAATAGCCTGGGCCAATTATTTTTGGCTAAATATAGCAGTCTAATCTACCTTCTATGCCTAAAAACTAGTGGTATGGGATACAATTCTTCTAGGTAAGGACTTTTTATGTTTTGTTTTTTTCCAAATAGTATAAAATGACCATTTTTTGGGAGATACAATACTTCATAAGACCTATTTTACTTATAAAAAATCATTCACACCCTCTCTTCCTCTCTCTTCAAGGGATCTCTTTATATTTTTGACTCTATCTTGATCATTGAGCTTTGATTATCAATTTCTACTCTTACATGGATAGAGATTCACATACACACTTTCTTACTTATTTTGACACACCATTCCTAATTTCAATTATTGCTAACTTCAATGTTTCTTACCTTTGTATCCTTTAGTTGATATTATAGATGATTTATGCACTTGAATTTGCCCTTAAATCCCTTTCTCATTACTGATTCACCATCTCTCTTGGATTATCTGAAGTGGATTAGACAAAGTATTACACAATAGCTCAGTCTTCCTCCATACTGGATCAAACTTGAACTCATAATTTTTAGAATACTTGCATTATGTTTGAGTATGAACTAAAGCACCTTGATTACAAGGTGAAATAATTTAGTTACTGTAGAGTAGTACATTCTCTAGGGTTAGAGATTACATTATAGGGTTAAT
This sequence comes from Torreya grandis, assembly GCA_037957365.1. Lineage (NCBI taxonomy): Eukaryota > Viridiplantae > Streptophyta > Pinopsida > Cupressales > Taxaceae > Torreya > Torreya grandis. The sequence continues at coordinate 185,740 of JARHVA010003238.1, forward strand.
TTCATTCTAAACAAGCACTTAGCTTAGATTTATAAGTCATACATGCATTCACCTTTTGAAAATGTCTTTAATTCAAAATAATATTTAATTTAAATAGATTTTCATGCTTCTAAATCATTTTATTTTATTGGTAGTGTTCTTTTTTTTAGATAATTTACCTTTATGTTCTTTATTGATTATCCTTTTTCCTTTAGCTATTTGATTTTATGTGGTTGGATCAATTCAAGATACCTATGTCCTTTGTTCACTTGATCAACATCTATCCTAGACCTACATTACAAGTCAAATTTTTGCCTAGTGCAAGCCATTAAATTAGATATCTACCTTAGAGTTTTAGTGGCTTCTTGCATCCTTTAGCATAGTGGGTATTTGTTTAATAATTTTACTATCCCCTGTGTAAAACCCTAGTGGATTGTTTATTTTTTTGGAGCTACAATAGGTACTTTAGAAAAGTAATAGCTCTCTAGACTCTATTATAATTAGATACTTGTAAGCTTTGCCAACCATATAATCATATTTTAAAGATAGACTAATGTTTGAATTTCTTTCCTTTTAGGTATTTTAAAAAATGAATCACTCTCCGCTATATTTGGACACCTTAAAATTTTCTCTACTATATAATCATCTTTTTAGTACACATTATTAGTTTTTATTATTAATTTTATGAAATGTTATTTTAAAAATATAAAAAACATTGTACAATAATAACATAAAAAATGGTTATGTCATGAGCCTTTCACCAATGAAATATTAAATAAATATTTTTTAGGTTTTTATTATAGCTCAAAATTTATCAAAATTGAATATGAACATTGAAAACTACAACATTACAAAAAAAATTTACATTTCATTGGTTTGTTGACTAATATTTATGGGTTTAAGTGAAACCTATAGTCCCTACCATGGCAGGTAAGATTATATATATAAATATATATATATATATATATATATATATATATATATATATATATATATATATATATATATATTACTTGTATTTGTAATATATTATTAATATAAATATCTTAAATTCATTTATTTTATTTTTTTAGGAGATATTAATTTTGATGTACATATTTTGGATTTTTTATATACTATATTGATTAATGAATTTATTGTTTTATCTATAAAATTAATACTATTTCATGACATATAGATTTAATCAGCATTGTACTAAAAAATAGCAGACAAAAATGTAATGGTTAAGAACATAGCATGAAAAACATAGCGAGAAAAAATGTAACAAGTAAAAAATTTAGCAACAATAAAACATTGTAGGAACAAAACATAGTAAAATATGTACTCACATAGAAGATGACACAACTTTCAACTGAAGGTCCAAACTCCTGGAATCACATTTTTCTCTGTTATTTTGCTTGTAAATTTGGTGCATTACTTTTCAACCATAAAATGTTAACTAAAATCACCAAAATGAACTAGAGAACAAATAAACAATGTGACAATCACTAAAATGTCCTAATTATGCTTTTTGAAATAATTTTATGACATTACCTATACCGTTACATTTTTCTTCACTATATTTTATCCTCGCAATGTTTTTGTCATATTACATTTTTTTCATACTACGTTTTTTCCACTAGGTTTTTATCTATTATGTTATCACATAAAACTGATTTAATCTAAATGTATAAAATATCATATGTTTTCAATCATCTTATCCAAACAAGAAAAAAAAAAATCATAAAATGTTTGAGTACATGTCAAATTTAAGTTACAATATTTTTATTTACATCACAAACTATTACTATAACTCTAGATCAACAACAACAACAACAAAAACAACAACAACAAATGAAGGTTTTCATAATACATAACATAAAATACAAAAATAAACTATTAATCTAACACGAGTACAAAGTGCCAATTCCCTGCTAGGTGATAGTTATTGAAGAAGAAATGATAAAAAGGTAAATACAACGTTGCCATGGGTTATAAGAGCCATCACTACAACTATTAATTCAATGTTCATCGCAACTTTCTCCATGTTATATACGTTATCTTAATTATATCATTATGCATGTCGAATGAATCTAGACACATCATTTGGACTTTGCACTTGTACTTGTTGTCCAAAGACTGCAATGATAGTCGAGTCAAATGGACTATATAAAACTTTAGAATCGAAATGGAGTGCAAAGTTTCTTAAAATAACATTCTAAGGCATGTCTATTGAATGTAGAGAGATGCTTGAATTTCAAAATAGAAGTTGCACTTCTATTTGTGCAATAATAAATTCCATATATGCTAATTCATTTCGAACCTCAATGGTTGATCAGCACACTTATTGATGCATATATTACTTTGAATTACACATTACTTTTAACTCATAAATTAAAGAAAACCTTTTACTATTGGATTTATTTTCATGTTCAATACTTCTTGATGTGAAAACTACGTATGCCCAATTTTTTAAATACCATTTTTCCATTAACAAGATGTTCTTGTTGTTTTTAAATTTTTTAAAATCATATATATCAAGAACTCCAATCAATGTCTTTGAGTTGGGATCCTGTAATTTTCTACACAATCCTGTCAGAAGCAAAATATATACTTATTATATAAAGACCCAACATAAAATTACTCAAATGATAGTATTGAAACTTATTTCTATAATCATGTTTCGTGGTTGATTGTTGTGGCCTTTGGATCAATAAACACTATGATTGTTTCCTCATGTTTCACTATGGAACATTTGCAAAGAGCATGCTCTAATTTCAATTTGAATGCCAGTAATTGAAAATTATTGATTAACAATGGATGTTTTTCAAATGCATAATTAAATTTTTTTGGCATACATGAAAGATTCAGTTGCCATGCTAAGATGAAAAAGTGATTTGTCATATTTTGGTTTAGAAGAATGTCTCCTTCCCCTTGCTCAAATTTATGTTACATAGATGCAAAATAGTTGTGACAACTCTAAAAATTGCATCCTAACTGAAAATCCATTACACCTTGGTTGCAATATAATCCTCAACATTAGTTATAGCATCCAATTTAATATAATTTGTTTCATTCATATATTTAAAGGATCTTGGCTCAATCATCTTGCATTTTTCAATATCCTGAAAGTATCAACCATATAATTTCAAATTGGCAAGCTGCAATTGCTTACCAAAATGAATTAAAAGAATCACAAAGACACAACACCTCAACCAAGACAGTAGGCATTTTGTTTAAAACTTATCGTAGATAATATAACATCCCTGAGGTAGAGCAACACAAAGTAGGTATAGACGATGATATTTCCACTATGGATTTAATAATTGACAAAGTCAGGACCGTTCAAGAAGGTATGTCCTTATAGCAACTTCTACCATTGCATTTTTTGCAATTACAAATAGGTACCCAAAAATATTACAAAGAAACCCGGGATATTGTTATGAAAAATAACTAGTATTAATGGTATAGACATAATGTTCAAAACTATATTTGAAAATTAGTTAATCTGGAGATAGAGATCTCGTCCAGTCAAAGACACCTTTTTTGTTTCTTGCATGCCATATTTCATTCCTCAGTAAACTCTGGCCACAAACATATTCATGTCGAAACTATAGCATAACAGCTTCCGAATAGCTATGAGAGCTATGTCAGGATTGAGGTAGTTGTAATTCCACTTGACCACCATAATGAAAATAATATGCCATGAATACTCCCATAAATATGTTTCCCTATTTGAAATTTTCATCCGTGTATGGCCCATTACATACTAATAATGTATTCGTTCAACAACATACAGACTAAAAGTTTATACCACACCGAAGAAAAGTTTATACCACACCGAAGAAAAGTGCAATGATTTCTTGAATGATTCTGTAAATAAAAACGCAAGATCTAAGTTGGCATAGCAAATAAATTTTGAATGACAAACATACATAATAAGTTTACAGCATAAACTACTATTAAAATAAGGATATGAATGTCTTCGAAAAATAAACATTGTGTTAAAATCTTTGCAAAGACAAATAGACACAGACAAACTTGTATCGAATTTAGTTTTGCAGAGCTTCACTACCAACAAAATACAACATTACAATAGATATAATATGTTTCAGGTTTCTTATTTTGAAATCATCTAAACCATGCTTTAAAAACCTGAGAGATAAAGATAAGTCCAACATTAATGCATTAATGAAACATTTACAACTAATATGAAAGACAACGGTATCTAGTACAATATCACATTAAATCCATTGAATAAATTTGACCTCCATCTGTTACACGATTAATGCTTAGCCTTCATCTAAATAAAATGACCCATAACATATAAAAAGAATCTAGTCAATTCACTTACAGTAAATATTATTATTTTATCTATCCCATTTCACTTTGTAAAAGAATGGTTCCAAAAATTACCTTCCAAAACTAATAATATTGAAAATTTAAATTAAATCATACAATCTGTAATATACTTTTTATATATGATGTAATCGAAAAAACATTAAATATTTATAATAAAATTTCAACACATTATTCTCCAAAATCTTTTCCAATTATTTCACCCATCACTATATACACAATGTTATGTGGGTCCCCAATTTTTAATATGTTGTGAAGAGTATTTACTTAGGGATGTACTTTTTAGCCTACCTTCTATAGGCGCCCCGCCACCTTTTAAAAGTCGGTACCTGATATTCCAACCAATGTAAAATCCGTGGCATATTTCATCAATATATCCTAACCAACTATAGATATAATATTATGAGTAATTGGATTGTATATATTTGTATCGTAATACAATGTTTGTAAGGTTAATATATTTAAACCAATCATTAAAGATACAATGATGATCTCTTTCTATGTTTTAGACGGTAGGGTCTCTCTATGGTGGACGCAAGAGATCTGCTCGCAGCTATGGCAGTGATAGTGGCTGTGGAGGCGATGGTTCTGCTAGTGGTGGCAACAATGGATATGCATTTAAATTTTTTGTACATACTTTGTCTGGTCTACTCTCCACCTTGGTAGACCATAGGCGTGCCATTGTCTGACATTTTTAGACCGTTTCTCTTGGCAAGGTTTATATGTATTTAATTATTTTCTTTCTGTTCAATAGTTTGGAGAATTTTTAAAAAGGAAGTTGGGTCTGTAGTTTCAATTATTTTATTATATATTTTTCAAGATGAATCATGGAGAGTGATTCGAAACACGTCGATCTAAAATTACGCATTCAGTTGTACCCAAAAATCATCTCGTTTAATCGTGTAAACTCAAAAAACATCAAAACTCTTATAATAATATACTTTTAGATAAAATATAAAAAGACAAAATCCCTTTAAAACCTATTTATAATATAAAGAATGTGGCCACTTATATCTTTGCTACATATGTAGTAGCAAAATTAAAGCATTTAGTTGATTATGAATTTATCTAACATGATATATCTACAAAAATCTCTTCCAAATTTACATCATCTTAAAAACATACATAATATTAAAAAAAAGTTAAATAAAATTTATAAAATAAAATTATATTTCGAAAGTAAATGTCAATAATTTGTTCTTTAAATTATAAAAATTTATGATAACAAGATACTCTTATTGATAAGTTTTTGAAACTATTGACGTTTATATTAATATTGCAATTTTAATAAAATATGACCAAATTGGTTTTACTTAACTATAAAATTCATTTTTAAGTAAATTAACAAGTTAATTTTTTTGAATTTATTATAACAGTAAGGGTTAATGTCTATAATAAATTCGTGGAATTGTATTTGTCCATTTTAATAGGACAGTCTAAAGAAAATGCATTAGGTTGTTCTTAATGAATCACAAAATTCATTAAAAAAAGATATCTATAGGTTAATTTTTATTTGAAAAAATATATATGAGAATATTGAGGATAGGAGTGAGTAATAAGTTGTCAAATTGTTTTTTTTTCTACCATGTAATCAATGATTAATTTCATGTTGGTCTGATTAAATTGTATTTTTCTTTTTTTTTTTTTTGTATTATTTGGTTCAAACATGGACTCAATATTGATTTATAATTGTAGTGAATAAAATGTTAAGTAGAAGAAATAATACATAGATGAAAAAAAATAATATATAGATGAGAAAATTAATTACATTTATATGATAAGTTATAAAAAGAAGGTAAAAAATATGAAAATTAAATGTTTACTCGATATTATAATGAATAGAGACATAAACAGAAGAAAGAACATGTGAATAAAATAAAATAATAAGTGTATAAGAAAATGGGATATCAATATGTCAAATAATTTAAAATATATAACATTTATAGTTTAAATTATGAGAAAAGAGCTTGAAAATAATTATACGTATTTTTTTTCATTAAAAACATATAAATTTAAGTTAAAATTTTTAATTCCCCTTTTGATTATGACCAAAAACATTATATAAAATTAGAAATCAAGTGTAAGACCAAAATATTGATAACTAAGATGACCAACAACTCTCATCATTTTTAAAATATAACATCGGGAAAAAAAACATATTTATTTTATAATTTAAAGTTGGTGGAAGAAAGATGACACTACATCATAGATCTAAAATTAGAAAATTGATATTCTGACCCTCTTAAAGAATCTAAATTAGATTAAATAAATAAATATTTTGATAAAAACTCATTGTAAAAAATCCATCAAAAATCAGTGAATATTTTTCAAATTTAATGGGACAATATGTCTCAAATGACTCTTATTATTTCCATATAACACCCTTGTTGTATCCTAATACTAATATCATTCATTCATTTATTTGTAAAGTAAAACTTATGTACAGAGCCAAATATTTGTAACAACCTTTTATAGCCAAAAAAAATAAAAAATTCAGTGATAGTCACCACCTTGCAGTAGAGTGGTTAGGCCGATAGGCAAAACTAGTAACATCTTTCTGTACAATAGACAACATTCACCAGCTACTGGATATGAATTTTGAGATTTAAGTATATGCGATAGACAAAATTTTGTACCTGTTGCGTGCAATTGCATGCAACTCAATAATATCTTTTCATCTTCCGGTGTAATTGGGCCCCGATTAATGTCAGGTCTTAGGTAACTATTCCAACGTAGGCGACGACTCTTCCCACAACGAATAAGTACTGTAAACATACACGTTATATATAAATAACGTTTTCAAATCTGCCAATTTCATCCTCTCCCTTCGCATTTACATTGTCTATCATCAAATATTAAACTAACAAAGTTGTACAATTTGTTTTGGCAAGAATAATCATCGAAAGATATAAATATGGTCTAAATGTGGGATGCATGTATTTGCTAGAAATGAAATGAATTCAAGAGATATATATAACACACAAACCAGGTTGCTTGGGAAGAACATGCCAGCTTCCATGCCCACCTTTCTAAATATACTCAACAAAAAAATTATCTTCATTAAAGGTCCATGGTACCTTCTTCAGGCCGTATTTTTCACAGCAAGGGACTCTAGCCATTATTATTTTCTTAATTTTTTGCCGAACTATAGCAGGGGAAAAAAAAAAAACAAGCAGTACATGCTTGTCTTAAAAAGACACAGATTTCAGCCCCACGGAAGGAAGTTGAAATACTCGAGTAGGAAAGGAGGGTGGTCTCTACAATATTAAGTGGACACTCCCGGGCAGATTGTAATGCAGGAATAAGCACGGGGTTTCCAACTAAAGGGCAAAGAATTGAATGTATGCTACCTATCGCTCGTCGGCTTACTATTAGATTTATGAGATGATACTTTTTCATTACCAATCTCCGTGGTTGAGTCCACCGTGAGACATATTAATTATAGTATAATATTTATTTATATTATAATATAATGCATGTATAACTATTAATAGAAGTTATATTTAAAATTGAATACAAATCTGTTTGAAGTTTTAATTATAAATTGAAATTCAATTTTATTTTTATGTTGACAAATGTTTTATATTAATAGTAGATATCTTATCTGTATTAAGAACATATATCTTCTTTAGAAGTTTTAAACATAAATAAAATTAATATAAAATAATACAACCAATGTAATTTCAACAAATAATAAACGAATTATTTCCTTTCAATAAAAAATAGCCCCAGAGATATTGTGGAGTTGCGACAATTAGGCATGGAGTCATGGACAATTGAATTTATGACATGTTACAAGCAAGAATTTAACTCTAGCTTTTCTGTTGCACCTTATTCTCATCTTCTCCATGCCAAAAATTGAGTCAGCATAGAGCCTTTCCAACAACTGGTGAAATTGGCTGCGCAAACAACAAAGGACATTGGGAAATCATTAGATCAATGGTGACATCATTTGATGAAATATTTCGCTGCCAAGTTCACTCAAATTCACTTACAGTATAGTGGAAGCATCAATCCTTATGAAATGTAACATTAATTTGAAACGTTATGGAGTAAAAGTGTCGATAGATATTTGTCCATTACCTACTACTTCCCATGCCTCGGAATGAAGCGGACGTCAAACGAAGATAATAAGGACTCTGATCTGGAATTGAATCTCAGTCATCAGCTGCTTTATTGTGTGATTGACATAGTCATCTGTTGCTTTATTGTGCAATTGACTTACACCATGATGTGAGCATCCACACGCAATGCATAATTTTTGAGGTAAAGATCGATAATGTCAGATGCCAAGCATTTCAAATGGATTCTTATAATCCAATTCCATGTGAACTTGAAAACGAATGGTACTTTCCATCCAAAATCTGTTTAGCAATTGAGCATGAAAAAAGTAGGTTGTCTACGTGGTTTTATTGGGCACGCCTTTACAAACCCCAGATCTAAGTGTTACCAAAGCCAATAATTGAGAGGTCTCCCACGAAGCAAAACAAAAGGAAGGCATTTGAGCAGAAGCAAAGACCATGTTCAAATCAGAGATGAAGGTTGGTCAAACAAATTCCTTCACAGTAGCTAATTTTGAGTTTTTTTTGTCGATCACAATACGAAGGGGAGTTTAAAATGGATCCTACATAACAATTCAAAAGGAATGCTGGTGTTTAGCTACACACCACCTCAATTTAATATTTGTGACAAGCGAACATGGTCCAAAGGCGAGCAGTTAAAGGCTTTTAGAGCTTTTGTACAACGAGAAGGATCTGTAAGATATTGCGTAGGGGGAGGAGGATGGTGTTTACTGGAGATGAGTATAGAAATCTCATATTAAAACATGGAGATTCATTAACAAAGACTTACAGGATCAAACATTGAAGTGGAATGTGGAAGGTGGGATAGAGTTGGCTTATTATCCTACCAAATACTGCACTAATCGATATATGGAGACCAGATATCATGAATTTTGTGACTACATTCAGCTTCATTTGTTGCAATATCAACCGCATGTAAATCCCAGCCAATCTTAATAGAAGTGGATATAGAATGGACTATGAAGAGCTACTCAATTGTGTAGAGCAAGATACAATGTGTATAGAGGGTGTCTCTCTCCTAAAGAAAATGGTAACAATGGTTTGTGGTTAAATCATTGAAATAGTTGTATAGATATTTGAAATAATATGTGTGCACGAACTAACCATCAAAGTTACTATTGCTTACATGTATAAGGCATTGTGACAATTAAAACTTGAGTGATCAAAATTATATCAAGACTCAGAGATAGGAAATAAAAAGTTTGAGTCTACAAGAAATGTTGATAGAGTAAATACACGTAATTGCTACATACTATAGTTAAGGAGAGAAAATGTAGTTGAAAACCTTTTATTTCCAAACATGTTGTTTTCAAGTACATTGCCAACTATCCAGCCAAAGCAGAGAAGATCTATGAAACTTATCATCAAATTTTGATGCAGCTTACAAACATTGAAAACCCTAATGAATTAGTAGTGAGAGCATATATAATACTTTAAATTGAAATATTTGTTAAAAGAGAGATTGGGGCCCATGAAACATGTCACATGTTTATGGACCTTCTGTTAGCATAGAGAAATAGAGTATTTGTCAATTGCAATGTTTCACATGAGATGTTCAAATAGGTAGTGAAAAAAGATGAAGATGTACATGATGAACATACAATATCATTCATTAATGGATACATAAGCAAGGCTTTTTCCATGGAAAGTGCTTCTCATATTTAGGTAACTAGATATTCCATATATAATCCAAGGCAAAAAAGATAATGTAAATGGTAGGTGAGGAGTATCACAGCTATTGTGAGATTATTTGCAAGGTCTTCGTCCATCCCTTCACTTGAATCACATAAATGGGCTGATTTCTATAGGTTAGAGATATTATTTTACAATCCATTTTATGATATACAAAGGGATATTGGACTTAATGTTGATGTAATAAAATCAAATTTGGAGTCATTCAATTATAATCCTTGCCATGTTAGGTAAAGGAGTATTTTAGAAGATGTTAAAAATCATATGGATTTTGAACATGAGGATGCTTGCCCAATTTGACCAGATATAATTCAAAATGGCTGGGAAATCATATCTAGGGTACAATGTAGCCAAATTATGGAAGTTACTAAAATAAATTTATCGGGAAGAAGAGATATTGATAGACAAACACCATGGAATAATGAATATCGAAGTGAATAATATACAAATAAAGTTATAAATTTCATAATCACCAAGAAAAATAATGGATTTCTCATAAATGATGATATATCACCAAATATGAATTATGGAACCTTGGGTTCTACAAAACATGCACTAGATATATTTATGACACATTATCATCAAGGTCAAAATACATTGCCATTATGCATGATAATTCAAGGAATTGCCGAAATGGTTAAATCATTTCTAATTTGTGCCATTCATCAAACTCTTCAAGATGTAACATTTGCAAAGCATTATCCACTTCTATTGTGTGCACCAACTAAAGTTGTAGCATTCAATATTGATGCCTCAAACATCTATTTATAAATTCATATCCAAATAATATATTTTTCTAAAGTATATGTAACAGGATGTACAACTTTTCAATAAGAGATCCACCACATAAATTACATATTGATTGATGGAATGGGAGTCATTTGATAAAATTTGATACAAAAACATAGACTCTTGACTTCCTCAAGCATTTCATGAGAATGTAGGCATGCATTTTGGAGGTATATATATGATTTTAGTTGGATTTTTGGGATAAATTCCTCTTATTATTGATATACCACCATAAAATAGTAATAACAAATCAAAAAATCTATTGTGGGAAGAATTCATAATAGTTTTTGCTTTGCATAAGATATTTAGCTAAGAAGGAGAAATTGAGTACTGACATAGTTTTCAGCAAATTATCACAAATCTAAGATATACAAATCTAATAATTGATAGTTGGAAGTTATTGGTGACAGTAACCAATGTTATTATAGATAGATCCACCAATTAGGAGTTTGAAAATGGTATACATTCATTCACCAAAAATGATAGTGTTCGTAACCATAGAAAACTAAAATTACATTTACTGAAAGGCCCTATTGCATGTATCATTGAAACCAAGATAAACATTGCCAATTCACTAGTAAGAGGTCAAAATGATGAACTTGATGTGGATTTAATATTTTCTAAGAATGCAAGGATGATGTTAACCTTAAATATTTCGATAGATGTAGGTATTGTAGATGGAGATCTAGGTATATTCAAAGTATAATATACAAACCTAGAAGTGCTCCATTAGAACCACTAACATATGTTATTGTTGATGTTGATAGCTACTTCATAATAATATTGAATATGAGACTTTGTATAAAATTACAATAACACCAATCTAGATAGGATACACAAACCAACTACCCTTACAGTTGGCTTTGGCATTAACAATACAT
>JARHVA010003238.1:202500-227500 GCA_037957365.1 Torreya grandis
AGATTGAATTATGAGAATTATACAATCATTATCCCAAATAGCTTTAGGAAATATATAAATATGTACAAGCTAAAAAAATAACTCAAAAATTAGAAAATATATTAATCCCTATTTTCCTAATGGCCTAATATGACACCTAAGTAAGCCTAAAAACATGTGTATTAAGAATAATATAATGTTATAAAAGTATACACTATCACCCCCTTAATCATATCTTAGGTGGGTAAAATAATTGGTCCAAACAACAAGGATAATGAGGTACCCAAGCACAAATAAAATATCCCCAAAAGATTAGAGATAATCCCCCAGAAAGAGAGAGAGAGAGAGAGAGAGAGAGAGAGAGAGAGAGAGAGAGAGAGAGAGAGAGAGAGAGAGAGAGAGAGAGAGAGAGAGAGAGAGAGAGAGAGAGAGAGAACCAACTATAATTCCTACCATAGGATGATTTTGGAGTTACATGGACCTCAATAATATCCTACAAATTACTACACGTGACTTTAGTGAAATTTTTGGTGAAGATATCATCAATTTTCTCTATAGTCTAGCAATAGTGGAGATCAATGACTTGCTCATGAATAAGCTCCTCAATGAAATGCACATGAACCTTGATATATTTGGTCTATTGATGGAAGACCACATTACTATAAATACATATGTTACTTTAATTGTCATAGAAGATGATTTATGGTCATCAAAACTAGATACTGAACTTAGTGATAATCCGTAGAAGCTAAATTACCTTAGTGGCAACATTAACAATGTTGTTATGTTTTTCTTATGTAGAATATAAATCAATAGCACTATATTTTTTTATTGACCAAGTAATTGGTCCTAAACCAAGGTTGATATTATCTTGTAGTATACTTGTGATTATAAATATTCCCAGCCTAATTTGAATCTATATACCCAGTCAAGTTAGAGTCAATGCCTACTCTATAGTGGACCCAAAACTATGAGTACCCTGAATATAGTAGAGAATCCACATAGTTACTTTCCAATGTAGCTCATGTATTTATTTAATAAACCTAAAGACCATGCCCATCGTATACAAAATGTGAGGTGTAGTGTCAACCAATGGAGAAGGATATTCAACCTAAAGATACATGCCATATAGAATAGGAGTTTGAGTTGTATTATAGTCATCCATGTTAACCCATACAACTAAAGAATGAACCTACTTGGATTGTGTAATATTGATCCAAAAGTCATATTGATACATTTTAATCCCAATGAAGTAATGCAATAAGCCCATGTCAGTCATTAAGAATATTTTAGACAAAATGGTTTTCATTGTTGTAATGGAGGATGAAGAAATCCACGTGATTAAAAGTTCATCTACATAGAGAAAAAAAATAAAACTAATCCTACCAAAAAATGTATCTATTAGGATTAAAAAATCATTGATTAAACCCAACCAAAATAATAAAGGAATCCATGTCCTTACATACCAAACCTGAATAACTTGTTTGAAGACATATATTAATGAATTATACAATCGAGGAAAGAGTCCTCTACAAAACCTTATGGTTATTTCGTTTATCTCCTCTTTGAGTTCATCATGAATAAAATCACACCTCACATCTATCTAATGAATGTCTCAACAATGTCATACAACAATGGCAAGAGCAAATTAGATTGAGTTCTTTTTGGTAAGTAAGGAAAAAGTGTTGGTATAATCCATGTGATTAACTAAGAAAAACCTTTTTCTATAAAATATGTTTTAAAACTATTTATAGACACATTTATAGTAAATTTTATTTGATATATCCATATAATTCTAAAAAAAAATCTTCCGTTAAGAAGAGGATCCAAACCTAAAATATTATTCCTAAACAAGGAACCATACTCATTCTCCATAGTAGTATCCCACTTAGGATTAGGAGTGATATATTCCTCAAAAAAGGATTGTGGATCAGAAGTAGATGCAATGAAGGCATGTGGGACATTTTGTAACTATGAACATGTTTAACTAGTGTCTAATGGATCTCCAACCCAATTGACAATATTTTATAGTGTATGTCTAACGCAAAGAGGACTATAAGTTGGAGTGATAGGATTAGACTCCTTATCCTATTAAAAGTTATTTGGAGAGGAAGGAGGTGACTCCTCATCACTACACTCATCATTAGAAGTAGAAGAAGAATCCACATTTTTAGAAATCTGCTCAGGTGGATATAAATCATCAAAACCTAGTGAGTCTAACCAAGAGGGGTAAGTATCAAGTGTGAATATGAAGGACCCTCATGAAAATTAACACCTATATGAATGAAAAACTAATGAGTGTTAGGATGGAGAAGCATATATCCCTTACCACCCTCAAGATATCCAAATAATATGCAAGACCGATTTTGAGGTTCCATTACCTTATGTTTTTCCTTAAGAATGTGACCATAGTAGGAGATCTAAACACTCAATAGTAGGTAATTATGGGTTTCTAAAAGCTCCATGATTCAAAATTAGTGACTACTTTCAATGCTTTATGATGAACCCTTTTCTAGATATAAATGACATAGTTGATGGCCTCATCTCAATATTTAGGTGCATGAGTTTTGAAGTGTAGCATATATTTGTCATTTCCTTAAAATACATATGCTTTTGCTCTAGAACACAAATCTACTGAGGACTATACAAAATTATATTTTGTAGATCAATCCTATTTGAAGTACAAAATTATGCAAAATGATGGTTAACATACTCACCACCATTGTATATGCATAAAATACTAATGGATTTACCTAACTATTTTTATATAAGAGGTTGTTAAGCATGAAATATACCGAGAGGAGGGGTGAATCAGTATATTATATATCTTTTACTTAATTTTATTTATGTTCTTGAACCACTTAATCACACATTCAAGATATGTAATAAAACTGAAATAATAATATGCACCACACGATATATATATATATATATATATATATATATATATCGTGTGGTGCATATTATTATTTCAGTTTTATTACATTTCTTGAATGTGTGATTAAGTGGTTCGAGAAAATAAATCAAATTAAGTAAAAGATGTGTGTGTGTGTGTGTGTGTGTGTGTGTGTGTGTGTGTGTGGAAACCCAAAGAGAGAAAAACCATGAACAATAATCTCAAGTATATGAATGAGCACCAGCTCAAATTATAAGGTTTGCAAGCACAAACTTGCAGGAGCACCAACCCCTTTGTTGAGAACCAACACAACAACTACTTGTGAGCACCAACCCATAGGAGCACCAACCCATTGAAAATATTTATGAACACGAAAACCTCTTGTGTATAAAACACAACTATATCTCAATATCACTTACTCAACAAATGATAGAACTCTACAATATCTTCTAATTTTCTCTTTTCAAAAACAAATACAAACCATGCACTCTCTTACATATTACAAATGGATTCTCAAGCCTTTATTTATATCTTTCCAAATGACCTTTGGCATTCACCCTTTGTGACGCTTCAATCCTCATGGAAAATGGCCCCAAACTTGCATGACCCTTTGTATCCATGCATTTGAAAAGTCATATGGTGACCCTTCATAAGCAAATGCATCATTTACTCTTTTATCTTTATCTTGGAGACTTTTTGTATTCCTCAAAGTCTCTCTTCATGAAAAAATGTGTCATACCCTCTTTTGTCTTCACATGGTGACTCTTAGAGTTCCTCAAGATGACTCTTCATGAGAAAAGGTGTCCCATTCCTCTTTTTTCTTTTACCCCATGACTCTTACATCTCCATGGACCTTTTTGACTTATATGCAAGAAAAAATATATTCATTAATATTAAATAAATATTAACATGCATTAGCTACGATATGACTATTAAAAACATTATTAAATGTAATGGAGATTTTGTCACCAATAATTCTATACCTTTGACATCAATGACAATATTTTGAATAATCTCCTCCTTTGTCATTTATGGTAACCTCAGACTGAAACTACCACATCTTGAAACCTGCACATACTGGCATCTAAAAAATATATAGTAACTCCCCCTTATTTTAGCAACATGTTCTTTATACCTATTCCTACACCTATTTTTGCACATGTAACTATACCTATTTCTTTTCTTCTACACCTTTGACATCAAGGGCAAAGGGCCTACATGGAGCTAATACTTAGCTCCCCCTCAACTAATGTTGAACCTCAATGGTAAGAAGTAGAAGAAATTACTCCCAACATCTCTTGTAGATACTCAAATGTGTCTTTTGATAGTGCCTTTATGAAAATATCTACAATATACTCTGTAGTATTGATATACTCCATCTTAATTTATTGATCTATAACCTGCTCTCTTAAGAAGTGATATCTAATTGGAATATGTTTTGTTCTTGATTCCATCACTAGATTCTTTAAAATATTAATAGCATTGTGTTGTCACAAAAAATTGTAATATGTTCATCATATTTTACCTTGATATCTTCCAAAGTTTGCTTCATCTAAAGAATATGAGTACAACACAATACCATTACAATATATTCTACTTCAACTATAGAAGGTGATACTAAATTTTACTTCTTGCTTAGTCATGTACTAAGCTGTCACCGAGGAAGAAATCTCCTCCACTTGTACTCTTTTTGTTATCCAAGTACCCTATCCAATCTGAATCTATATAAGTAACCAAAGTGAAATCTCTGCCTGTGGGATACCACTATCCATAATCCAATGTCTACTTGATATATCTAAATATTCTTCTCACCAACTAAACATGAATATATTTTGGACATGACTGATATCTTTCAATCATAGATCTATACAAAGATTGATCTGCAATAGGTGAATATTCATCTTTGCTCACCTTATTTTTAATAACATTGATGTGCCAACTAGTGCAAAATCCTTAAAACAAAATTTTTTCAACATTTCTTTGGCATATTTAGTTTGAGATATGAAAATTCTTTTATCTAACTAAAATATTTACAATCCTAAGAAAAATGACAATTCTCCAAGCATAGACATCTCAATTTTTTTTGCATATTATTAGAAAATTATTTTATCATCTTTTCAATGTTTCCTCTAAAAATGATGTCGTCAACATATACCATAACAATCAATTGATTTTCACCTTCTATTTTTATGTAGAGATTATTGTCAGCAAATGCTCTCCTGAAACCTTGATCTTGTAGGTACTTATCATGTCTTGCATACCAAGCTCTGGGAGATTTTTTTAATCCATATAATGATTTATTCAATTTACATACATGACTATTAATATTTGAGAGAATAAATCCCTCAGACTACTCAATGTAGACCTCTTCTTCTAGATTCTAGTTTAGGAAGGCATATTTGACATCCATTTGAAACACTTTGAAAATTTTTAACACTGCATATGAAAGAAACATTCTACTAGCCTCTAACCTTTCCACTGGTGCAAAAGTTTCTTCAAATTTTATTCCCTTAATTTGAGCATATTATTTACACACAAATCTTGCTTTATTCCTGGTCACTTCTCCATTTTCATTCATCTTATTTATATAAACCCATTATTTTCTTATTACATTATGAACTTTTGGTCTAGGAACTAATTCCCAAGTATAATTATTTTCTATTTGATTTATTTCTTCATCCATAGTCTTAACCCAATGCTTATAATGTCTAGCTTCTGAAAAAAAATTAGGCTGAATTTTGGATAACATAGAGAAATTAACTTGTTCAGATTCACTTACCATCATTCTTTTGGTAAAAATTCTTTCATTTATGTCCCCAATGATGTCACTTTCATTAATATTTCTCTTAAAATATTTGGATGGAGTTTTGGTGTCCTTTTTATCCTTCTTCTCATCTTCATCTGATTCTTCAAAATCTTCCTCTTCAATGATTTCAGAAATGTCTACCAGATCACTTATTCTTTTTGTTCCATCTTCTTTTATCCTGACAATTGCACTTTCAATAATTGTCTTGGATCTTTCGTTATAACATTTATAAGCTTTACCTTTACAATAAAAACCAATAAATATACCTTCATCTACTCTGAATTCAAACTTCCCAAGTTTTTTGTCAGCTCTCTTTATGAAGCATCTACTACCAAAAACTCTAAAATAATCAACTATTGTTGGCTTGTCTTTCTGAGTCTTGTCACTATTTACTTTCAATAATTTTCTATTCTTAATATGCATTGATGTATCAATTACCTCTCTCCAATATTTATTTGGTATCTTGGATTCACTTAACATTGTCCTCACCATCTCCTAAATTATTCTATTTCTCCATTCAACTACTCCATTTTGCTATGGAGTTTTGGTTGCTAAATAATGTCTCTTTATTAAATGGTCTTCATGAAACTCAATAAACTCATCTGACATGAATTATCCTCCTCGATTTGATCTTAGACACTTAATCTTCTAATTGGTTTCATTCTCAACTAATGCTTTCAATTCTTTGAAATGTCTTAAAGCTTCTGATTTTTCTTTAAAAATATTACCCATGTCATATGTAAAAAATCATCAATAAGAAACATGAAATATTTTTCACCTTGAGTACTTTTAGTTCTCGTAGGTCCACACATATCAATGTGAATAAGCTCTAATAACTGAGTGGTCAAGTACTCTTTTATTTTGAAATCCCTTCTAGCATGCTTCCCTTGCTGACAAGGTTCACAAAGTGTGTTGGATGGGTTTGTAATCGTTGAAAGATTTATGACTGCTTGATTTTTACTAATGTTAATAATATTATCAAAATTTACGTGACCCATTCTTCTGTGCCCTATCCAACTTTATTCAATCTATCTCAAATAACATCTTTGACCTTTGATGTCTGATAACATACAAAAATTATTGCATGTTCTCTAAGCATCTACAATCAACACATTTGATTCTTTTCTCCTGATTTCATAACCTTATACATAATAAAAAATTGTGTACCCCTAATCACACATTTTATTTATACTCAAAATATTATTCTTAAGACATTCTCCATAAAAAAACATTTACATTTTTAGTTCTACCATTATCAAAATTTAGTGTATCTTTTTTGGAAATTTTGGTAGTAGTATTATCTATGAATTTCATTGTGCCATCATTGATATTATTAAAGTTTATGAAATTAATTTTGTATGCTGTCATGTGCCTTGAACATCGACTGCTAATGAACTATGTCTTTTCTTCATCTCTTGCATGCAAAGCTGTCTGTACCAACATATATTATTTAAGTTATTTTTTCTGCCATGAACTTGTCTGAACTTTCTTGTTGATGAATGGAGCCTTGAAAATCTGGTCCTTATTGACTAAATTGAACATTCTTATACAATACCATGATATGTGTCTGAAGTTTTTATAATTGTAACATATTATTGCCTCTTCATTAAAGACTGACAGAGGAGCAAAAGAGTTGTGGCTTCCGCTTGACTCTGCCTGACTTCCTGTTTTCTTATTTTTAAAATTTTTAGCCCTTTTTTGACATTTTATTTTTTTATGACCATATATATTATAATAAAAATAGTAACCATAAAACTAGGAATTTTTTTGTGTATCTCTAACCTGATTTCCTTTTGTAGCTCTATTCCTTCCAACGTTCTTTGTTTAAGATGTCCTCTATATTCTTAACTTCTTCCCTTTTGATTTATACTTTTTTAAGAGATTAAGCATAACTCTTTCTTTTTTAATTATCTGTGAAAGTAGTGGCCACCATTTTTTTCAAAACTGATACCTGTCTTATTTGAATTTCTAATATCTTATTCAACATATTAGTGTTATTCCCAAATTTTGAATCATTCACTACTCTATCATTGATTTCTTTATTTTTTTCTCCAGATCTACTTTTAAATAAGTAAATTAAATAACATAATTTTCACATTCATTACTTAATTTTTGTAACTATGCCATTAGATCTTCTTCATTCTTCTTAGCTTCTCCAAAGTGTGCTTGTAGATCTTCAATTGTTTCCTTTGACTCTTTTTCATTTTTCTTGATCTGAAGCTTTAATATTTGATTCTTCTTCTCAAGATCCTTTAACTCTTCTAAGGCCAAAATGAGCTTTCCTTTCAGATTCACTTCAGCTTCATGCTATTCTTCTTTTTGATCATCTATACTTTTGCTTGTAGAGTCATCTTCATGTATGGCCATGCATAGAATCTCTTCTTTCTCTAAATCACTTACTTCACTATATTTAGCTAAGCTAGGATCCTTAGAATACAAACTCTTCTTATCTAATCCCTTCTTGAACTTTCCTTCGAAATTATTTTTGTATGTAGACTTTCCTTCTTAATTATCACCATTACCCTTATTTGGGAACTTAGCTACAAAATTTACAATATTTCTACAATTAGAACATTTAAATGGTAATTTTCCTTGATATTTACTTGTGCCCTTTTTTGGCTTGTAAATTAATAGAGCTCCATTTTCCATCTTCATCATTGCAAGAACTGTCACTTGATTCTTGAATATTAGCCTTCTCTTTATTTAATGTCTTCAAAGTAGCTTCTCTCTTTGAGGGTTTCTCTTATTTGGTCTGCGTCTAATATGTCATAAGAATACCATGTAGTTCATCCATCTTTAGCTTGGATAAAAGCTTCATCTCTTCAATTGCCAAAACTTTTGCATCATATCTCAGTGATTGAAATCTCAAAACTTTTTGAACCATAATCAATTATTTTAACTTTTCTCCAAGTCCTTGAATCTGATTAAGTATTTGATCAACTCATAAAAGATAACTTTCTATATTTCTTTCCTCTTCCATCTTCAAACTCTCAAACTATCTTCTAAAATACTGAAGCTTATCTTGTTAAACCTTTCTGTCTCCTTTGTAAATATTCTCAAGTTTTACCCAAGTTTCATGAGTAGATTTACATTCCATAACTTTAATAAATTCTAATTCACATAAACACCATAAAATAGAATTTAAAGCTTTACCATTATTTTCACTTGGCTTCTTTTCTACCAGAGTAGTTACAAATGTCTGTGGCTCTTCATATTCCTCCACCACTTCATGCTAAATGTCGAATCAAAGGGATATCAAATAAGTCTTCATCCTTACGCTCCAAAAAGCATAATTTGTCTCATCAAACAAAGGTGCCTTATTTATATAAAATCCTTCATGTGATCTATCCATTGTGCTTTCCCGATCTAACTTCAAGATGTAAAACTTTTTCAAAAGGAACCTACTATGATACTAATTGTTAAGCACAAAATATACAAAGAGGGGGTGGTGAATTAGTATATTACATATATTTTACATAGTCTAATTTCTTTTTTTAACCACTTAATCAAAAATTCAAGATATACAATAAAATTAAAACAATAATATGCACCACACAAGAGAGAAAGAGAGACACCATATTTTTATGTAGAAACCCAAAGTGGAAAAAACCATGGAGAACAATCTAAAGTATATGAATGAGTACCAAATAAAATTACAAAGTTCACAAACACCAACTTATAGGAGCACCAAACCCTTTATCGAGCACCAACACAATAAATTTTTGTGAGCGCCAACCCACAAAAGCACTAACCCCTTGCAAATATTTGTGAGCACCAACCCACAGGAGCACCAACCCCTCTTGTGTATAAAGCACAACTATCTCTCAATGTTGCTTACTCAATAAAGGATAGAACTCTACAATATATTTTGCTTTTCTCTCTTTGAAAATAAACACAAACCGTGCACTCTCTTTCATATTACAAATGGCTTCTCAAGCCTTTATTTATAGCTTTTCAAATGACCTTTGGCATTCACCCTTTTTGACCCTTCAATCCTCATGGACAATGGTTCTGAACTTGCATGACCCTTCATATCCTTGTCTTTAAAAAGTCATATGGTGACCCTTAATAAGCAAATGCATTCTTTCCTTTTTTGTCTTTATCTTGGTGACTTTTCATATTCTTCAAAGTGTCCCTTCATGGAAAAATGTGCCATACCCTCTTTTGTCTTCACATGGTGACTCTTAGAATTCCTCAAAATGACTCTTCATGAGAAAATATGTCCCATTCCTCTTTTGTCTTTTACCCTATGACTCTTTTACTTCTCCATGGGCCCTTTTTTGACTTATATGCAACCAAAAATATATTCATTAATATTATGTAAATATTAACACACATTAGGCAAGATATGAATATTAAAAACACAATTAAATGCAATGGGGCCTTTATCACCAATAATGCTAGACCTTTGACATCGATGACAATATTTCCAACAGAGGCTTAAGGACCTAAAAGTGATCAATGTCATCAAATTTATGATTAATAAAATAGACCCATGTATACATTGAAAAATAATCAATGAAGGTAAGAGTATATGTGGTCTTGATAAATGAAATTCATGGATCATGACTATATTTATCATTACATACTTTTTCCAAAGTCTATGTAACTATCCATGATTTAACTTTGTCATACTTCTCTTCAAGATGCTTATTAAGTATGTGACCATGGAAAAGATCATAAAAAATGGACATGAGGTAACCATAAAACCATGTCATTATGATTGATACTCTGAGTAATAATAGTTAAGATCGATGAATTACTCATGCTATAATTTACTTAACCCATATATATGAGTGATTATATAATTATGGGGTAGATTAGGATAAAATTTAAGAATGTGTACAACCATCACTAGTAATATAATCTCCCAAATACAATTAAAGATTTATTATGAAATTCCCTAATAACTAAATAATCGGGTGTGAACACAACTTTCTTTCCAAAATTGATGCAAGTTATCTAATAAATAGATAGGAGATTAGTTAACACTGAAGGTACACCTAGAGCATCATGAAATGTCTCATCACTCACTTTAATATACCCTCTCACAAAAACTTATATGGAAGTGTTGTCACCCAAAAAAATTGAAGGCATAGAATAGGGCTCCAAGGATGAGAAAAGTTCTTGTGATGAAGCCATGTCATACAAGGTAATACAATCAACCACCCATGTAGAAGGATAGGATGCAATTAAAATAACGGCCTTGTATTTACCATTTCCTTTACTATTATTTTTTACCTTAGAAACCTATTGTGCTAAGGAACTTCATTTAATTAAATCATTGAAATTGATGTTATTTTTCCCAAGCATCTTTGTTAGTTGATTAATTTGTTTCTTCATGCATTTGGTTTCATCATACCCAATTTTTTTACAATAGGCACATGTGAAACTATCTATTTTTGGTTTCCCCCATGAAAAGGAGGTCTCAATTGATTATTTGGACTTATCATCACTTTATCGACTCTTTATTTGATCTTGTTCCTCCTTATTCTATTTCTTCTCCTTGGTGTTGGAAGTCTTTTATTTTTCATGACTCACAATTAAGGCATATGATTTAGAGGACCTCATTTTAGCCATCTAGATAAACTAATCTTAATCTCAAGTCAAGTCAACAATAAAATCATCTGAAGATGGCAAGGCCTATGTAGTTTCATGTGCATTGTTCATTGAGTGGAAGGTAGAAATGAAAATAAAATAGTCAGAACCTAATTTGTCAAGGATTAAAAGGATAAATTGATCATATTTTTTGAATAATCTATATTTTTTGAATTGCAAGCTAATCAGTTTTAATTTTGTGAAGAAGTCATTTATTATGTCAAAGTTTCATGGACTCAAATAGAAGAGTTCATTCCCTCATCAACCCTCATAACATCCTACTTCCCAAAGTGTTTTTGTATTATGGTATAAACATCATTGGATTTATTTCATATTTAATGTGAAAGAGATTGTTGGGATAAATTGATAGGCATAATAACTAGTAGGGTTAGTCACATTTGTTAAACCACATCACCCTCTCTACATCAAATATTGGATTCATTTTGGTACCTCTCATAATTTGGTGTAAACATTTACTTCTAATGTATATTTTCACTTTTTTTTTCCCGTCGTGATAATTGAATGGTATAATAAGTAGAACCAGATTATGATGTATAGTGGAATAAGGAAGTATGTATGTAACTGATAGTTCAAAAGATATTATGATGCATAGTTTCAAACAAAAAACATTGTAATAAATGGACTCAGTATAATATATTTTATAATATTATTTTTGAACAACATGTATTAAAGCCACATTATGATGATTTTAATGTTTGGGAACTTATTTAGATGTATTATTGTTTTTTGACCTCAAAAAGTTATAAATTTGGTTGTTTTTAACAATGAATATCTTTCA
Organism: Torreya grandis; assembly: GCA_037957365.1. Lineage (NCBI taxonomy): Eukaryota > Viridiplantae > Streptophyta > Pinopsida > Cupressales > Taxaceae > Torreya > Torreya grandis. The sequence goes on from JARHVA010003238.1 coordinate 214,579, forward strand.
CTTCAAGTTTATTTTAATGATAAATTTGTTGAGATATTTTTTATTTATTTATAGATTCAAGAACATGTACAAAAAGTAGACATGGAATTTTTTCATCCCTTGGCATTGCTCAACAACTTCAAGAGTTACTATTTACTATAAATCTAGTTTATTAAGATTTTTTGTTGCATTATTCTCCTCAATTAGTACCACATTGACCCACAACCAATTTTACACCCACCCTGATTGAAAAGGGGTCAATGGGTGTCTGTATCCATATCCACACATAAAAACATCTACTGGTTCATATCAATGGTTCTCATTAGTACAAGGTGGAAAGTAGATTAGTGTTATCAAGCCTCTATCCCCTATGTAATACATCATCCTTTCTTTGGTTCCTCCATAAAACACTCAAGATAGGGGTGTCTTTTCCATATATGCCTTCAAGATATCCATCTTATTTGGATAACCTTCATGGTGAGTTTAATACTTTGAAATTTTCTTGAATGATTGATTTTACCACAATTTTAAATTATGACCTAATTTTTTTGAGAAAGATAAAAAAATATCAAATGAGTATACAACCTATTGTGTATGATTTTTTAGTACTTCCTCAATCAATAAATACTATCATCCTCTATTTTTTATGAAACCCACTAATTTAAATGTTCTTAGGGTGCTAATGCCTAAAAATACATTATAATAAAAATTTGGTTGGGTTATCTACTAACTCCTCATCTAGCTCATCAAAATTACCTAATTTTAATTCTTTTTTTACCCTTCTTAATTTTATCCTTGCACCTTTACATCCTAGCTATCTTTTATATCAATGTTAAAACATAACCCTTTCACCCTTTTCTATTTGATTTATTAAGAAGTCAATATACTATGATAATGGAATGATGGTACTAGGTTACCCAAATTACTTATGTTTTTAAAGACTTGTCATGTTTGGCTAGTGTTATTTCCTTTTCCATGCCTGCCATGATAATATAATCATACATAGTAATTAGGTTAAACACATACAAAACACATTTTGTACGCTAGTCCTTTAATAAACAGCTTGTTTAAGTTATTTTATATGATCATCTCCATTTGAAATGACATATTATGGAATTGTTGAATATGATCCTTGATTACTATTATTTTTCATGGTATTTATAATACTATTAAATAATTATACATCATAATCTTTTTGTAGTGCATCTATAATCCCATAGTATAAACTTATTAAATTACATTAAGGATCTTCTTATTATTTTAAGCACATAACCATTGATGCCAAATGAATTACTCATGTTCCAAATATAAAAATCTCATTATGACATTTTGTCAACATGGAAGTCGATGTACATCCAAATAATTCTCCACTTGGTTGTAAAAATAATGATATCCTTCCCATCAAACTTATGCATAACATCTAAGGACATAATTTTGATCCATCCAAGGAATGATTGTGTATTAAGTTTGGCTTTTTACTAGTTTGGACGAAGATATAATATGATTAAGCTATGTATTATTGAATTATGGCTAATTTTATGGATTCTATTACAAGGCCAATAGTTAAATGAATATATATGATCTTATATAATTTTTAAATCATGTATTTTAAATCTCATTTATTATCCATTTCTTACTTTATATTTTTCATATTCTATTTATTCTATCACACACAATGATATATGAAATAAAACCCTATTACATAAAATATATTTATTCTTGTCTCTAACTCCACAGTTTTGTTTTTTATTTCTTTCCTAGATTTATGGACCCTTTCTTTGGCCCCTATTATTCAATATTTTCATCTAAAGACTTTACGTAATGGGTTTCATGGTTTAGGGTTTAGGTTTTAGGTTGTAGGGTTTAGAGTTTAGAGTTCAAATTTTAAGGTTTATATTTTAGGGTTCAATGTGTAAGGATGAGGTTTTAGGTTGAAGGATTAAGAGTTAAGGGTTTAGGTTTTAGAGTTCAGTAGGGGTGAAAAATAGGGTAACCAAAGTATTAATATATTTTTATCATATCTTAGAGATGAATCCAATGATTTATATATTACACAAGGGTTAAAATTTGGAAAAATTAGGGTTGACTAGTCCTTATACCTTTGTGATTATGTTTCAAGATGAATACATTGGATTATGGTATTTTAAAAAAAATATATGTTAAATGTATACAAAAACCTTAAATTACTTGTAGATAAAAAAAGGCCCAGCAATAAAACATAAATATATAAAATGAGTGGAAAATTTGATGAAATCGAACCTCTAATATGAATTGCAATGAAATTACTTAGATAGGTAAAGTAGTCATGGAAATGGATCTGAATATAAATGTTAAGTGTATAACAATAATATTAAATATAAATAATAGCAATAAAAGATAATAGATCTATAAAATATGACTGATAGTAAAGAAAAATTATAGAAATAAGTGATTGGGACACTTCAAGGGGTAAATCTCCACAAATTTGTAATAAAAACGAAATTAATAATATGAGCCTCCAATATTAACCACTATCTCCTATATATAACTTACACTATGGATACTTTGATGGCCAATACTACTACTAATATGAAGATACCAAAACGTTATACTAGCCACAAGTTATCAACACACATCAGAATCCACACAAGCAATTAATTACATAACAAGATCACAATGTATAACCTAAGACCTTATGTTATTATATTAGAAACGATGCTCATTGTGATTCATTATTTCATAAATTATCCCCTAGAATCTAGATTTGTGAGGCATTATATTTTTTAATTATTTTACAAGGTTAGTCTTTATATACATTCAACATGTTAAAAGAAACATTATTAGATTGATTTATCTCTAATAGTGGAACTTTTGATACATTTTAATTCATTTAAACTATTCACTAATACTTAGATGAGAGTATTTAAGATTATATTATTAGAGACAAATGTTATGAACTATACGTATCCTATAAATAATTGGAACTATAAAATTAATATATGTTTAGTAAAATCCTTTTATGTTTCCTCCATTATAAACTAATTTAAAATTATTATTAATCATTATTACATGGATGTAACATTAATGAATTAATTTTCTCACCAACATAGGACTTATGTTTAACATTGTTATATGTGTCATAATTATCTAAGTATTAATAAAATCTATGTGCTTAGTAAGCACAAATCTATAACATGGGATAATGTAGTTACAACACCTATGATAAATCCTATTCCTTCTTATAATCTATCTCAAAACTCTTGAAGTTTATTCGAAGATCAAAGTGGAAGATTAAAAAAATTAACTAATTTTCATATGATTGTGTTACCATCTATTAGATGTCATTATTTGAAACATTGATTTAGATCTATACTTAGAAGTATATTTTATGAGTATCATAGAATTAGAAGACATAAAACTAATGCATTCCTTTGATTAATGAAAAAGGTTTTAATGTCTTATAAATCATGTTATTTTTGACCTTGAAATATATAGTAAGAAACCTAAGGTAGAATCACCTAAAAATGAAAATGTTTAGGGTTAAAAATTAGAGAATTAAAATCCTAAGGTAGAATCACCTAAGCTTGAAAATGTTTCAACATCGGTTTATAATGATATTATAGTGACTTTATAGTTCGATGTGGAATAGTTTATCATTAGATATTTTATGGAATGAATAAAAGTTCAACTAATCATGGTGGATGATAATGCTCAATTAAATATGTATGTCCTTCCTTTTAGTAAGGAACTTGGATATAATATAGAAAATATAACTTAACTATCATCTTCTATGAATGAACATGTAACATTGACATATATTAATTTTTTTTTTTTGTCTATAAACATTTTTAAAATTATTTTATGTTATGCTAATAATTTTTGTATATAATTATAAATTAGGACATCCAATGTTATAGATGATAAATGTAACACTTGATAGTACTAATGATCATATATATTTCAACTTTAAAGGTGATAAGTTTCTAAATTATTGTGATAACACTAATTAAAAACAAGATTTAGAAAATCTAAGGAAGATAAGGTTACAACCCTAAAAATTATTAAGTGGATTTTTAAAAGAACATTTATTACTGATTATATTATTAGAGAAGAAATGAACATAAGGAATCAATCTTGGCTCTCTCCTAATATGACATTAATGGAACATATCAATATATTTGAGATTTTTATTGAGAAAAATATGATTTATTGTATTCCTCTACTACTATATTAAGAGTACATTTATTATCTCCCCACATTCTATCTATTTTGATACATCTACTCTTACACATATCATTGGTTAGTTCCTTCAACTAAAAACTATGAAAATTACCATAATTATATTTAATATTTAGTTAGCTTCTTAGTCATGATATGTTCTATGTTAATTTTCATTTATATTATTCCATTCCACATTACACTATATAAGTATTTTTCCCAAACACATAAAAACAAATGAATAATCTCTCTCTCTCTCTCTCTCTCTCTCTCTCTCTCTCTCTCTCTCTCTCTCTCTCTCTCTCTCTCTCTCTCTCACACACACACACACACACACACACACACACACACACACACACACACACACACACACACACACACACACACTCACACTGACACACCCACACACACACCCCCATACCCACATACCCAAACACACACACAGACACATGCAAGTGTGCATGCATGCACACATGTATACATACATGTAGAGATGCACAGGCATAGGCACATACACATACATAGGCATAAACACACACAAACACATGTATACATACATGCATGTACATGCAAAAATACAAATGCATGTATATGTGCACACATACATGAATGCACACGTGCATAAACACATATATGCAAACACACACAAAAAAAAACCACAAACACATAAAAAATTATAATTTACCATATACATAAAAAATTGGTTCATGTTGCCCATGCATGTCTCACTTGCTTCTATCACCTTCCACTAGGCATAGTGTACTCATTTATACTTGAATTTCTATCCCTAAACTTTACTCTACCTCTATCCATAGTACTATAATTTACATCAAGATGTATTAATGTACATATTTCCCATGACCTATATCTCTCACTACATATCTACTAATGTGTGGCATGTACCATTATAAATTATTATGTTATAAGTGATGTCATTATGCTTCCATCTGCACCTTATTATGTTATAGGTGATGCCACTAGTTTAAAAAAATTTACATTTGTACCTTATCCCCCTTATCCTCTATAACTTGATCCTACCTTCACAACTTGAGCCTTTAAATATCTCACTCAACCTCTACCTTCCTCACTCAATCATCCACATCATTGCATTTATTCTCCTCTACATAAAATAATTTGACTTACAACTGGGCATGAAAAAAAATGGATACATAAACACTTTCACATGAAAGTATTTATTATCTAGGGTCCTCCATATTAGTAACATCGTGATAAATTGGCACAAGTTTTCATCTACAATCATAAGCCACTCACATGACACTATAAAATAGAAACTAATAGTAAAAAAATTAAAATAAAATGTAATATCCATTATATAATTTACAAATATATACTAGAGATGTTTACATAAATTTAGTAGGGTAATATCCACCATGTCACCTATTGATACCATGGATTCATGCCCTATAAGTGTCACTACCTATCTTATGGGTTCCACATAAGGCATAGTAAAAACACCATCATCATATCTGATTGTCATTATTATTATTATTATTATTCTAAATATAGGTTATAATTAGGCTCTTTCCAACCATGTCATATACATTTTAAAACTACTATGTCATATACCCCTTAGATCAATCTTTATTCCTAGGTTCCTATAACTACATGGGTCAAACAAAGTCTCACCTTCATATTTATTTATATGTCATCAAATATATATTATATCATAGCATACTTATATGAAAGCTTTTTATACTAAAACCACTACAATGCCCTAGGTTTATCTCGATAGCATTAGATAATCATGGATTTTCTCATATCTTAGAAATCCTTGGATGAACCTCAATGGTCTATATATGTCCTTCATATCACCTCATATGCTTATAATATATACAACATCTATGTATAAAAAATAAAATCTAACCCATATAGCCTCCAATATATAAGGCTACCCATTTTGCAACATATGGGAGCTCAAAACTACATATTTTCACTAGTAACAATGGTTGTCTAATAATAGTGATATATTTTTAAGTCCATTTTTGTATAAGTGTATCATCCACCAATCCACCATTTTAATTCTACTATATAAACCTATAGATATATTTTTCCAAATTACATACCATACACTGACCCTACAAGTAGATAATACCATGGTCCCCCATATCTTTAATAATGGGCCTCAACACATAGGAATTCACACAAACATAGTTGTATGTTTATAAAAATAATATCAATAGAATGATCGTATATTACAATAACTTTAGATTAAAACTAATTATTACATCAACAAGTAATATATTAGCATATGACAAGTATTGCCCATGTTGTCTCTCCATATAATAACTCATTGTGTAGCCTCTTTGAGCCTAGGTTAGATATTACAATGTGCTAGTCAACCCATAATCAAAATGTGAAATATATGACACCCATAATATAATGTAACCATCATCTCCATAGTGGAAAACCAAAAGGTGAATGTATCAGAAAACTGTCTCTCAACCAATGCAATCAATTATTTAATAACAATATCAAAATTATCCCATAGAGCAATAATGTCCCAGTATCGTAGTATCTATATGAGCTTGACTAGCATCATTGAGGCCAAATTCAACCCTTGTGTTTATAAATCTACCCTGAATTCGCTCCCAAATTTAGATACAATTATATGACACTAAACAAATGGAAACATACATTATAAATCCATCAAAACATAAAAAATAGTAAAATATCATCAAAAATTATAATGACTAGAATCAACAAAACCATACCATAATCATGAATAAGTTTAATAGAAACCTACCAAAATCATGACCATAATTAAGGGCTAGTGAGCATAATAACTGAAACCAACCATAATTGTGGTAAAGTGATCATAATCAATCGTAATATTAAACTACTTAAAATTTATATTTTTTGCATTCTAGACATTTTTAAAAAAAATGTAAATTAATCTAAATGATACAAAATATTTAATTTATATGCCTATCAACTCTATCACCTCCTTGGTTGTGTCGCAATTGTGTAAACACTCCAAGATACTATGAATTATGTGCTATATACCTACCATATATCCCATCTCAGAGCTAAAATAGACATTAAAAATGATCAAGCAAATCTATTTTCAAGTTGAATTAACTTTATATAGCATACATACCTTTTATAATTTTAAGTTAAAAATTATTTAGTTTATATGATTCAATAGTCCCCTTCATAATTTATTGGTAACATTTCACCTACCAATAGATATGAGAGTATTATTTTCTCTCTTAATCATTATATTTGGACACAATGTTCAATATTTTACACTAGTGAAGAATAAATGACACTTTGGTGTGCATTTACATCTCTTTCCTGATGCCTTCAAAATTATATACTATACTATTATGATTGATATTATAGAACATAAATTATATCTAATATATTATATAGATACATGTCATTAATCCTTTTGGGGACATGTATTACCATTTTAAATATGGGCCCCGTTCATCATAGTTCACACTTAATGGTACGTGTTACACAATTATATTCCAACATCACTAGCTGATAATAAGTTCATTACCCTTCTGATTTAATGAATCTATATTTATATTAGGATAATGAAACCTAAATATGCCTAGATGTTTTTATCTATATATTTTGATAAATTTCATCACACACACACACATTTTTATAATATAACATCTATTGGGACACATAAATTTTCATTACATGTTATTATTTCACCCTCACATAGGTTACATATTTTTATCAATCCTTACATGATGGAATCGATTTACAATTGTAATAGTAAAAATAACTTGTCCTGTATCACTTATCCCTCAATTATCCATTAACACCATTGCATTCCATTATTACACATTAGCATCTTAATATTGGGTTATAGATTACTTATTTAGCTTAAAGCATTGCATTCTTATATGTTCCTATACTTTTATATGTTGTATTTAGGCTTTGTCAATGTTAATACTTGAAACTATTATATATGATTACACATGATGCATGTGATTCTTTATTTATGGATGAATGATATGGAAGAACAAGTTCATCCCTCACCTCAAAATGGAGGATTCTACCTAGACTACCATATTACAAGTTAAAATTTCAACTGGAACAAAATTATATTTTTACTTCTTTTTCCTATCCCAATGCAATGAGACAAACTAGAGTATAAATATATTTATATTTGACTTTTTTTCCATGGTACAAGGAAAAAAATTAGAGTCAAAACATATGTTTTCTTAGTTTTCCAGAAATTACAATATTCTTGCACTGATGCAATAAGACCAAGTGGAGACAAAATATTATTTGATTATATGATCAAGAAATAGAGTTTATTCTTTCAGAACCTAAGTTATAGTTTTTATTTTTATTTTCAAACTAGAGATATAATATTAGAAGTGTTGAGTTTCTAAGAGTAATGACATGGTTTTTGTACTAATGGGTGTTACATATTTATTTTTTCATTTATTTAATTATTATTAAAATGATTATCAATTTACTAGGACATTGATCTATTTTTTGTAATTCTTATTTTATTATAATTAAATTTAGGTTGTTAAAAATTGAGTATCGGTGTATCCAATCCAAAATTCCATACTTCATATTCCATCCCTCAGTTAATGTGGGTAGGTATCTCTTTTTTAATTTGTTATTACTTTGACATGGATCCATCCTTCATACATATGCACATCAAATTGTGAAATCATGTAAACACTTAATTTAGGTATAAAGATTAATATTATACTATTTTAAATGTGTTTTTTTGTATATGGATCATTAGTTCAAACTAGGTAATTATTTATATTTTTTGTGTTTTTCATTTTATTTTCCATTTATATGAACCCATTCTTCTCTAATTTTTATATTTTGTTCTGATTTTTGTTTTATTGTTGTTGGGGATCAACCAACAATGGATTACACTTGTGAAATCAATAAATGTGGAAATAAATCAGATAGATAAGTAACTAGAATGATAAATAGCACAGAATAAGAGATACAAGAAAACACCCTGAAAACTTGTATTAAAACTCTTTACAATAGGAATACAATTGAAGAAACTTCGTTCTTCCACACCTCTCTTAGATGCACACAAGATCTCTCACTAGATCTCTATTCCTCAAGAGCTCTCTCTCAAGTACACTCAAATCCAACAACTTGGATTGATGTAACTTAGTACTGTCCTTCAAACATTCACAATGTTCTACTCATACTCACACATTCAACATACTAAGCTAAGAAGATCTTTCCTATAAATAGAAATAGGAAACTTGAGCATGCTCTTACAACAAATAGTTAAGCCTCTTGAACAAGGGCTCTAAAAATAATATTGCTAATAATAGAGACGCGAGCTTGAGACTACAACTCAAACTCATCATGCAAACACTCACTTCTGTCCTCGGAAATCGCTTTCTGGACACACAGGTAACCGACGTCGGTTCTTACCTGTTCGCCTGTAACCGTCACCGACCGACCCACTGCCGACGTTGGCGCCTCTGTAACTGCAACTGACCGACGTCGGTCGCTCCTGACCGATGCCGGTGTCTGTGTAGACCCAAACCTATTTAAAGTTTGCTCCTTGGTGAAGCTTTTAGCTCCACACACCCTAACAATCTCCCACTTGGAGATAAATAGCTGCACCAGTACCTGTACAGCAACATCTTCTAGCTCTTCCATCTTCAACTCAATCATGAAGACCAACAGAAGTTGAATGAAGATTCAACTTCTCCTTAGTAACTGGCTTGGTTAACATATCAGCAGGATTCCTATCTGTATGTATTTTCTCCAGCTTCAACTCGCCATCTTCCAATACCTGCCGTATGAAGTGGTACCTTAGCTGTATGTGCTTGGTTCTTGAGTGAAAAGCTGAGTTCTTAGCTAAATGGATTGCACTTTGACTGTCACTATACAATCTGTAACTTCCATGCTCCCTTCCAAGCTCTTCCATGAACTGTGTCATCCATATCATCTCCTTGCTAGCTTCTATGGCTGCAATATACTCTGCTTCTGTAGTTGACAAGGCAACAACCTTCTGCAACTTAGATATCCAGCTAACCGCCGTTCCACCTATAGTAAAAACATAACCTGTGGTGCTCCTCCTACCATCCAAATCACCTGCCATATCTGAATCTACATAACCATGTAGAGAAGTATCTGAACCTCCATAGCACAAGTGTCTACTGCTGGTTCCTCTCAGATATCTAAGGATCCATTGAACTGCTTTCCAATGTTCCTTACCTGGATTGGCCATATACTTGCTTACTACTCCCACTGCTTGGGCAATATCCGGTCTAGTACACACCATTGCATACATCAAACTTCCTACCACGGAAGAATATGGAACCTTACTCATGTACTCTACCTCATCATGTGAATTAGGACATTGTTCTTTACTCAACTTAAAATGTCCAGCCAAAGGTTTGCTTACCCGTTTAGCATCCTGCATATTGAACCGTTTCAACACCTTGTCCACATAGTCCTCTTGAGACAATATCAACCTGTGATTTTTCCTGTCTCTCTTAATGCTCATGCCAAGGATTTTCTTTGCTGCTCCCAAATCCTTCATAGCAAACGTTTGAGTTAATTTCACCTTAAGCTCAGAGATATCCTGCATGTGTGATCCTGCAACCAGCATATCATCTACATACAACAATAGAATAATATATCTACCGTTATCAAATCTCTTAAAATATACACAATGGTCAGATTGACACCTACTATAGCCATGCTTAGTCATAAACCTATCAAATTTCAAATACCATTGCCTAGGAGCTTGCTTGAGGCCATACAAGCTTTTCTTCAACCTGCACACTAACTTCTCCTTACCCTTGACCTCAAAACCTTCTGGCTGTTCCATGTATATTTCCTCATCCAAATCTCCATGAAGAAACGTTGTCTTAACATCTAGCTGCTCAAGATGTAAATCCTCAAAAGCAACCAAAGACAATACAACCCGTATAGAAGTCATCTTAACAACAGGAGAAAAAATCTCACCAAAGTCAATACCTGGTTTTTGTGTAAATCCTTTCACTACCAATCTGGCCTTATATCTCATCTGTCCATCCTCACCTTCCTTCAACCTATAGGTCCATATGTTCTTCAGTGTTCTCTTACCAGCTGGCAACTCAACCAAATCCCATGTTTGGTTCTCTCTTAAGGACTCCATCTCCTCAACCATGCCACACTCTCACTTACTCCTGGACTCCACCTGTAATGCTTCTTCAAAACTCTCTGGTTCTCCACTATCGGTTAGTAATAAATAATATAAGGAAGGAGAATATCTAATTGGAGGCTTACTTACCCTTTCTAACCTCCTGATGGGTGTCTTGGACTCATTCTCAACATGCTGTCCACCCAAATTTTCTGACAGTGACCGACCTCGGCCACCTGTAGACCTGTTACTGGCCGACACTGATTCTTCCTGGCTAACGTCGGTGCCTGATCTACCGACGTCGGTCTCTGTATGACCGACATCGGTTTCTGTACTGTCGACGCCAGTTCCTAACCTGCCGACGTCGGTCTCTGTGTTTTCCTGTAAGTGATTATTTCTTTTTTCTGTGAGCTCATTTTGGACCATAACTTCGTCCAATTCTCCATTGCTCTGCCCAGATTGATCCAGCTTCCTTATCTAATCACTATACATCACTCTTTCATTGAAAACAACATCACGACTCCTAATTATCTTGTTAGTTCCTAGATTCCAAAATTTGAAACCAAAATCATCTGAGCCATAGCCAATAAACGTGCACCTCATAGACTTAGCATCAAGCTTCTTTCTATTTTCCTTATCTACGTGCACAAAGGCTTCACAACCAAAAACTTTGAGATATGAGAGATCTATCTTTTTACCTGTCCACGCCTCTTCTAGAATTCCACCATCCAGAGCTGTAGAGGGTCCTCTGTTAATCAGGTACACTGCGGTGTCAACTGCTTCTGCCCAAAACTCCAAGGGCAACCCAGCATGCAATCTCATACATCTTGCACACTCCATAATTGTCCTGTTCATCCTTTCAGCAATACCATTCTGCTGAGGTGTCATTGGAACCATTCTTTGCCTACAGATTCTGTGAGTGTAACAATACCAGTTAAACTTAAGACTGCAGAACTCACCACCATTATCAGATCTCAAGCACTTTAATCTTCTGCCTGTTTCATTCTAAACCATGGCTTTCCAAATCTTAAAAGTCTCAAAAACATCAGATTTCTTTTTAATATAGTAGATCCATACCTTCCTTGTAGCATCATCTATGAACATAACATAGTACCGTGATCCTCCAATAGAGGCTACCTAAGCTGGTCCCCACACGTCTGTGTGAACAAGCTGCAACTTCTGCCTTTTCTTAGTAGACCCGGTCTTGAGAAAACTAACCCTTTTCTGTTTTCCAAATACACAATGCTCACAAAATTCTAGATCCATACTTTTCAAATCTGAAAGCATACCTTTAGACTTAAGAATTGACATCCCCTTCTCACTCATGTGGCCAAGCCTTGAGTGCCACAATTTAGCATCCACATCTGAAGTAGATAATACAAAAGGAGATTTGTTAGTAACACAATTACACAAATAGAGAGTACCTTCTCTCTTACCTCTGGCCATAACAAGTGCACCCTTGGTCACCTTCCAAGAATCTGCTGTGAGAGTTACTATACAACCCTCATCACCTCGCTTACCTGCAGAAATCAAATTTCTCTTCAAACTAGGAACATGCATCACATCTCTCAACACCCATGTGTTGCCATTTTGCATCTTCAGCTGCACTTTACCTTTGCCAGTAATCTTACA
>JARHVA010003238.1:240000-255000 GCA_037957365.1 Torreya grandis
AAATTCAAATTGAAAAGTGTTCAATTTAAAGCATTTTCCACTACCATTATTAAAGGGAAGCTTGGCTTTGCCTAATTTAGTTTTGATAAATCATGAATGCTTAATGAATTAAACTATAACATTTGTAAAATTCACATAAAAATAGAATTTATGGCCTAGAAGATGTTGAAACTTATTTTCGATACTAAAAAACATTTGTTAGGATAACATGTGACACTTAAGCTTTCAAATACGTTTCAACATAAATGACAAGAATCCATGTCAATTATATTGTGGAGTGTTAACTATGAATTCCTCCTCCACATTGATAATCATTAAATTCATAGTGATTCTTGAAAATTCCTTGAGTCAATGCATGAGGGTACTCATCTCTAAAAAAAATTTAAAATGATTCTTGAATTGCTGGCTACACCTATGAAAGGTGATGAAAAAGTGGTTACCTTTCTGCTAAAATTAAAAATTTAAATCGTAGTTAAATGGTTGTAACTATAATTTGATTCAATATCAATTACTTTTTTTTATTATTCACCTTAAAATTTATGAAAAAATTCCCAATTTTAATTATATTCTCAATTCTAAGCATTAAAGTAAGCCATATATCCTTGACCTTACCACTTAGTTTCTCTCATAATTGAAGAAGATCAATTTATGAATAATTTAAATTCTAAAGAGAATGAAACTCATTCACTTCTCAATATTAACCCTATTTTTTAAAATAATAGAAATAATAAATGTAACACTAATTATGGTAAAGGTAAAAATAGGAACAAGAGATATAATAATAAGAATCATAAATATTTGTTTAATAGAAATTGTAATCTATGTGGTAAATTTTGTCATAGAAAGGAAACTTGTTCAAAAAACAAAGATAGAGGTAACAATCAATCTTCTAATAATAACAAAGGGAGTAAATCTATTCAAAATAAGTATAAAATTCAAAACCCTAATTAGAATAAAAATTAGGACCAATATTTAAATGTTCAAATTAAGGTAAACCCACATTTGACTAGTGTGAAACACAGCCAAATGCAAAGGGATATTTGTGTTACCAATTTAAGGAAACAACAATAATGCTAGATAAATAAAAAGAAATAAAAGTAAGGGCACAACAAGACCAGCTAAAATAATACAAAACAACCATGAGACAAAAAGGAGCCAAATAAAACCAAAAGGAAAGATAAACACCAACAAGGAAAAAGAGACCAATCAAGATAAAAATAAATAGAAGGAAATACCAAAGATCCTAGAGGTGGTTTTCCCCCACTTTCCCATGGGTCCTAGAACCCAATCCATATTTTCACACCTATTTCGGTATTTCACCTAAAGATAGGTATGGGGTGCTCTTAATGGTTGGCAAAGAAGAACTAGTCTCTCATGAATGAAGCCCAATAGAGATCAAAATCAAAAGCTCTTCTCAGTCTTCCAAATATTTTATGCATGGGGTGATAAAAGTAGACACTAGGCCCTTCTTAACCATCAATTTGGTTCTAGGAAAGAGCCCCACCCTGAATTTTATTAATTTATATTCTTATTACCTTGACCTCTAGGTATTTATTCTTGAGACCAACATAAGGAGAACATAACCTTTTTTTAGTTGATCTAGTCCCCACCACATTTATAGTCTCCTACTCAAGGGCATCTAAGGATTATATAACTAGGGTTGAGAGTTTTAAAATAGGTTCATCCAATACTTGGGTCTCAGTTTCCATTTACTTTGACTCCTATAACTCCCCATGTTCCATAATTAGCTTCTTCATTTTTCTAGCTTTATCTTTGGAAACTGTCAAATCCTCTATGATCAACATTTATCATTTATAACATGTTTTAAACCTTTTCACAACCAAATTCGAGCCCAAATTTAATGATATCACCTTTTTTTATTTCTAGATAAACATTTTTGAAGAGAAAGAGAATAAGATCTTTATGTGAAATAAAGACCTTATTGTTATCCTAAAATTTACAACATAGTTTTCGAGGGACCATAATAGGAAGAATGGAAGGCTAGTTTTATAAAAATCCTTAAAGCTATTTGATAACATGAAATTATGTGACCAAATTAAGCTAAATTTGGAGTCGAAAGTGAGATACATCATTACTTATTTGCATACTTCATGTCAAGATTCTAGATGATCAACACACCTAAATATTTTGATGACTATTTTAACTTTATTAAGATAACTAAAAAAATTAAGAGACCCATTCATCTTTCATAATCTTATCTTTTTAATATTTTAGGTTGTGGAATGTGAGTCTCATAGCTTCAGCACTAAAAAAATCATATACCTCCATTCTCATTCTTATCATGACTACTAGTTTGTCCATTCATGTTGAAGTGAACTCTATAGACAAGATATTATCATTTATAATAATATTCAACATGAATTAGGTAAGTCCTTCACTCTCAATAATGTTCCACACTAGAATATATATATTTTTAAATTTCAAATAGGATAAGGGTTCAATATTTCTCATTCCTTATTTTTTTATCTGACTCATGGGAGTCATGCCTGGATACATCATCCTTGAATTTTTTAGTCCCTCGAGATTCTTACAAAGAAACCATAAGAGCAGAGGCAATGATGAAAGAAAGTAAAATAACACACATTGAGAAAGGTGTGTAAAATGATAGGAAGGTAAGCCATGGGAAACATTTAATCTAAAATAGAACAGGTAAAAATAAATTCGTAATAATGAAAGTAATCATGAAAAGGACATGAATGGGAAATCTAACCCTAGTAAGCAAGGTAATGATAACAAGGTGAGAAACATCTAGTCAAGAAGAGGGATACCACATCATACCAAGGTATGGGATGACAAGATGGTAATACAAGTTCCATAATGGAGAGATAAAAGGATAATTAAATGAAATTATCAAAAGAAGAGTGAATGAATCCAATCTAACAAAAGTGGATATATGTCATAAAATGATCTAATATATAAATTAATAAAAATATCCAATAAAAATGGTCAAAACAAGTGACTTACCACTTTTAAATTCAAACACAAGAAGAAAATAATGAAAATAAGAATAAGGTGGATCCAAAATGGGAAGGAGGTGCGAGAAAATTTCTAAAATAAAGGAAAAAATAAAATACCTCCAAGAAAGAGAGTCCACAAAAAATTTAAAATAGGAAAAAAAACAAGAATCCATGTACCGATCTAGATCAAGATATGAGAAAAAGCATAGATTACCACATGGGAAGATGAAATATTATAACCCTTTAAGGATTAAGTCATTTAATTTTCAAAAGGTTACTTTGAGTACCCTTCACAATTTCCACTTGCATGTCTTGTACCCACTTTCTTTGAGTATGTTGCCTTACTCCTTGCTTTTTTTCATTTCCATAGTTAGCTTTACTCTTACGCTATCAAAGTTTCCTATGTGGGAACCAAGATCTTGATAATGGTAAACTATCACATTCTTGATTTTGTTATGGGGATCGGTTGGCACCCTTGGTGGAGGGGGAACAATAGGGAATTTTCTTCTATTGAGATAGATTGACATATAATAGATCCTTGAGGGAAATGAACATATTATTAGGTTTTTGAGATATAGAATTAGTATTAAACATACCCTTTCTCTCATAATGGTAAATGGATCATATGGTTGTTGATAATTAAGGGACTAGTGCCATTATGTCTAGTTTAATTAGAATTAATGGTTTATAAATAATTAAATTACCATGATTATTTGATTCATCTTTTTGTTTTGTAGAAACAGGTGGCCTCACACCTCCATTAACCAAATAAATGGAGTCTCCCTAAATAACCATTCAATCCAAGTGATATTGTAAATAAATGTTATCCTCATGTCATTGAATCAAATAAGAGTCCAAAAAGGGAGAGTTAGTCTATATCTACACATTATTCTCACCATGTGGTATCAACCCAAAATCTAGCAAATAAAATTAATTACAAACCATAACATACCCATTAACTAAAGAAATTAATGAAGGATCCAAGTATTTCTTGTTGTTGGGGGGTGTTTAGTGTTTAGACAAAGCCTCCCTAAATTTTCAATGTAGGAGAAAGAATCACAAGGTCTCAATAATCCATTCATATTAAATTATTGTCTCTATAATCTATCCTTAAACCTTAATATAATAGTCTTCGATAATGGTTTGGATGGGGAGATCAAAAACATGAACCTGGCCTCATACAAACTTTTCCTAGATCAAGTGGATAGGTGAATTTCTAAGGAATCCAAAGGCCCTAATTATCCCCAAAATGGCATCTTCATGCTAGAACTCAAGTAAGATTTATGGGAGTTAAATATAGAAAGTAAAATCATCATTAAAATCCTCCTCTAGATAAAGATCCAATCTCCATTTAAAAATTAAGAAAACATTTCTACCCATGAATCTATGTCCTTATGTGAGAATTCTTGACATGTCTCATTTTTTGGAGAAGATAATGAGAAAAAAATGTCTTTCTATTATATTAAATTCCATAGTATGCATAGGCCTCCAATTTTTTATTACCTAAGTCATTAATATTTCAATGCCTAGGTAGATCCCTTTGAATTTAACCAAAAAAGAGGGATCCAATTGATCCTCACCCATCTCCACAAGTGAATCAAAAATCAAAATTAACAACCCATCTTATACATTATAGGGGATCAACATCATATCTATTAGAAAAGGCCCATTATTATTAGTTTTTGTAAAATTCAAATGTTTGGATTAAGATAAACCCAAATTTTAATTGGTGTCAAATTTTTCCCAAAAACATCAGGAAGTCTAGGCCTCTCCCTGGATTACAAGAGGTAAAAGTAGGTGTAGCTCAAGTAAACAAAAAAGGACCCATTAAAAAAAATAAAGATAGTAGAAGGATCAACAATTACTTTTGACCGGTGTGAGAACTAACCAATTTAATATTGACTAAAACTTGACTTGGACTAATGGAGAAAGAAGCCCATCTCTCAAAATAACAATCGGGGACCTACAAATTGATTTTGGCTAGATCAGGAATTAGCCTAGGGATAAATGGAGTTCTAGGTCTCCAAAACCAATAAAAGACCATGAACCATTAAAGGAGAAATAGAGGACTTAATTCCAATATTAGGCACAAGGGGGCCTAGATCTGTAAAGAAACTTTCCAAAAGTGCCAACTACTTGCAGGATACCTATGGAACATAAATCATTGAAGGATATATCCCAACAACCAAAATGTGTAGGGCTAAAATAGTTAAAACTAACATAAACAACCAATTTAAATTAAAAATTCAAAATAGGAGTGCTTAGGAATGTATCCCCAATGGGCAACAAGAAATAAAAATTAAAACCCCACCAACCAAAAGTACCACCAAAAATAAGTAGTCAACATTCCAAATTCAAACATGAATAAAATTTTAGTTCAAAAAATCAAATCCAACAAAGGGAGTCAAATTTGAAATAGAATATCTATGAATAGAACCTATAAATTTTATCCCAATTGAAAAATGTTGAATCATCCAATCCACCATCCAAATTAAATGTCTAACAGATCAAATGTAATAGCTAGAATGCTAATGCCATCAAGTGACAATTGGGGGTCTAGGTTTGAATCGTAATGAGGTATGAAGGGTAAATAAATTTAGAAAAGGATACCAACCTCAAGACTCCAAAATGATCCTCCTAATATCAGTATGTAGTAGACATGACAAAAGGAAATAGTATAGCAATAATAATCAGAATTAAACCCTAACAAAATAAAACATCTAACATGATAACGCATAACTATAACATCAAATTAAGGATCAAACTATTTTATAGGAAAGTATCTAACATTACCAAATTCCTAAAGTGGGGTCTTCCCCTCTTATTTTTACATTATCCTATATTTTCTCTTCTTGTCATCATCCTTTTCTTAGTGTTACTACTATTTTTTACCATTATAAGGTAATCTATTATTATTATTATTGACCATTGGAGAATAGGCTCATATGAAATATCATTAGGTTTAATAACTTTATGATGTACCATCTTAATTTTCATCAAGGATTCAATATTTTAAAAAGGATCCACATCTTCCTTTGACTCAAAATTGGCATTTCATTTATTAATAGATATTTTCCCTTCTTTTGAAAGGTCTTTATCAAAGGGCCTAATAACAATTCCAAGTGGAATTAAGACTTCTATTGCCTTATTTTTGTTAATCACATCCCTACACAAGATTTAAACTCTTTTAGCATCTTCCTTGGGATATTATTTGATCCTTGAGTGTGCTATCTTCATCAAATTATCCTTGCCTCGATCCTCTATCACTCATCCTTCCACACATAGGGGTATTGAGATTTATTTTTGCTTAAAATTTGAGATTTCACATTTTTACTTGCTTTTACTATACTAAAGCTATTTTTTACTGAACTAGATCCTACACTTTGGTCCTCTAGACCTTCCTCAATAATTTTCAATGATTTAGTGTTTCTTTTGTCTTACTCCTCTTATTCATTTCATACTTGTGGATAAAAATGTGGTAACTAGGACAAATTTTGTTGGCTCTTTCAAAAAATACATTCTGAGTCCAAACTTCTAATTTAGATTACAATTAAATAGAAATAGGTAAAACCCTATCTTAGTCCACATTGAAATATGCTTTGGATAAAATTAGACTACTTTTAGCCTCGGTGATAGAGTCAATTAAAAAAGGAGATCCAATAGCTTTCACAATCCCCAACAATATATTGTCCTTCCAAAACTCAATTGGAAGAGATGAGAGCATAAACCAAAGTAGGATAACCCTAAAATGATCTTCAAATTATTAAAATCAAATTTCCATTTTTTTCAAAGTAAGAACCCACTTACTAAGAGTTTAGATCCCTCTTTCAAGAATACAAGCATAATCTTCTTTGTTTTAAAAATATAACAACATGAATCCATTAAGCATGGACATTATCCCCACTTGTCCCTTAATTTTTATCCCTCTTTGGGCCCAATCACAAACCACATATAAATTGGGTATAAATCCATTAAACTTTCCAATAATAATATTCTAAAACTCATTTTCATCCTGGTTAAGAAGTTCATCTGGGATTTCCAAAAACACCTCTTTCCCATAGCTAATGAAATAATATCCTAGTAATTTTTCCCATAAATTGGTTGTCCTATAACCAAATCAGCCCATAAAGGACCATTCTCATTGACATTTTAACTAGATAACTCATTCTCAATGCACCTTCCTGACTAGTATTATTGTGAGATCCATTCTAATGCACTCTTGATACCATCTTCATCATCATCCAATGATTCCCCATCCATGAACCTGATATGTTTTAGTAACTATGTTACATTAATTTTTCTTATGAATTTAGCAAAATTCAAGTGGTATTACATTATATGTTGCTATATTTTCTTAGAATTAAATGAGTGGATTTTAGTTAGCGATACATTACAAAATATTACTTGCATATGTAATATTTTATGTGATTCTAGAGATATCTCTGAAAATATTTACTTAGAAGATAATTGACTTTTAGAAGCAACTAAGCAAGGAAAGATAAAATTTTCAAATGTTATCTTCAATGATGTATTGTATGTACCTAAGCTTAAAAATAACTTATTATCTTGTTCCTAATTTACCAATGATAATTTAAAAGAAACATTTAGTAAAGATAGCTAGTCCATTAGAAACTAATCTAGGTCTTTGATTGTTGAAGGGGTTCAAAAGAATGGTTTATACATTTTCTCTCATTTTATATATTTTTACCATCCCCATTATGGGAATCTATATTGTTGAATAATTTTCTTGGTTTTAGAACCATTGTCAAATATCATGTCCATGATGCTAGTTAGATTATTTATATTGATTATTATTAGTGTCATATTATTCTAAAACACTCTCAGTGTGAATAGTTGATGTCATTCGATATTATAGTAGACTATTACTTTCAATTAGAAATTAATGATAATTATTATCGATCTAGTTTTTTATTATTAAATGAAGTAATGTGACCTTATAGGGTGGTCCTTATGTGCCTTGAGTTGGTAAAATAGTATTCAAGTTTAATCTAGTTATGATTCAAAATTAAAACTCTTGATTTTCATTTGTGAAAATACGAGAAGAATTGACACCAATACATAATCATGCATTAGTATAGGTAATTAAATATATAACCAAGGAAACACATGGGTGCACACAATTTAAGAGTAGTTAGAATATTTTAAATCCTTTGGGAAAGATAAATTTGATGTTATTCTTGTCCATATTGTCAATTATCATTTTAGCCATGGTAGGGCTACCATACAAAAAACTTCACCCTAAAATGGGTATGGTATTTAAATGGGAATCTATATTGTTGAATAATGCTCTTGGTTTTAAAACCATTACCAAATATCATGTCCATAATGCTAGTTAGATTAGTTGTATTGATTATTATTAGTGTCATATTGTTCCAGAACACTCTCAGTGTGAATATTTGATGTAATTCAATATTATAGTAGTAGACTATTACTTTCAGTAAAAAAATTATGATAATTATTGTTGATTTAGACTTTTGTTATTAAATGAATTAATGCGACCTTGTAGGGTGTTCCTAATGTGCCTCGAGTTGTAAAAGTGGTATTCAAAGTTTAATCTAGTTGTGATTTGAAATTACAACTCTTGATGTTCATTTGTGAAAATATGATAAGAATTGACACCAATACATAATCATGCATTAATATAGGTAATTAAATATAAAACCAAGGAAACACTTGGGTGTATAATTTAGGACTAGTTAGAATATTTTAAAGCCCTTGGGAAAGGTAAATTTGATGTTATTTTTGTCCATATTGTCAATTATCATTCTAGCCATGATAGGGATACCACAAAAAAAAGTTCACCCTCAAATGGGTCTAGTATTTAAATGGGAATATATGTTGTTGAATAATGCTCTAGGTTTTAGAACCATTGTCAAATATCATGTCTATTATGCTAGTTAGATCAGTTGTATTGATTATTATTAGTGTCATAATATTTTAAAACATTCTTAGTGTGAATATTTGATGTCATTCAATACTATAGTAGACTATTACTTTGAGTTACAAAATAATGATAATTATTGTTGATCTAGTTTTATGTTATTAAATGAAGTAATGTGACCTTATAGGGTGGTCCTTATGTGCCTTGAGTTGGCAAAATAGTATTCAATGTTTAATCTAGTTGTGATTCAAAATTACAACTCTTGATGTTCATTTTTGAAAATATGATAAGAATTGACACTAATACATTATCACGCAACAGTATAGGTAATTAAATATAAACCAAGGAAACACTTAGGTGCACAATTTAGGACTAGTTATAATATTATAAACCCGTTGGGAAAGGTAAATTTGATGTTATTCTTTTCCATATTGTTAATTATCAATTTATTTGTGATAGGGCTACCATACAAAAATGTTCACCGTCAAATGGGTCTAGTATTTAATATTTTCATGGAGTTTATGATAAGTCTTAAACTAGTGATTAAATCACCTAAGGGTATTAAAATCCACCACCCCCATGGACCATGGCCTCATGTTGTAAATTACAAATTTATAAATAAATAATTAGTTTATAAATTGGGGGAAATTAATTGATACATTTATTTTTATTTTATTTTAAAATCCTCCAAGTAACTTTAAACCCAAGCCTCAACTAATGTCAAGGATGGTACCATGGAGAGTTAAGGACCTTGGAGACATCTTTATCCTATCAAAGATATTAAAGGAATTATTTATTTCTCCCAAGTGGAGGACACGGAAATATTCCCCTTAGTCCTTGTGGAATGCAACTGGGCAAGTAGAGATTGAATTGGAAGAGAAGGATGGAGTATCATTTCTATAAGATAAAAACATTATTTTTGATGGGAATAAAGCTACCAAGGGAAAAGTGGTGCCATGTTTGGCAAAGGATTTTTATTATCTATTTAGTAAATTTTGGTATGAAGGAAAGATGGTGTATTTCTAACTTGGGAGACCCTTGGGTGATGTGGGAGAAGCACTTAGCCATTTTTTCCCCCTTGGTTTGGCATGGAAGGAGATAATCAAGGAGATTACATGGATATATGAAGCAAATTTATAGTTAAATAAACCATACAAACCCTAGCCACACCCATCTACTTGGGAATGAGAAGGTAAGAGTAAATTCAACCATGTTTAACAAAATTTATAGTGGAATGTATGGCACATTATTAAAGGATTTGTATTCAATTTTTCCTATATTTAATAGATTGTGCACACCAAAAAATCATTAGTAAAACATGTATTTAAATAGTATAACTAATAACTTTTATGTCTACATAAACATGCATGTGATGGTTGATTTAACACCTTGAATGGTTGAGTGAAATAAATGCATGGCTGGTTTATCGCATATTAAAAACCATGGATAAAACATGTATTTAAATGGAAGAATCGATACCTTTATGGTTGCATAAACACACATGTGATGTTTGATTTAACAGCTTGATTGGATGAATGAAATAAAGCCCTACATGGTTGGTTTTACACAAGGAATGATTGAGTTTGTAAAATGGGATTGAAAACATATTTGATTAGCTAGGTTAAAATATTTAAATAGTTGCTTTACTTCATACACTTGCTAGGCTGATTTGTGACATATATATGGAGTATGAAAATACATTTGTATGGCTGATTTCAGCATTATATGGTCATATATACAATTATATGGATGGTAATGCATTCTTTTATTATATATACATATGTATGGATTGAGTGTATACCCTTGCATTGATGATATTAAATTTCATGGTTGTGTATCCATATGAATGGATCAGTGAAACCATTTTAATTATGAATGTTTCTAAAAATAATGGGAGCCGGGGGTGGGGATGGAGTTGCATGAGTTTTTATGCATAATGAAATAAGTGCAATGTAAGGTTTCAATTCTAATTTATATTGTTGTAACCATACACTAGTATGCAAAGGAAATATTGTATATTGTATTTGTATGGCTCACTCTTTATGTGTTTGATTGTGTATATGTTTTTATGCTTCTTACACACACTGGTATGACTATATTATCTTGGGATAGCTTGTGCAAATGTATTGTTTCACTTAAGTATACTCTACTTGGCTTGTGCAAGCATTCATATGGATTGAGAAAATAATAGTATGGCTATGCATATAATTATATGGTTGATCTTATAATTTTTGTGTCCTATTATATTATTCAAAATTCTTGATTAGCTCTATTATATTTATATAGTCCATTTAGGTGCATTGTTGTGTATTTCATGACATGTTTATAAAACTGCATGTACTTTGGGAAAATATGGATGATACATCACTCTTTGTATGGGTTTTAGAGGTACTACATTACCTCCTCAGGTTCTCAGGCATTGGGCCTCTAGTTAAAGGTTTCTCACTCTTGAATAATGAATAACTTCTTGACATCTTGTTTATTGATTATACTTCAATATTTATTACCTTGGACAAGAATAATCTAGAGTAGGTTACAAAAAGGATTAATATTTATTGCTCTACCTCAATTTCTTAAGATGTAATACATTAATCATGTATTCTACAGTGGAAATATTGGCCACCTGATTGGTTGACAAAGTTTGGCTAGAATTAGAGAGGACTAGATAAGATGGTCATATATTTGGGTATTTTGTTTGCCTTAACCCCATCCTTCAAAAACTTGTGGGAATGGGTCTTTGATAAAATCAATAAGAAAAATTGCAAATGGAAGAGCCACTTGCTATCACTACCAATTAAAATCCAAATTTTCTACAAAGTCCTTTCTTCATATATCATATAATATACTTCATGTTGGTTATGTGGTAAAACACAAGTCAACATGCTACATAGAAATATAAGATATTTCCTTTGGTTGTATGGAAAAGGGGACAAGAATACTCATGTGGTCTTGTGGAAATTTTACTCAAAACCCAAGAACATTGGTGGATTTGGTCTAAAGGAGCTTTGGTTGTAGGGGACAACCTTGATAGTTAAATGGATTATTAGAGCCTCTATTTGGAATGAGCCCTAAAAATTACTTTTT
Organism: Torreya grandis; assembly: GCA_037957365.1. Lineage (NCBI taxonomy): Eukaryota > Viridiplantae > Streptophyta > Pinopsida > Cupressales > Taxaceae > Torreya > Torreya grandis. The sequence continues at coordinate 251,965 of JARHVA010003238.1, forward strand.
AAGCATAATATCATGTGAGGCTTTCTAAAATGGAAGCCAAATTTGAAAGGATTGAATATTGCTAATGTGCTTGTAGGACCTTTCATAGTTAGAATTACTAGCTCTCCTATATTTGCATTTATTTTCTCTACGTAGGATTTAACCAAGCCTTTCATTTCTTTAACCAAGCTATAGATCTATTTTGTGAAACTTGAGTGTCACCAAGATTCCACTAGCCCTCACTAAGGGATACTCTACCTTTCACTAGTACACTAAAGGATAAAAGAAATTTAAGGATCTCTTCTTCCATGGGCATTGGGCTTCATGGTCTAAACATAAATATAGATTTTAGCTCTTGGATTATCAATGAATAATATTCACGCTACTCTAGGCAGCTCTCAAAGGGAATAACAAGGTGGTATTTATGGAGGATGAGGATAAATTATGGGATAATATGAAGGGGAAGAAAGGTCTACCTCTGCTGAAGTAATCAACATATATGCTCGATAAGAAACTTTCCTATTCCAATGTCCCTTATGTTACCCTTAATCATATTTGGTCTATAGTTGATCCTTTGCATGCTTAGTCTTTTAGGTTTGTGGTAATCTGGTCTTCTTGTCTTAAACCTAAGAAGTCATATTTTCAATGGTTATTAATGTATAAAATGTTGGTTGTGGGTGTTGTTTTGAATAATTGTGGTCTTGCTAATCCCCTAAGTATCTTTTGTAGTGATGTTAAAAATGTTTAAAATGTGTTTTATCTTACCTATTTGTTATTAACTTGTGGAAAAAATGTATTAAACCTTAAAACATTGTATTCAAATATGAGCTTCGATGGATAAACATTACTTTTGGATATGCTTGTCCCAAAATTAAATTTCATCTTTTTTCCATAAATTTTGGCTTATTTTCTCTACTTAAATTCCTTGTTTTTTATGGAAACAAAATAACCTAGAAGTGTTTCAAGGTAAGGCTAGAGTTGTTACTAATTTCACAATTGAATTCATTCTTCACTTTTTTCCTTCAAAATTTTCATTTAGTTGAAGATTCTATGGGACTAGCTTGAAAGTTTCTAAAGATAGGGTTACACAATGTGAATTTGGATTACTTGTTATACTCAAGAGGATACCCAAGATTGAGCCCACATCTAGATTGGGTTGCATTTCACCCAATAGCTATAGAGGTACAATTTTTGAGTTTAAGTGGAAATACATTAAGGATGCATATTTTGACTAGGTTGACAATCTAGTGAAGGAGTGGATCACCCAATCTAAGTCATACAATAATGGTATTAGTGAGTGGGTGGCTATAAATGATAGTGATTTTTAAGATCTTTTTAGTGAGGCACATGGTGGGTACATTATCATAGAGGATAAGGAAAACTTCACACTATTTGACATAAAACTTTGTTTGAAAATAGTTGATGAGATTTTAATGACAACCCCCTCATCTTAGACTACCTTTCCTAATGTTTCTATCTAGGGAGTGTAGGCAAAAATTTGGAAATAGATTGACAAGAACATAAAAACCTTCTCTATAAAATTAGAGAAGTTGATTGAGGGTGGAAGTTCAGTAGACATGGATGATGTACTTGAGTATATAAGTGAGAACAATATAAAAGGCCTCTCAGACAAATTTCATCACTACCTTGCCAAATTACTTCCTAGACATCGACTAACTAGAAATGCTAGTGTTAAAATATCTTTCGAGGGGAATACCTTGTCTAGTCCAGATGGTGGCCATGATGGGGAAGGTACTGCATATAGCATGGTGTTAGACCCATACCTATGATTTTACCACATTTGGGTGGCCTCTGATTACCTTATTTTTGCTCTGGTTGTACTAATGTGATTGTTCTTCTTTTAGATACCTATTTGGTGCCATTATTTGTTAAACTGATGGCTATTTTTTTATCGGCTACCTAGTTGGTGCCTTTTCCTTTTACACTATTCATTTTTTTGGGCTACTTATTTGGAGCTACTTTAATATTAAATTATTGATTATTAGGACTATGGGCAGGGGATGCCCCACCTCTACTTTTTGTTTTTTTTGATATTATGTATAGTTTTAGCATCTAAGATGCATATATTAGTAATTGATCTTCAATATTTATATTAAAAAAAACATGGATGGAATAGTTATATTTTGAGTTTAGTTCCTTTTATGTACAATAGATAATTATATTATCTTATAAGTGTCAATGGCATGTTTAAGTGGCTCTATTTATATTAAATGCATTGATGAGTTCAAGTTGTATGCATCAATGGTATAATTAAGTGGATGTGACTATATTCAGTACATTGACAACTTTAAACTACATGGTTGAGATCATTTGTGTGCATCAATGGTATGACTAAATAACTATGTTTTATGTTAATGAATTTATTATATGCATAATTAATAAATTACATGGTGGAGTCCATTTGTAAAATGCATATAGAAAAACATGTACTGTTGGATATATACTTGAAGGCTGATTTACATTTGATAAGGATGAATTCAAGCACTAGTATGATTGGGAATAAATGTACAAGGGTTAATTGAGACATTTGTATGATTTTTCTTGCATTTAAAATACTAATTTTGAACTTCAATATGATTATGAGTACATTTCCAAAAGCTGATTTATTACATTATTATGGTTTTTGCAAAATGGTTCAAAACATACCTTACGGACTAAATACATACTTGAAAGTTATATATTTTTTACCAAATATATATATATATATATTGAAATTATAAAATAACTACATAATGATCTTATAGTTCATTTTGGTACGTTGGGTGTACTTTAAGATATGTTTATACAAGGGCCTAAATTTTTTAATGTATTAAGGGAATATTTATTAGTGAGGATTTCACTGGTTTTAAGAATTTAGAAATAGAAACATCACTAAGTTAATTTTTGTATGCATAATGAATTGACATCCTTTTATAATTATTATGTTTTAATTGGCTAATTTTCTCACACCTAGAATGGTTTCCCTCACATTTTCATGGTTGAGTAAATGTAAATTGTGTGAGCAATTGAATGTATAATGTGGATGAATACGTGTGG
>JARHVA010003238.1:260000-272500 GCA_037957365.1 Torreya grandis
TAATCCTTGAGGCATGAGTGGTTGTTGATAACCATTTCCAGTTTAGTGGATATGTAGTGATGGGATTTATGTAGTACATTCCTTCTTGGAAAATGGTGATGATATGCTCAATATATTTCACGCTGATTGTGTGCATGAAGCATTGGATAATGGCTTGAACCAAGGACAATGATTTAAAGAGAAATGTTGAATCCTATAGGTTATACTCTCATGAAGATGACTTTATTGGCATAAATGCTTGTTATAGTCATGGGTTTTTTGACATTTATGCAAATAATTAAATATATAACTATTTTTAGATTATTGATAGATGAAATTTATACCTTATAATAAGGTCTTTTGTGGTATAAAATGACCTATTGGACATTGAAATGGCATTGTCATGACTATTTGATTGAATATTGAAAGATTAATTATGGCATGTATCATGTTATAGCCTTAATCAAGTAGGTGGATGCCTCAGTTAATGTTTTTGTAGTTGGGTAAGAACATCCATTTTTGTTGTATGTATGTACTTTCATGTATAGGTCACTTTAGATGATTTTGGGAAGCCATGTTGCAATCTAAAATTTTATTAAAAATCTAGTTGTTTTGGGTTTTTTTAACTACTACCATAGAGATGCAAGTTTATGATGACATTTTCCATTTTATTAAAAAAATGTGCACAAAGTAATAAATTAAATGGGGTTGGTTGACTACTTACAAGGTTTTTTGGAGAAATTTTCTAAGGTGGCCAACCCAATGACTTCTTTATTTCATAAAGTTATAATATTTTATTATGATGATTATAAATAACAATTAGATAGTGATAAGATGTTCACATCTTCTCACAGTAGACATTGGCTACCATGCTCTTATGAAATTGAATTTCAATTCAACTTACCATCCATAAACTAGGTTTGAAATAAATAATCGAAGCAAGTATTGATCTAGTGGAATCCTATAATTGAAAGTAGTGCTATGTGAGAAGATGGAAACCTCAAGCATAACTTTTATCCTCATTTAATTTACTAAACTACAAGGCTGGTGTTTTTTTTGTGAGGGTGAGGTTGTAACATCCCCCTTCTAGGTAGTTGTGTTGTTGAATAACTCTCTCATTTTTATAACCATTTTAATATATCATTTCTATAAGGTGGGTTACATTAGTTATGTTGATGATTATGAGTGTAGCTCTATGTAAATAATCAATGTACTTGACTATTATTTTTAGTTAGAAAATAATGATAATTATTGTTGATTCACTTTTCAGTTACTAAATGTAGTAACGGGACCTTGCAGGGTGGTCCTTATGTGCCTTAGGTTAGCATAAGAGTATTCAAAGGTTAATCTATATGCGATTCAAGATTACAACTCCTGATTTTAATTTTTACAAATTTGATAGGAATTGAAACCATTACATAATCATGCATTAGTTTAGGTAATTAGAGTTTCAACCAAGCCAGTAGTTGGGTGCACAATTTATGACTACTTACAGTATTTCAAAGCCATTGAGAAAGGTAAATTTTATGTTATTCTTATCCATATTGGCAATTATCATTTTAGTTGTGGCAAGGACACCATATGAATGAGTTCACCCTAATATGGGATTGGCATTTAACATTTGCATGGGATTTAGGCTATGTTTTGAAATGGTGAATGAATCACCAAATGGAATTAAATTCCCCCAGCACCATGGATAATGGGCTCGTGTTGTAAATTGTAAATTAATAAAATCAATAATGGTTTTAGAAATTTGGGGAAATTAATTAATATGTTTATTTTTTTTTATATAGAAATCCTCTGAGTCAATTTTAAACCCTAAGAGCCAAATCATGTCAAGGAAGGTACCATGGAGATTCAAGTACCTTGGATACATGTTTATCTTGGGAAGGATATTATAGGAATTATTTATTGCTCCCATATGGGGAACAAGGAAACATTCCCCTTAGTACTTGTTAGATGTAAGTGGGCAAGTGGATCTTGGTTAAGAGGAGAAGGATGGCACATTAGTTTTGCAAATCAAAATATTTTTTTTATGGGAATTAAAATACAAAGGGAAAAATTATTCCATGGTTGGTGAAGGAGAGATTTTATCCATTTATTAAATTTTGGTCTTAATGAAAAATGGCACATTTCTTCCTTGGGAGACCCTTTGGGGATGTGGGAGTAGTAGTTATCCATTTTTTTCACTTGGATTGGGATGGAAGGAGATATGAAACTAGAGCACATGGATAAATGAACAATAATTGTAGATAAGGAAGCCATACAAACCCTAACCACACCCATATACATGGGAATGAGAAGGTTAGAGTAAATTCATCAATGTTTAACAAATTTTATTGTGTAATGTATGATACCATATTAAAGGATTTTTAATGGATTTTCCATACATTTTTAATGGCTTGGATACAACCAAAAACCATTTATAAAACATATATTTAAATGGTATAATTAATGAATTGTATGGATTCATAAACACACATGTGATAGTTGATTTAACACATTGAATGGTTGAGTGAAATAAAACCCTACATGGCTATTTTATCACACCTAAAATCCATGGCTAAAACATGTATTTAAATGGTAGAATTAATACCTTGTATGACTACATAAACACACATGTGATGGTTGATTTAACACCATAAATGGTTGAATGAATGAAAACCCTGCATGACTAGTTTTACACATGGACTTATTGAGTTTCAAAAATGAGATTGAGAACATATTTGAATGGTCGAATTAACAATTTTAAATAGTTTCATTACTTCAGACACTTAAACAGGATAATTTGGAATGTGTATATGGACTAGGAACATAAATCTTTATGGATGATTTTAACATTGTATGACCATATATACAATTGTATAGGGTTGATTATATTGAGTTTTATAGATGGTCATGCAATGTTTGATTATATATAAAAATGTATGGGCTATGTTTAAACCATTGCATAGATGATACTGCATTGTATTTCTATGTATCCATATGAATGGCTGAGTGTAACCATTTTAATTATGAATGTTCCCTAAAGAAAGAAAGGGGAATTGATTTGCATGATTTTTATGCATAATGAAATATGAGGAATTCAATGTTTGAATTATAATTTATATGGTTTTAATCATACATTGGTATGAAAATCAAAGCCTATATTTTTCATTTATATGGCTCAATATTTCAGGGTCAGATTGTGCATTTGATTTTATGCTTAGTACACACATTGTTATACTTGTATTATATTGTGTTAGCTTGTGTAAATATATTATATGACTTATGCATACTCTACTTGGATTGTGAAATCATTCATTTAGATCGAGTGAATAATTTTATGGATATACATATAATTATATGGTTTATAGTATAAATTATGTGTCTAATTATATGATTTGAAAGGATTGATTAGCTCTATTATAGTAATATAGTCTAGTTGTGTGCATTATTGTGAATATCATGACATGTATATACACCTACATGTGCTTTGGGAAAACATGGATGGTGTATTGATAGTTGGAGTTCAATTACTTATATGTATAAGATATAATTATATGGATGAGTTGTATTATAAGAGTCAATGGCATGTTTAAGTTGCTTCATTTATATTAAATGCATTGATAACATACCAAACATGGCTGATTTTATCATGTATGCATCAATGGTATTATTAAGTGGCTATGATTATATTTAATGCATTGAGGACTTTCAATTACATGGCCAAGTTTATTTTTTGAATCAATTATATCATTAAATGTCTATGTTTTATATGAATGAATTTATTGTATGCATAATTAATAATTTGAATGGTAGAGTCCATTTTTTTTTATGGATATGGAAAAACGTATACGGTATGATATGTACTTCAAGGCTGATTTACATTTGATGAGGCTTAATTAAAACACTAGTATGATTGGGATTAAATTTATAAGGGTTAATTTAGACATTGGTAAGACTGTTCTTGCATTAAAAAGTTTGATTTTGAATATTGTTATGACTATGAGCACATTTTCAAAAGTTGATTTATTACATTATTATGAGTTGTGAATATAATTTGAATGGTTCAAAACATACCTTGTGGACTAATAATTGAATGTATGATCAAATATTTTTGATTGAATATATATATTTTGAAATGGTAAATTAAATCCATCATAGTCGTTTAGTTTAGGTGGGTGCCTTGTGTGCACTTCAAGATATGTTTATATAGTTGCATGTATTTTTTAAAGTATTGAGGATATATTTATAAGCGTGTATTTCATTGATTTTAAGAATTACATAATAACCACATGGTTTAGTTGATTTTTATATGCACAATGAGTCAATATCCATTTTTAGTGGTTACTTTTAATTGTCTAATTATTTCACAACTAGAATGGTTGCCCTCATATTTCCATAGATGAGTGAATATAGATTGTGTGAGAAATTGATGGTACAATATGGATGAATATTTGTGGTATATTTGAATGATTGTGTTTCTATGTTATCCATCTAAGCTACAGGGTTGGTTAAATTACTTACTCCTTTCACTTAAATTTGTTGTTGTCTTTGTATATGCTTGTGGCTTATTTGAAACAATAATTTCTTAACTTATTCAGGGATAGAGAGATAAATAGTTATTATACTCATAATTGATCCTAAAAAGGCTAAAGTGATTGTTTTATTGATTGTCCCTATTGAATGATGAGTCATTAAATGGGTTAATTTCATCTATTTGACCGGGTGTTCAATTTATAATGTGCAACCTATGGATCGTGTGGTATACTAGACCATTACACATTTTGTTAGAAATTGAATCATGTGTTTGGTTATGTTTTGTATATATGGAATAATTACCTACTTGATTTATTAAACTAAAATTGTAAACCTAGATAGATGGGTATATGTATTTGTGTGGCCAATCATTCACTTTTTTGGTTGTATATACATTTGCATAGGGCTGAGTATATGTATTTGTAGGGCCTATCTTGCACTTGTTTGGTTGTATATACATTTACATAGGGATTAGTATATGAATTTGTGTTTATAATCATGAATTTTTAGGTGGTATATACATTTTCATAGGGGTAAATATATACATTTTTATGACCAAACATGCACTTGTTTGGTTATATATACAATTGCATAGTTGAATGTATGCATTTGTGTTTCCAATCCTATACTTGTTTGGTTTTGTATGCATTTGAATAGGTTTTAGTATATGAATTATTATGGCTAATCATGTACTTATTTGGTTGTATATACATTTTCATAGGGATAAGTATATGCATTTGTATGGATAATCATGAACTTATTTCATTATATATACATTTGCATATGGCTAAGTATAAACCAAGTGATTATCAATTGAGTTGGTGTAACTTGTTACTTAGTGCATACAATGGAATATGGTATAACCAAGTGGGTAATAATAATTAGATTATTATTATGTACCTCACTACTCATGTCGATAGATACTCCTTATAATATTTGGGTACATATCACTTGATTATCATTATGAAATCATGTTCATAGACTAGCATGTGATGTATCTAAGTGGGTAATAATATCCAATTTGCTATTATGTACCCCGTTATTCATGCCAACATGTATATTTTATGATGTTCAAGTACTAAATAATTTGATTGCTTATTGTTGCAATCAATGCATGTGTTTACATGCATGCACATGGAATATCTGAGTGGGTGATGATAGATGGGTTGCTATTGTATAATTCATAGTTGATGCACATTGGTATTTATGATCTATGGGTGAATAAGATCATGTGAAGTATTTCTATCACATAAACAAACTAGAGCAAGGTCAGACATAAATAGAAATTAAATAAAATGGATAATTGAGGATTTAGTTGATTTTGGCTATGATTAGCCATTTTATGTAAAAGAATAAAATCATGGTCTCACTTTTATACTGATGATTATTGATTAGCTAACTTGGACTATGTGGTCATTAAATTGAAAACTTGCTAACTTTTCTTCAAGTTTAGACTTGATTGGCTGACACTCTGATCGACATGGTCATCTGATTTTTAATATTTTTGTCTACTCTCAACATCAAATTAATACATATGCTTTAATCAAATGAATTTATTAATATATATTTTACTCTTTTGGTGCTAAAAATAAAAATAAATGAATTTGAACCCTAATTTCTGGGGTCTCTACAATTTTCTTTTATCACATAGAAAAAATTAATCTCAATTAGGGCATGAAAGATTAAGTCATGTTAATTTTAAAAGTTTACATGATATGTCTAATCAGAATATTTATGCTTGATTTCTTTATATACCTTATCATCATAAAAACTGAGAGGGTTTCATATGTGGTAAGTAACATACTAAACCCTTTCAGAAGAATCATGGTCAAAATTCCTTACATTCTTTAGAATTAATTCATAGTGATGTTATAGGACCTATTGAAGTTGTATCTCTTAATGTTTGTTTTTGTTATTTTACTTTCATATATTATTATACTAGAATGATCTGGTTATATGTCATTAAAATTAAATTTAAATTATTTTCTAAATTAAAAAATTTAAAGCTATTGTTGAAAATGCTTCTATTTTTTTTACTAAGAGATGAAGATATGATAATGTTGGTGAATACTTAATAAAGAGTTTTATTATTTTTGAATTAGGTTTGTTATTCAAATGAAATTAAAAACTTCCTATTCCCTTCAATAAGATGGTATTTTTAAAAGGAAAAATCACACCATTATTGATATGACTAAAACAATATTATAATCTACAAGCATTCGTAAGTTTTATGGGCCAAAGCCATGAATACTATTGTGCATATTATGAATAGAGTCCATACCAAATATTTACATCTTCATATTCCTATAGAAATATGGTATAAAAATAAACAAAATGTGACTCATCTTAATATCTTTGCTAGTCCTACTTCTATCTTTGTTTCTAAAGTTAAAGGAAATAAACTTGTTCCAACTTCTCATTCTTACATTTTTATAGGTCATAGAGGTAAGACAAAATGTTTAAGATTTTATGATCCTTGTAAATGTTAGATATTTAAATATTAATCCTCTTATTATTGAAAAAAAAAATTATGAGACCTCTTTAGAACCTCCTCAATGTTTTTCTTTTGATGAAATTGGATCTCATATTTGTCCTTAGGAAAAACCATATGCCCTAGTGGAAGTCGATCCATCTTTACATAACTTGGAGTCTGAGAAACACCATGAGTTTCATGTTCAATATATAAGAATAAAATGGGAATAATCCCTAATCCAATATTATAATATTAATATGAACTTCAATTTGTTGAGGAATCCACTCAAGATGATAGATGGAATGTTGCTGTGCAAGTTGAATGTAATACCTTAATTAAAAATTAGAGTTGGGATCTCATAGAACCTCCACCAAAATTTCATATTTTTAGTTTCAAGTGGAATTGTAAGTGTAAATATAATTCAATTGGTAAAATTGACAAGTTTAAGGCTACATTAGTTGCTCAGGGTTTGCTCAAAAACTCATAATTAACTATGTTAAAACCTTTTCTCCTATAGTATCTAAATTAGTATTGGTATATTACATATTACTCTTATAGTAAAAAATGGTTGGATTATCTACCAAATTGATGCAAATAATTCTATTCTAAATATTGATTTAGTAGAATAAATACATATGGCTCAACTTAAAGGTCTCACAGATCCTAATAGAGAAAAAATCATATGCAAGTTAAATAAATATTTGTATGGTCTAAAATAAAATTCTCAAGATTGGTATTCTAAAATTACTTCTTTTTTTTTATAAAGAATTGGGTTTCTCTAAATTCTACTCTAATAATGATATCTTTTTTAAAGTTGAAAATGGCCATTTAATTTTAATTGTTTTATATATTGATGATATTTTAATTACTAGTGATATAACTAGTTTATTTCATAAATATAAAAAAATAAAAACTAATTCAAATGTTTGAAATGACTGATTTAGGAATTGTCTTATTTTTTAAGAATGTCTATATTTTAGGATAAAAATTCAATTGTTGTATCACAATATCAATATATTCATAATATTCTTGTTAAGTTTAACATGCTTGATTGTAAAACTACTATTGAGTTTGGTATCAAAGTTGATCCAAAACATGCATGTGAAAAATTAACCTTACTTTATGGTGATAACTTATTGATAATTTAATTTATCTAACCATTACTAGGTAAGATATTTCATATGTTTCTAGTATTTCTTATCAATTTATGTAGGATACATATTTGGATCACTGGAAATTAGGTAGATGTATTCTTTGTTATTTCAAAAGAAAAATTATTTTTTGTTTATTTTGTTCTTACAATGATAAATTTAAATGATATGAGTATTATGATGATGACCATTTTGGTGAAACTATAAATCATAAATCTACTTCTAGATATGTGTTTGAGTTTAGTGTAGGGGATATCACTTAGGGTAGACAGAAGCAACTTATTATTTCTATCTCTTATATATAATTAGAGTATGGACACGCTATGGAGGATACTAAATAATCTATGTAGTTGTGAAATATTTTGGGATAACTTCATTTGAAAGTTTCTAACGTTACCATCCCTCATTGTGATAAATAAATTTATACAGTTTTGGCAAAAAATCTAGTGTAGCACCAAATAAATAAACATATTTATGTTCTCATATATTTTATCAGAGATAAATTCCTCAATGGTGATACTAATATACATTTATATCCTACAAATAAACAAGTATAAGATATCTTCACAAAGCCACTTGGTACATCTAAGCTTTGTCAATTTCATGCAATGATGGGCCTCTTATAGTTTCCATTAAGGGGGAGTGTGCATGATAATGCAACTTCATGATGGCCATGTGTATACTTTTCTTCTCTATACTTCTTCTCACTATCAAAAATTGTAAACTTCATGTGGAAGTTATGTAATTTAATTAAATTATGTGTGGAAGCTTAATTTTGTACCCAAATACATTAAAAGCATACTTTGTAATAGAGGCACTTATGTTAGAAAAGGCTCCAAATATCCTTAGTGATTATTCATGAGAAACTATGAGATTGTAGTCCCATAATCATACTATTCTAAACTTACTTTTGATTAGTATATAGATTATAGTTTCTTTTGTTTCAAAAAGGTGGCGTTGGGGATGATGAAGGTTTTTAAATCCTTCAAATGTGTACATAGTAGAATTCCTTTTTAAAGTGACTATGACATTTATCCCCATTTATCATTAAATAGGAGTGTTAGATAATTTAATAAGTGGTGCTTTCCTCACCCTTATCTCACTTTAATATTTAAATCAATAATAATAATTTATTATTTATTAAGATGAGGTGAAAACCACTTGAAAATAAATAATTAAATTATATATTTTAATAATTATCAATGTAATTAAATTTTCATTATGGAATATATGGGACCATTGGTTACAAAAAACACCTCCCCTCATGAATAATATAAATAATATTCACCCCTATTGTAAATATATCTTGAACAGTCGATGTTTTATCATTCTCACAAGCTTTTGTGAAGAATAGGTTTAGTATCTGCGTGTGGCAAATACTAGTGTGTGAAGATATTTTAAGGAGTGAGACTAAGAAGATTTTATGTATTGGGGGAATTTTTTCAACTTTTAATAACGACTATGGGTTTTTTACATCCATTGGAGGTTTTCCCACCTTCTTTATGTGTTGTTTTATATTGACCTATTTGTATACGTTGTTTATCATTTTTCATTATAGATTTATTATGTATTATTATTGGTAAATAAATTTTATCAATATGTGTAATGTAATTTTTTCAAATTAAATTTATTCATAACACACCTGACTTATAATTTTTATTTGATTTTTTTAATTAAATTCATTGATTATATTATCTAAACTTTACTATAATGCTTTCATATTTTACTTTTAAACTTATATATAAATGTTAAAAAATTAATTATAATTTACAATGATATGTTCATCGGTTCTTTAATATGATTGTACACTTGAGAATATAAGACTAAAAAATAAATAATTATAATTATAAGTTATTACAATATAGAGTAAAGAGTGCAAACTATTTAAAGCACTAAGGTATGATTAATAAAGGATATTAAAGCTTTCCCTAAGTGTTGGACTATTACAAAGTAAACTTACTTTGGAAATTTATATTGTAAAATTAAATTGTAATTATAATCTATTAAAATATAGGGTAAAGAGTGTAAATTATGACAAAGAGCTTGGATTTTAGATCTTTATTAGGAAAGTGCTAAACTTGATTGCAAGAGTACTATAAAACTCTAAAAATAAGGAGAGGATGATGCGACGTTGATCAAAAAAGGAGGAATCTAGAAAGGAGGGTGATATTATAAATATGAAATATACTCCAGAAAACTTCAAAGTAAAGTCACATAAAATATTTTATGTTATAAGGGCACACCAAAACAAAAATATTCATTAAACCTGACCTATAATTAGTAAAAAATATAATAAACAAAGAGAATAATTAATTTAAAATGAAACATAAAAAATGAACATAATAATTTATAATTAAAATCAGATATTTTAAATATCAATTTCCTAATTTTTTAATACTTTTATCCATTTTATAATATAATACAGTTCATTTTGAAAACTAAATATATTTATCAATAACTATGTTTTTAAGTTGAAATGCTTTCATATATATATATATATATATATATATATATATATATATATATATATATATATAAGGTTAAGACTTTTCAAATCTTGTGAAATCTAATGTTATACGTGAAAGTGAAAGATAATTTAGGAAAAATAATTAGAGGGAAAAGAAGATATAGAGTGAGAAGTTAGATGGTGGAATAAATTTTGTATTTTTTATGTTTATTATAAGAAAAATATATATTAATATAAAATGATTAAGGGACACCATAACTCTTTTCTATGGATTTAAAAAAGATGAAATATACTTATCTGATGAGTGTGTTTCTTAATGTTGTTTATCATATTAGAATTGAATTTGTTCTTAAATATTTTTTAATCTAATTTTATATTAAGTGTGAATAATAATACAAATGTAAAAATTGAAAATATATAAACTATTTGAGAATGTAAATCATCTTAGTTGAGAACATGCTTCAATTCACCCATCATAACATAAAATCTATATAAGTGTAAATTCAAAATATAATAAAAATTCTAAATTAAAATACATAAAATCAAGTAATGATAATTTCAATCCATTTTATACTACAATAACAAATATAAAATAAAATTATATAAATTCTAATCTTCATTTTTTAAATTCCATCTTAATAGAACATGATATCAAGTGACACAAACAATAAAGCTTCATATCGTACATAGTGCATACCCAAATCAATTTGATATGGAAAATTAACTCAATCCTAATTTAGTTTAAAATAATGGTAAGATGGAATAATACAATCATGAAAAAAGATAAATACAATAATAATTCCACTAATAGTAATAAGAAGATTATCAATCACATGAGTATTAACATTCCCAACTTCAATGATAACTTGGTAATAGCATTATCACCATTAGTGGATATTATTGTTAATATTAACACTAGAAATATTAATATTACAATATAGGATTTAATAATAAATATAATGATAATTTGGCTAACCATGATCTATCAAATGGCGAGGAAAAATTAGTGGTCAATTATTAACATGCTTACTTAAATTTTCATGCTCTTAATGTTCTAGATTGAGGCTTAGGTTTTGTATTTCCCAAAAATATATCCATAAGGTGGAATTAATTTTAGGGATGAAAAAGTTGCTGAAAATTCTTTCGTCAAAGATTATAGATGAGGTAAGATAAGATTATGTGGTTACTTTAAGATTTTATAAACCACAATAATGAAAAATTACAAGTGAGGATTGGAAGTCATTGATCATGTTAAATGAGGGAAAATATATTATTACTTTTAGGGTGGAAAAGGGTAATGTTATAATGATAATCAATAGAAGGGACCTTGATGCCAAAATGTAGGATCACAAAAATAATAATGGAAGTTATCATAAGTTTACCTATACCCTAATGTATTGCATAACCAAGAGGGTAATAAAAACTATTAAATAATCTTACTTTTCTGAAATGTTCAAGAAAACAATCATTACTAATAAAAAGGTAACCCATATAATATACAATACCCAAAAGTTACAGAAATGGGTGTGCCTCTGAGACCAATTATTGAAACAATTTTTTCTCCAACCTAAAATCTCACATTATTTTTATCAAAGATGTTGAAAGCATCAATTTTGAAAATTTATTCATTTAAACAAGATTAAAAATAATGAATATCATCAACAATAAAAGGGTATACAAAGAGTTAATGGTTAGCTTTGATATAGTATCCCTTTACAATAATTTTTTGATATGGGATGTAATATAGGTGGTAGTAGAATGCAATGATGAATAAATAACTAAATTGGTAATTCTCTATTTATTCTTCACTATATTGTCTCTCAACATATAGTTTTTGATAAATTCAAAGGGATTATTATGACATTTATTCTATCCCAAATATTGGCCAACCTCCATATGAAAACTTTTT
>JARHVA010003238.1:277500-327500 GCA_037957365.1 Torreya grandis
GTAAACTAGAAAATTATTCCAAGATAAATCAATGAAAGTATATAATTTCATTCAATAAATGTTGATTGTATTAATAAAATGCGAAGCCTAATTAAGCATAAAAATTGTTTCAAATTAACAAATATTTAGTGTCCAATTAATTTCAAAATGTAATGTATCTTGATGTAGACACTGATATACATTAATGAATTTGTGATGCATTCTGTGTTGAAATCACATTTTTAAAAATGAATAATGCAACCTTTAAATCATAAACAATTTATGACACAATATGTGATATTAAACTATTTGGTGATAAAACTTTCATGAAGTGTAGATAATCTACTTTCATTACTTCCATGTCAAAATATCAAATCCAAATGACTTTCTAAAATAATGTAAAAATTAGGTCAAAATAATTGAAATGCTCTAATGCATCCACACAAATTATGTGCATATTATAAAATGCATTGGGGAATGCATAAATAGGGTAATACACCATGTCAAATCATCACTTTGAACTAATTCATCATAATTGAAACTTCTACTTTTTAATTGACATCTTTGGCTAATTAAGTGGAACACTAACTCAAATGTCAATATAATATAAATCACAAAAAAATTTAATAAGAATTAATTATCTAATCAATGTAAATCAAATGGATAAACATAAAATCCATGGGAATTGGCTAAATTTATAATTATCCAAATTAAAAAGAGTTAAAAATATCTTCATTGTGACATCATCATGACATCATAGGCTAAGTTGTCAAATTGAAAATCTAAACACAAATATAAATAAATATTACAAATGCAACCCATAATATATATATATATATATATATATATATATATATATATATAAAGGGCAAATGTCATAGGAATAATGATACAACATTAACAAATACTTCAAGCTCTAGATCTAGGCTTAAAAAAACGTATGCTAAGAAGGTAGAGAAATCCAAAAGGGAAGGCAAATTATATTGTTTGTCTTCTTCAAGATTTTTTATCTATTCATTTTTCTTACCCTATTTGAGGATACACCCTTGGGTTTTTAATTTTTATGAACTCCATATTCATTTCATACTAATGACAATACTAACTCCCATATACTTGTGTGTTTACATGCGACACGCTCAATGGGATTATGCACCACATAATCCTCTTTAGAACATTATATCATCCTGTAATTAAAATTTTATATTAATTTAGAGTTTAATTTCCATTTTTTTCTTCCAAAATTTCCATTTTTCTATCCCTTACATATTATAAATAATGATTGACATATTGGTGGATTCACTTCCCATAATTGGAGGTATTTCCATGTGTAATGGTGATATCGATTCTTCCCCATATTTTTTACCTCTTTATGTTTTTAGGAAAATGGTAGGGATAGTGCTACATATAGGTGGGAATATAATAAACATCATCATGAATTCATTGATAAAGGATACAAATGGTTGGCTCCATACAAACTACCAAATGATGAGATTGAAAACCTTAAAAGTGGATTTGACATGTGTGTTGACGATATCGACTTGTAGAATGATGAAATAACAAAGATAATAGTCTCTCTCTCATTTATAAAAATTTTCATATCAACCTATTTAAATAATATTATTAGTATGAAAATTAGTGATATCACCCTACTAATTGATGAAATTGCCAATTTCTTGTGCAATGATTCTTTTCCCTAAAAATCAGTAGGATTTCCATGCAAAATGGTGAGATAAACCTATAAAATAGTGAAATCACTCTATGTAATTTTACCATGAGCTAAATGGATCATTATTAAACTTAATTCACTTTCCAAAGACCCTTATTTTAAACCTTATCTTTTTTATTTCATGTTTGACTTGATAAAGACATGGTTTTTATTTAAAAACTATTTGAAAACTTATTTTGGTTCAATTAAGAAGAACCCATATTTAAATTTAGTGTTCTAAATTTTTTACTTCTATTTTCATTTATTTACATATTTATGTTTTTTATTTGTTTGTGAATAATTTATAATGTGTATAATCTCACATTTCCCCCTTTAGGGATTTTGGGTTACCCAAAATATGCAAGTTATTTTTGTTTTCTATCTAAAATAACATTAGATTATCATATTATCTTGACCATTTGTTAGGCCTAAAAAATATTAATAATGGTTATTTCCTTTTATTTTAGTTATGCATGTTGGAATGCATCCTCTTATAATAACTTATTAGGGAGTGGTGACTGATACTTATTTCCCTAGTATATTTACCAACCCATGTACATCAAACAAGGTATATAAATTGATGACCCACTATTTCAATGTCCTAAATTGTTATGTGTTTTAAACACACCATGACATGAATGGATTCCATGTTATAGTACCTAGGATTTCAACAATGACCTTTAATTTAATCCTTTTATATCACTTCATTGAGACCATTATGGTTAAATTGGTCATGGAAAGGATATACACTCATGTTAATTTCCCATTTTTTATCCTTCTTCAATGGTTTTTGAGCCCAACATGTCATAAGGCATATCAGGGCCCATTTATAGAATCCTTTTCAAATTTTCATATTAAGACCTTTGGCCACAAACTATTTGTAGTGTGAGGGAAACCAATCTTCCCCAAGATTTCAAGAATTACTACTTGAAGTGAGGGTCAATTTTAAATAACATGTCACTACTTCAAGTAAGGTAGTTACGTGGATTACACTTTGGTTACACAGGCATTCTTAGAATAAAGATAGGGATTATTTTAAATGTGTGTTTTTTGATTGTTTATTATATTATACTTATTTTTTTAGTCATACATTACACATGTCAAAATAATTCAATTGTATCGTAAGTCTAAACATTGTCATTATAGTTTCAAGTAACAAGGTATTACTCTTTAAAAATTTGAGTCCATCTTCAGCTGATCTGAGCATTATGATGAACAATTAAAATTCTACTTATTTCTAAGAAAATAAAAATCAAGTTAATTTGTACCAAAAAATATTTGTCATTCAAATCCAAATCAAGTTCATTTTCAACCAAAAGTCTGTTTGTAATTTGAGGTCAACTTTCAAAGTGAAACAAAGTCATGTTTTTGAATTAAATGAATTCAAACTTTTAAATGTCAATTAAACTCAACTTTTAAATTTAAAATTTGAATCAATGTTATAGGTTAAGTCTAACTAACACATATTTTAAATTTTAACATCTTTTTTAAGATACATTAAAAAATCATCTTTAACTCTTCAAACATTTACCTTGAACTTTTGGGAGGTGAATCAAACTCAACATCACTCTATGTTGACATCTAGTTTGGTAGGTTTAAATTAGACATTCTATTCTGACCAACAAGTACTAAAAAAACACATCAAGATACAACCAAAATTTTAAACAACTTTTAAATCCAATTTTCCACTTTGAATTGTAAGTAATGATTTACACATTTTCAAATTAAATCAATTCAATCTTTCTATCTTGATTCAAGACTAATGTCATTGACTCAAACATGCCTATAATACGCATAGAGAAACTTCATATAACCATTCTATAGATGATGTGTGGTCTTACAATCCAATTGGATATTTTTTACATAATAAAAACCTTGTATATGAGTATGAGATATGTCAACATGAATACAATGATGTGCCACATAGTATAAAATAAATGTGTATTAATTATCAAATAGAGGAGATTCCTCTAGTCATCTTACACTCTTTTAAAATCCCTTTCATTAACTTATAATCAAATTACAGAATCATCATACAAAGGGAAAGGGAATATTATAGACCACATCCAAAATATGTAATTAATTATTGCAAAATGAAAACAAACTAGTCAACTTCTAGCTTCTTTTTTTACCTTCCAAGTTTTTGCTTCTCTTACAAATCCCTCACTTATGGATCAAAATTTTAAAACATCCTTAAATTTTTTTTTTGAAGTTGCATATAAGAGTACACATTATATGCATAAAATAGCCAAACCTCACTTACTAAAGCAAGTAGTACCAACTTAAAATACTTGTGTATGCACAACTAGAAAGATTAATCTTAACCTTCTAAGTCACTAATGGTCACAACAAGACCATGACATGGGAACTGATAAAACACTATACCTAATGAAAATTTCACATAATATCTAACCTACTAAACTCACATAGCATTTATCTATCAGTTGAGTACACACAAATTATGACAGGACTCATAAGCATATGATAAATTATGATTTGCATGATGAAATTCAATCAATTTGCTAGCATGTTTGCCACAAACCCAAATAAATGACTAAGGATACAAAGGGGGTTAATTCATTATCTAATTGATAATGAAATAATGTCAACCATTTATAGAATCTATATAAATTATTCCTTATTGACAATGGCCAATATGATATAAAAATAAAAAGGGAGATCAAACACCCCAAAGAATGTGGTGTCCAAATATATACAACTTCACACTAATAAGAATATCTTAGTGAGATATTTTCAACTAATAAAAAGATAATAATATGCATACATAACTTAATAGTGTAGTATCTAACATATACATTTAGTCACCTCCATACATATAAGCATCTTAGCAAAGGATGATGCCTCACATAACAATTATTGTTTACTTCCTAATGTGGGTGATTTAAGATACTTTTATCATCCATGAAATAGAAACTTGTTCCAATATTAAAATGTGCATACCCACATAATACCACACATAAGATAAAACATACAAGAGTCTATATAATCTACACATAATTGGAAATCACTAAACATAATTCCATCTACTCAAAGATAATATAAAATTCATTCCAATGTACATCAAGGAAAATGAGCCATAAAATTAATTATAGAGCCAGAGGATATTTATAAATATCTCTCAACAGTCATCAATCCATTTAAGATTCAAACTTATTATAAGCCTATCGAACATACTCAATCATGTCTAATTCCAAATTTAGCAATCTAATTACCCCCATAAACTCTACACTAATCATTACCAGAATGGTTCAAATAGTGAGAATATGCAACATGTTTATAAGATTGTATAATTAATAAATTCCACTCTAAAAGGGGGTACAACATCAATACCATATGATCCATGGGGAAGGTTTAAGGCAATACACTATCATGGAATAATTAATTTATAAACAACTATTGATCTAAAATAAAAATCAAGTATGCCTAAACACCATAATAAGTAATCTATTTTGTCTATATAATTCTTGACTTCAGGTACCATGATTATACATTTCATGAGAATACATATGAGAACTCAAACAAGATACATACGTAATAAATGCAACATTAAAGTGTGCATACATCATTATCATTCATGTTCCATAATGAATATGATAAGGTACTTTACCAATGAATCAATATACTTGAGAATCAATTATCCTTTCAAAGATAACCCAAGTATAAATCTCAAGTACATCAAAAGGATTAAACTTAGTACTAGAAGTAACATCCACATAATATCACACACTCAACATTATAAACCTATTTTCATCATCTCTAAAGCATCCCTATCCACATATAAGGTTATCATACCATAACCAAAATAATTAAAATGAAATCCAATATAAATAATTACAACCATATCTACGAATCATGCTAGATGAAAGTAATATACAATTAAGCTAGTAAAGAGATAAACAACATGTAAGTAACATTGTAAAGTGCATCATAACTATCCATGAACATTCCAAGACCGTATAAATAAAAAATAATCTAGATAAACCCTCCTAACCAGCCCTATGAACCTAACCACTGGTGGCCCTTACCACCCCAACCATCAGCTAGATGGTGGTTTTGACAAATATGATCTGGGAAGGAGTTTTGAGTAGGTTGGATTATGAACTAAAGGACATTAAAACATAATATGTATATGAAAAAAAAGGAATGATCACCAATAAGGTATACTCCACCCAATCAAAAGACCAAAAATCATAATGTATAATTCAATCATTATACATCATCTAGCCAAGAACCAATAATAAACTTAATCAAGCATGATAAATAGGAAACTCAGGCATACAATAATCACAAGGCAATAATGGATGACTCTAACAATAAATCAAGATCATGATTGATTATGAATCATAACCGATTCAAAAGTGAAACAAGGAACATAAACCCCTCGGTTCACATATTCATCTTAAATTTTTGATAAGATCAACAAGTTCTAAAATGGTAATAATTAATAGAATAAGTGTTTAGAACAATAAGATGATTTAAAAACCAATGACTAATAAAAATGGTTTGATGATCATCATGAGGTCTATTGACGTCATATGATCCCAAATTATTGACAATTGGATAAAAAGAGTTAATGGGACAATGAGCCATTTAAAAAGGCTTAATTAAGAATCAAAACTATCACTATAAAGTAATGGTACAAATAGGGGTTTCCCCTTTTTACACCAATCTAAGAACCATCAACACAAATAGTTTCCTCAATAAAATTAGAAAAGGGACGTACCAATAAAATAACACTCAAGAGACTTCACTCTTGAACCACATGCATAATTTCATAACCAAATTGAAGTTATTCAAGGTAAACATAAATACATGGTTTGTGACAAGGAAGAACTAGTCAATGTTTTGCATATGTCTATTCCAGCTAGGTCCCATCATTAGATAATAATAAAAATATATAGGAATTCATTCTAATTCTAAAAATGTCTAATTAACCATAGGAATGCCATTCAATATATGAACTCAACCAATTGAGGGGAAAATTCTTAGCCATAAGTGATTCAATGAACATTTAAAGAGAAAAATAAGGCTTAAGATTTAAAACCTTAATATACCCCACATTTATTCTTAGTCAACTTTTAAATGTTATAATGATTATAATGACAAACCCATAAACCCATAAATCCCATAACTACTCAATTCCTTGTAAATTTAAAGCTAGTTTAAACATCCACATGGAAAATTAATTAAATATTTCAAAATAGTAATTTACCTATAAGATTGGATTAAAACCCCAAATAATATTATATAAACATGAAGAATATAAAACATCAAATAAATATGTCTTACTAATAATTATATTAAGCAAGTTGATTTAGTTTTACACATAGCTATAATGTCCATGATCAATCTTGACATAAGGTTTCAATAAGAGCCTAATTCATTTTTCATTATATCCATGAACTATCTTTACTAGGTATATGGTCACTTTGAAAATGGCTATGGCATCCATGAAATAAATAAATATAAGTGGAATAGTTTAAATATATAAAAAGAATGTGACGACCTAATATCACTAGTCAAAAACACATGGGTGAATTTAAATATAAATTATTTGATTAAGGCACAAGAATGTGTAACGTAACACCAAGACACTATGGCATTCCTAAAAAAAGAAGGGTCACTATTCAAAAATACTTGGTGAATTAAAATACTACCTGCTAAAATAATATATATTTCTCAGGATTAAACATATTTGAATCAACATTTACATTAAACTATACTTTATGTTTCCATTTTCTTCATGTAGATTTTAAGTACCAACATAATAATGGGAATAATATATATTGGTTTAGTAACAATCATTTTCATTCAAAAAGATACTATCTAAAGTCAAGTGACTTACCAATATAATGCTAGAGAGTGAAAACAAAATTGGATTAGTGTTAGGAGGTTTTGAGATCACAGATTTTCCAATACCCCCTAGTTTCCCAATAGAGGATTGATCCATATACACCATGAAAGTCCAAAATAAAAACACATTACATAATTTCACCTCTATGGCTTTCTTTCTTCCTCTACATTTATTATTTATTTCTCCTACATCCCTCATACACTCTTCCTTCCTTGTGTTTCTTTTTCCTAGCATATTCCTGCATTCTTTTCCTTCTACCCCTAAATTATATTTTTCCCCTTCAATCCATTCTCCTTTTAATCACATCCTCTATTTTCCTACCCATCCCCTACATTTCATTTCTTAACCATGATATATTCTCATCGTCCTTCTCTCCAACCACCACTGACTTCTTCTACCCATCCTCCCTTCTCTTTTTCTTGCTATTTTTTTCTTCCCTTGATATATAATTATTCTATCTTATTCCCTATGCATAAATTTTATCTCCTTATCTCTTGACTTCCTTTCTCCACTATACCTCCATATGCATCCTCCTCCCAACATTACTTTTTTTCACTCAACTCCACTCACCTCATTCTTCCCTATCATTCCCATCCTCTCATTATCCTTTCTCATTCAATTAGAGAGAGAGACAGTCCCTCCCTTCGCCATCCCATCGACCTACTTTTCTAAGTGACCTCCACACCAACCACCAAATCATAAATGGTTATTCAAAATTGATGTAGATAAAATATTTTTTATTTTATATGTTAAAAACTAGGTTTTATAAGGGTCCTAAAACCACCAAAGTTAAGTATATAAAGTTCAAACAGGCCAATTAAAGGCTGAACAGATAAATTATAAAAAAGGAAATTTAATTAATAGTTTCAATAATAAGATACATATTATTTAAAATGCAACTTAAAGGTTTAAATCCATAAAATAATGTGCCAAATATTAAACATCGATAAATAAAAATATAAATTACATATATATATATATATATATATATATATATATATATATATATATATATATATATATATATATAATTTATATTTACTAATAATAATATGCCAAAAACAATAATTAATAACAATAAAGAGAGATTGCTAGGGAGATTTCTAGTGATAAACAGAAAACATTGGAGACCGATTCCCTCAAATCCTCTAAATGAGAATTTTATCCTGGACCCTAAGGGGCTTTAACAGTCATTCAAAATAGTTTGAGGTTAAAAAATGAATTATAGATAATAAATTAGATATTTTATTACTCCAAGAAGTCAAGATGAATGAGGAGAGTTTTAAGAAAATAGCTGACTATATATCGCCTAAGGCTGCTTTTTGCATTAGTCCAACTGAAGGGGCTTTAGGTGGGATTGTAACTATGTGGAATAGTGCTAAAATTTAGGGATCTCTTATTGCTTATTATAAACATTTTCTGATTATCAAATTCTCTTTGTCCTCCTTGAATTACTCATTGATCAATGTCTATGGCCCGAATAACAAAGCATTGAGGCAAAATTTATTGACAAATTTGAGTAGCTTTAGGACTAGCTCCCAAAACACTAGATGGATGCTAGTTGGAGAATTTAACACTCTGTTATACCCTTCTAAAAAATAGGGTGGGATTATTGATTACTTTGACAGCATGTTCGACTTTGCTGAATTTATAAATGAGTGGGGACTATTGGATATTGAATTGCAAAATCAAAATTTCACCTGGTCTAACAGAAGAAGAGGAGATCAAATGATTAAAGTCAAGACAGATAGATTTCTTATCTCTAGCAACTAGAATGATTGTCATAATATGCACATCTAGGCCTTTCCTAGAACCATGTCTGATCATTGCCCAATCTTCCTCAGTTAAAAAGATTAGGGACAATGTGGTCCTTTCCCATTCCATTTTGAAGCTATGTTGACCAAACATAAAGACTTTAGATAATTGGTGGCCTAGTGGTGGTAAATTCCTATCCAAGGCACCCCTATGTTCAAATTAGTCAAAAAACTCTAGCATATCAAACAAGAAGTTTATGGATGGAATAAATATAGCTTTGGTCAGGTTTTTCATCAGAAGACAAACATAGCCAGAAAACTTGCAGATATTCAGTAGTAGATGGCTCAAGGTGATGATTCAATATACCCTTTTAAAGAAGAGAATGTCTTGACTTCTGACTAGAAGAATCTTATGGATAGAGAAAAGGTTTTCTAGAAACAAAAATCTAGAGTTCAGTGGCTCAAAGAGGGGGATAGGAACACGGCCTTCTTTCATCTCTCAGCCATGAAACATAGGAAGGCCAACTCCATAAAAAAGCTATGTTTGGATAATGGCAACATTATAACTAGAGATAATGAGATAGGGGAACAAGCCAGGGCATTCTTTCAAAATTTGCTCACTGAAAAAAATAATGATGATGGGAATGATGGAACTATGAACTAATTTATTGATAAAATCCCCTCTTTGATAATTGAGGAAGATAATCTAGATATGTTAACGCCTATATCCGAGGAGGAAGTCTGTGTTTTTTTTATTTTTTATGGGTGCATTCAAAGCCCCAGGTCCTGATGGCTTCCCTCCTATATTGTTCCAAGAATATTGGGACATTGTGGGAATGGATCTTACTAATGTTGTATGTGACTTCTTTAGATTAGGTAAACTTTTGAAACAAGCTAATAATACTTTCATATTACTTGTTCCTAAGAAGTCACAACCCACACATCTTATGGATTTCAAACATATTAGTCTATGTAACATTGTTTATAAGCTCTACACTAAAGTGCTAGTTATGAGGATCTAACCTTTGTTAGACAAAATTATTTCCCCTGCACAAAAAGGATTTGTCTTAGGCTGATAAATTCTTGATGATGTGATCTCCACTCATGAGACTATTCATTCCATGGACAAGAGCAGAATCCCTAGTATGGCTCTTAAGATAGACATTTTTAAAGCATATGATAGGGTCTCATGGACTTTTCTATTCCAAGTCATCGAGAAATTTGGGTTTAATGATAAAATGTCTCACCGAATATGGAATGCAGTCTCTTCTAAAAAAATTTTAGTTTTGGTGAATGGGGTCTCTAGAGGTTTCTTCTCTTTTTTGAGAGGAATTTGCCAAGGGAACCCTCTCTCCCCTTACTTATTCATCATAATGGTAGAGGCACTGGCAAGATACAAGCCAATATAGTTTCTAAACATTTGTGGGCATCAAACCTACTTCCTCCCTTTCTCCTATGGTGGTGCAATAGTTTGTGGATGATACCATTCTTTTTGGCATATCCTCGGTGATTGAAGCTAGGAGATGGAAGAATATTTTTTATAACTATGTCAGAGAGTCTGGACAAAGCATAAATCTCTAAAAAAGCAATGTGTACTTCTTCAATGCTCTTAATGACCTTAGATAAATAATCATTGACATCCTTGAATGTGCTAAAGCTATCTTACCAGCTACCTATTTGAGACTTCCCCTCACGGTTAAATAGGTATCTCCTAGTTTTTGGAATGGAATTTTAGAAAGAACTCAGAAGAAACTTCTTGGTTGGAAAGGGAATCTTCTCAGCAGTGCTAACAAATTGTAGTTTCTTTGAGCCTCTCTTCAAGGGATTCTACCTACTTCCTCTCTCTCTTTAAAATTCCTACATATTTTGCTGATAAATTGGAACATATTCAAAGAAAATTCTTATGGATGGGACTGGAAGATAAATAAATAATGTCTTTAGTCAGATGGGAAAAAGTGTATCTTCCAAAATCACATTGTGGCCACCATATTAGATCTATCAGGAACATGAACAAAACCCTTCTCTCCAAAATCAACTCGAACTAGATTCATAAAAATAATGATTGTGGGGAAACAATGTATACAAAATATATGCATAGCACTGATGGTTCCAACTTTCTTCAACAGGTGGGATTACCCCAAGGATTTACGATATGGAATAAAATGCTAAAATGTAGAAGCCTTCTTAAGCAAGGAATTAGATGGAAACTAGGAAATGGCTAGCATATTAAATTCTAGAATGACATTGGGGTAAGGGATAAGGCTCTCATCACACAAGGAAACTATGGAGAGATTGCTGACATTGCTACTTAGTTTTTTGGAGATAAAGTTAGTGATTACATGCATAATAATAATGGCATATGGAGCTAGAAAAATCTATCAGATTACTATGTTCATCAGCCTGAGCTCTTCCCTAGATTTCTAGAGATTCAATAATTGATTCAAGGGATCAGAATCCCTCTCTTCCCATGTGAATATGAATTGTATTGGTGGCCAAATAAGAATGGATGGTTCTGTCAAGTCTGCTTATCAATTACTAATTCTTAAGGTTTAGAATAAAGAGTTGTGGAAAAATGTTTGGAACTATAAACTTATACCAAAAATTAACATATTTTGGTGGGCTGCTGCTCATAAAAAAATCTTAACACAAGACAACCTTTAGAAGAGAGGGTTTACCCTAGTCAACAGATGCTATTTGTGTTGTTCAAAAGAGGAAACAGTTTCTCACCTATTTATACACTATGATTTTGCCCGAGAACTTTGGGGCATAATCCTAAATAACTTTGGTATTGAGTGGGTCTGTAACTCTAACCTTAAGGAAGCTATTATCAGCTAGAATCCTATCTTTTCCCATCCCTGGCTCATGGAATTATGGAGTCAAACTCTACCCTATTTGAGCTGGATTTTATGGAAAGAGTGAAACCATAAAATGTTTAGGGATACTACTAGAAATGCCTCTCAGGTGTTTCATTCTATTGTTAAGACTCTTTTGGAAAGTGTCACCATTGCTCATACTAGTTATATAGAGAAACCCCTAACTCAAGAAGAAGAACAAACTGTAGCTAAATGGAAGGTTCTAAATGATATTGTTGCTTATAATAACTCCAAAATTCTATAGAGACTTAATACTAATGGATTCCCCCAAAGCCTAATTGGATGAAACTTAACTTTGATGGGGCCTCCAAGTCTGATGGTAAAGCTAGTGGAGAAGGGATTATATGAAATTACAAAGGATGGATCATTGTTTTCTATGCTAGTGGAATAGGCTACTAGAGCAATAACATTACTGAAGCAATGGCTCACCTACGGGGAATAAAATTAGCTATATCCCTAGGTATAAGGAATTTGAGTATACAAGAGGACTCTAAAATGGTAATTGATGCAGTTAATAAAGCATCAAATATGGGAATTAAGCTTAAATATATCATTAAGGATATCCAATTTCTTATATAGAAGTTTTTTAGAGTTGATATTTCACATATTTATAGAGAGGGAAATAGTGTTGCGAATACCTATGCCAATCTCAGCCAACAATTTTCAAATTGGTGGTGTTGGTGCCAAGTAGTTCATATCCCTTTAAATATTAGGGATAATATCCAAAAGGGAATGAATTGTTAAGGATGAGTTAGACATATCAAAAGGATAGATCTTTTAGTCAATCCATTCAGAGGGTACCGACGTGGATCTCAGAGTTTAATGCTTTTGTACTCTTTTGATAATCATTCCCAATTTATTGCACCAACGTGTTAAGGTGCACAAACTTCATTATGGAAATCACCAATAAATGATTTTTAAGCATGGGAGGAGTAAATGTCATCTCTACATGATGTACAAAGTTATTTGCTCTCACATTATCATTATGTATATTCGGGAGCAAGGGCTTGAAACCACTTCAACTACGAACGTGAAAATTGGGAATTCTCCTAGTCTAGTCTATAAATCAAAAATGGGGGGTGATAGAATTTGAATGGAACCAGTCTCCTACTATGAGTTCAAAGATAACCCATTGGTCTATCACTACTACAAAGAGTGGGGGATTAGTCCCTACCTAGAGAGGCTCAATGGTTTTGATGAAAACCTATCTGAGCAGTTTGTGAGGTCCTGGTTAAATAGGCAAGTCACTATTGGAGGAATTAGCTTTAAGATTTATAAAAAGGTGGCAGCTATGGCTACAAGCATGTCCATGTATGGGATGAAGCTACAAAGGAAAACAAAAATCATAGACCTTTCTAGCTAGAAGACATTTCTTGGAGAATTCAAAGAACTTGCTCCTTACGAAGGAGGATTTGATCGAGCTAAATTGCCTGATCCATGAGACAGAGCATGCTTCATCCTCATGAAGTACTTCACACTAGAAGAATAATTCACTAGGTTCTATAATTATCATATCCCCCTTTTAAATCATTTCAGGTGTAATGCTCTCATTAGTTTTCCCTTTAATTTACTTTCCTCCCTAGAACATTCTATCCTTAGGGTGAGAGAAAAATTGGCAAAAAACACTAATAGGAATCCTATCCCCCTCCATCAGGGTTTCATTTTTTGTTTGTATAATTTCCACTGTGCCCTTAAGCCATCGAAGACTATTAAAATTGATAGCGGGGATATCTCTTCTAACCCTTTGGCTGGCGATGTTGTCGATGAGCCCTATTTTCCCCCTATCTCTACCAAAACTAAAGAAGTCTCCTTTTTACTCTTGAGGAGACCCCCATTGACACCCATAGCTCCTTTGTGAGCATGAAGGGCAAGAAGAGGATGTTTTATGATAGTCGAGAGAGTATTGGGGGGACCACTATGGGGACCCATAAAAATCCTAGTAGGACCACTAGGGGTCATGGTGGTAAATCCTATATGTCCACTAAGGTTAGTAAGGAGGGCCTTTCCTCTAGAGTTTGACGGTTGGGGTGGATTTTTTGAAAACCCACTCCCAAGGCTAGGCTTATTGGTTATTCAAAGAGTGCACGAAGGAAGCCACCCAGGAGGAAGAGTACAAGGAATTGGAAGTTCAAGAAATCTTTGAGGATACTGAAGGTAAGTAGGAGACAATGGAATTTTAGGCTACTATAGAGGATGGTGTTGACATTGTAGAAAATGCTGACAAAGAGGGAAATATGTATGTGGAGGAAGCTGATGAGGAAATTAAAATTGAGATTGGTTTGAAAGATAAAATTACTACCCTGAAGGGTCGCATACAGAAACTGAAGTAGAACTTCACCACTAGGCTCCATAATTCTATTCTCATGAACATGTTTATGCTGTAGGAATTGAGTAATACTGCGTCTATTGTCAATGCAGATAACATTAAGAAATTTAATGGCCTCATCAAATCTATGGTTATGTAAGGAAAGATTTCTCTATCTCTCATTTTTCTTGTTCTCATTTTATTTTATTTTTTTGTGTGTATTGGTACATTGATCATGTCATTTCTTGTCATAAGGCATCTTTTATGTTGATTGCCTTCATGGTTTCTCTGCTTCTGTAAGGGTATGGCCCCTGGTCTATCAGCTTATATAATCAAAAACAATAATAATAATAATAATAATAATAATAATAACAACAACAATAATAATAATAATAACAATAACAATAATAATAATAAGTATTTAAATTCATAATGATTAATAGTCAAGATATTAATAACCACATGGTCACGTATGAAATAAATCCAAAGGATAATTTGTCATCTGGAAATAGGGCTAGGTAGGTCCTTAGGGAGTTTTCATTAAGTGAGGTGAGTCAAGTTGAGTGGGGGTGGTGATGAGCACATAGAGTAAAGAGAGAATAAAGATTCAAATTAGGTAGATATGACACTACCAATGCATAGGGATAACAACCATATGATAGTACATAAGGAACAAAAAGCAATAAAAAATAATCAAATATGACTATGAAAATGCATAAAAAATTAGTCTAAAAGTATGACATAAATCAAGAATACTAGGTTACCTATTAGAAATAATTCAACTACTCATAACCCCTTTGTTATGCCTAGAAGCTAATGCTAACATCCAACCTAGCTCATGGTCAGTACTTACAACCACCAATTTGATCTATCAATAGTATCTAATCGAAACCCTGATAAAATAATAAGTAATAATGAATTATAATCAAACATCAAGTATATCTTATAATTCATATATCACCAATGCAAAACTATAGCCATGATAAATAAATCTAATTGTAGTTGAATATCATAGCATCAGAATCTAATAGCATAGCACAACTATGTAAGGGAATGAAACAGTAATAATACACATGATATATCAATATTTAAATAGTCATGTCAAGGTGCATAAGGTTGGGATCATAACATCCTCCCCCTCTTAGAGAGCATCCATCCTAGCGACTATATCAACAATTGACAACCTGGCTATCCAAGGGGACTTAATCACTCTCTATAGAAATATTACCCTACTTAATCACAATATAATTTAGAAAAATAAATATATTACATAACAATAAGGAAGAGGATGTAATATTCCATCCATGTGAAATATATTTACTATCTCTCTATTATGATTCATAATTATAAACATGTAGTTTATTAATCCAAGTTATAATAAAAGTCACAAAAACTCCCCTATCATTTTATGATAGTAGAAGAATACAATGGAGCTATCAAAATTCACATAGCAATAATGTCCAAACACATACCTAAACTTGGGGTAAAATTCCATGTTTATGACTCATGGTTCATTTATTAACAACCAAAATAGGTAATCACAACCTTGGAAAAAGGTCTAATAGCTCTAAAATTATTCTTATTTAACACAATTACCAATGATATACCACCATTTTATCATAGTTCTATGAAAACTATAAAATTTTAGCCACCCAAAGAGGCATGAATTTCAAAGCAAAACACCAACACCATCTATGGGAATGAACTTTACAAACTCAATAAGGGACAAAAAAATCCTTCATTGACTTCTAAGCATATCTCTATCAGGTGAAATGTTGTGAAAGGCAAATTTTAACAAAGTTCTATCATTTAGATCAATTTTTTTCTAGAAAACCAAACACTAGCTAGACATCCCTCTCATCAAGAGGGGAACATACCACATAAACTATAACTTTTACAGTTGTACGTACAAATTCTAAAATTCCATCAGGATTTTTTTGACATAAATTTAAACTGGAAATGGTGTTTGTACTAACACACATTCTACCTTACACAAAATTTTAATTAACATTCATCATAGAATGCTATGATAGGATAGTAACCCTTTTTTAATGGCTACTCTTAGATCAAATAGGTACCATTCAGGGGATAGTTCAATGTCCCACACTAACCACACTAAACTAATAGGAGAAGCCAAACTAGGTCTTATATGCTATTAAAAGGTTTACTGCATGATCTCTAATAACTTTGTGACCTCATACAATGGTTATAGGAATCACAGTTCCACTATCATACTACAATTACCTCATGGTAGCAAACAAAAGAATAAAAAGAAACATGGGTACCCAAAACACAAGATCTACATCATCTTAACTTATACTGTTAATTTTGAACATAAAACTAGCATATTATCCAATCATGCATAAAACAATTTAAAAATATATTCATACCAAAAAAAATGTATAATAGGTATATCAAGGAATACCTCAATCATAACATGTCTACACACACATGCCAACACATTCATGCATTTCATCAAGTACCTTCCTTATCAATTTTCACAGCCGTCTATAATGTATGATCAGTTGGTGCTTTACAAGGCTTACACAAAGGGATTCCACACAATTTTTTTAATAATAACTTCTAAGAGGTAGATAAAGGATTACTAACCCACAAAGATACCATTATTGAGGAGGGTCCCATGGCCAATAAGTGGCTCATGTGGTGTACACATTAAATAAATTAGGCAACTACCTTTTACAAAGGAATGGATTGGATTTTATGCCTAGGAGAAACTCCACTCCCTACCCCATGCCAGTCTAACCATTATGGAATAATATTCGCTTACCCTCAACCTCATACTTGTATCGATGCATATAGCTATAATAATGATGTGAGTTTACAAATCACAATATGACACTATACCTTGGTAACCTAAACAATAGATTTGGCTTCCAAATAAGGAGTTACAAAACATAAGTTCTTAGATTCACAATTCCTAGTTAAAAAATATAATATCACACATAAAATAACTAGAACACTAGGAAAACCAATTGGATTGCAAAAACATTAATACACTTGACATGGTTAACCAATTTCACATATCACAAGCTTATATGATAAATATAGAACAATGTTAATAAATGAAAGAGTGGTGTAAGATAAATGCACAATCAAGTACATGTAACTATGCAAAGGTATTTCCCACATTAAAATGCTTAAATGCATAGGTGTGTGAAGAACAAGGGTCCATGAATCTACATTAGTCCACCTAATACGTAAATATCATGCAAAAATTCTTTAGATACCCACCAATGATATAACATAATCAAATCCTAGATACTTAGCTTGCTCACCCAAGTCAATAAAACTCACACCATCAGGCCCTCTAGGCTTTAGATGTACCCTTGTTGCTCTCAAGATATCATACCTCAACCTCATCGTATGGCTTTCTTATGTAAGAAATCAATGGACACCAAATTATTATCTTAAAACTCCAACAACAAGCTTATATCATGATTCAATTGATTGACTAAATTTAACATGTTTAAGGTATAATGGAGATACTTATTTTAACACAACACCAAATTGAGAAAGAGTGAGCTTAGCTAAGGCTCAAGGAGTGTACCATAACACTACTATGGGAATCACAATTCCTCACAATCAACAAGTTCAATCAAAATTTCCAATAAACATCCTCATGGATGTAAGACATATCTAATGCCTCATTAGACATCCTCATAGTTGTCAAGATGAAATCAAGTCTGAATAGACATCTCCATGGGTATCTAACCTAGCTAGGATCAATCAACTTACACATGGAATTAAATATATCCATGAATAAATTTTATGGCATTGACGTAAAAAACAATCCATGATCACAATAAACATTCAAAATCTAGTTAGCTTCACCCCTTTTTGGAGTTACAAATCCACTTGATTCATCAAATTAACCCAAAAGAGGTTAATGTTAGTGTAGGTTATTATTTTTCCCTATTATTTAGCTAGGGAATATTATATATTTATGCATACATTGAGTTTTCCTACATTCGTGGGATAGGCTAGCTTATGTGGAGATGTGTGTCATAGATGTATCATAGGTGTCATAAGAATGCCATAAGTAACTCCTTTGATCAGCTTTTTTGGGTATGGGATTTACTTCTCTATTCTTAGCAACCTGTCACCACCTTTTGTGGAAGAGTTACAGTCTTCTATTCTTGGGGTGCTTTGACCACCTTTTGTGGAGGAGTTATAGTCTATTCTTGCAGTGCTTTGACCACCATTTGTGGAGGAGTTACTTATGAGCTTTCCTATATGTATTCTTCATTATGGCCATCTCATGTTAATCAAATATTGGTTTTTCTCCTTTTTTTTGTGAAATTTATCTCCTTGTATAATTTCAAATTGCTTTAGCTTCTTTGTGGTGTGCACTAGCTTCGTCTTGTGTGATCACTTGACCATTGCATTCACGTTATTCAGACCCTAGCAGCAACTCCGATATGGTATCAGAGTAGGTTTGATAATCATGTGTCTAGTTATGCTATTAGTTTATTTTGAAAATGAGAGTGGAGTTCTCTTTATGTTCTTTTTCTTATTTCCATATCTGATCTAAAAAAGGCTTTCAATATCATTTCTTGCGGACTGCTTTCGTGGTGTTTGGATCTATAAGTTTTTTTTCTCCAGTAGTTTGGTGCTTTCAGCAGCAGCAAAAAGTCTTTTCCTAGCATGTTGGAATCACATTTCTTCTCCTTGCATCAAATCTACACATTCTGAGTGGCTTGGGGACTCTTTATCCCACCTTGGCATCATCATTTTTTGCTGGAAAAGTGGTGTTTTTGAACTGCAGTTGGAAAATTTGCTATTGGTCATTAAAATCTTGAAGGAGTGAAGGTTACATGGAAGAAGGGCATAGGGAGTGAAGATTGGCATATGACATGAGAGAGAGGGGCCTCTCATTGGCATCCTCACTAGACATCTGCTCTGTTGCACAGTAGCAACAAACAACAAAATCAGACGCCTCATTTCCAATGCCCCATTTGGTGGGCCCACTCTCTACTAAGCAAATTGGTAAAATCTACTTTTGTCTAATTTCCTCATAATTATTCTAATCTTGTATTCATAAATTAGTCATTTGATTTTTTAAGTTAAAGTCAAATTGGAAAATTAGCATTTAAAAAAGTAGTTTAAAGTTTTTAAAAACTTCTATCTTCGACCTACAAAGATGAAAGGTGAGGCCCAGGTTGGCAAGATGCCTATTCCCCCTCACAAAGACCTGGATTCCTCACTCTATGCTGAGTCCAAAGAGTGGTTGGAAGGCCACTTTCTCTCTCAAAATAGGCATTTTTTTAATGTTTTAGTGTTGTTTTTTATAAAATTACTAGTTTACGGGAAATTAAAATTTTAAAATCCTTCAAATGGTAGCTTGGATTCGAGTTCCATCCTTTGAAAAATTGCTTAGTATTCAATTTTCCACAACTTAGTCTAGATAATTGTCAAAAACACACTACTTTATAAAGTGCAAAAAATATGGGTCTCCTAGGACGCATTTTCAGCTGGGTCCGACATCCTATTTGCTTGGGTTACTAACTTGACTTGCACAGATTGCTCTAAGATGCATTTTTAGCTGAGTCCAATGTCATTTGAGTGTGCACTTTCATATTTGTGGGGGGCTCAACATTTTGGGGGTGTGTGATTGTCTTCAAACACTTTATTTACTTCTGTTATCTTTTTCCTTTCTGCATACTTTCACAAACTTGCAATCAACACTTCACCTAAATTTAGCCTAAAATGGATTGTTTTCAACTTAAACCCCTAACACCCTTCAACTATCATGAATGGAAGGTTAAAATGTCAATCATTCTTAGAAGTAAAGGGTTGTATCAGATCATAATGGGTACTGAAGTAGAACCCAGTACTGATGCTGAAAAGGTCAAGTGGTACAACCATAGTGATGAAGCCTATTGATTACTAAGCTTGTCCATGTCTCTAGAACTTCTCTTCAATTTATAAACTGCCAAAACTCCCAAAGACATATGGGACACCTTAGAAGTCTTATTTGGGAAGCTTGATGAGATGAGAGGTCATGAGCTCGAAAATGAACTCATAAGTCTAAGTCCTAGCAACTTTGACACCCTACAGGACTTATTCACTAAGTTTAAGGCCTTTAGATTGTAATTGAAATAATGTCAAGATAGAGAAGAAAGATGATCAACTCACCATTTCTATTCTCACAAAGTTAGGTCCAAGTTATTTAGTCTTTGTCTCCACTTTCCATGCCACAAAAAGTGCCCTTGGCACTACATGGAAAATTCCTTCTTTGGATTCATTCATTGCTGACTTGACTAGGGAGCAAGATAAGCTAATTCAAATGGGCATAATGAAGTCTACTCAACCCCAAGTGTTGATAGCTGTAAATGGTAAGGATAAGACTTCAACAAAGGAGAAGAAGAAAAACAACAAGGACCAGGAAAAGAAGAAAGAAAACAACAATCCTGCCAAAAAAAACATTGAGTCTTTCTCCTCCAATGCTAAACCTAAGAAGGAGAAGGTTAAGTGTGCCTATTATAAGAAGATATGGCATGATGAACACAAATGCATGAAGAAAAAAATAGATCACCTAACTCATCTTCTAGAGAAGCACAACATAGGTGATCCTGAGTCCATCAAGCAGAATTCATCTACCCAAGATTCTACTAAGGCAAAAGGCAAGGGTAAGGAGAAATAAAAGGGAAAGACCCTTGTAGCTACAACAGCTTCTACATCTTCATAGGTCATTGACTTGGGTGCCTCTCACCTCATGGGTTCTTCCCTAGTTGAGTTTTCATCTTTAAAGCCTTGTAGCATGACTTCAATTAGTTTGGGTGATGACACATCAGTTTCCATTGTAGGGAGAGGGTTCATTGAAATGGAAGGAGGAACATTCAATAATGTTATAAGTGTTCCTTCTCTTTCAACCAATCTCCTATCAGTGTACCAAATCACTTACATTGGTCAAGGCATGAGATTTGAGTTTTCACCAGATTTAGTGGGTATCAGGGACTTGCATAGTGATACTACAGTGGCTGTGGGTAGGGAAGATCACCAAGAAAGGTTATACACCTCACATTTTGCACCTGATTCTTCTCCAAAAACATTGCTAACTCATTTATATGGAGTTAGTAAATTATGGCATGAGTGGTTTGGCCACCTTACCGCTACCTTGAGTAGCTTTGCAAACATGACATGGTCATTGGCTTGCCTCGTGTCCAATTCTCAAAAGGACTTTGCAAGGGGTGCTCCCTTGGGAAGCATCCCGAAGAAAAATTTGACAAAGGCAAAGCTTGGAGGACTTCACAACATTTGGAGTTAGTCCACAGTGATGTATTTGGACCCTTTCCCAAACCATCTTTCACAAGGGCCAAGTACATCCTCACTTTTGTTGATGATTTCTCTAGGTACACTTGGATATATTTTCTCAAACAAAAGTCTGAAGTGTTTGAAAATTTTCTAGACTTCAAGGCTCTTGTTGAGAAATAGAGTGAGAAATCCATCAAGGTTATTCAAATTGATAATGGAGGGGAGTATGTCAGCAATAGGTTTGAGCAATTTTGTACCATAAAGGGGATTGATTTGTAGTGCATAGTCACTTACAGTCCTTCATAGAATGGGGTTTTAGAATGCAAAAATAGGTTCTTGAAATAGATGGGTAGCTATATGATTCACTCCAAATCCTTAGCACCATAGTACTGGGCCGAAGCCATCAATTGTGCTTGCTACATTCAAAACAGGGTTCCTCACAAAGCTTTAAAAGGGATAACACCCTTTGAAGCTTGGCATAAAAGGAAACTTGATGTTCAGCATCTTAGGGTTTGCAGATCCCCAGCCATGGCCCACATACCGAAGAAGAAATGCAAAGCTATGGAATGTCAGTCCAAGCCTTGCATCTTTATAGGATATCTGGATCGTGTTAAGAGGTATCGCCTTCTAGATCTGACCACTCATGAGTTGTTCATTGAGAGAAGTGTCCACTTTTAGGAGAGTCCTAGAGACTCAACACTTGGCACTTCTTCTCTCTCATTTGATCTACTTCTTCATGATGATTCCTCAGATTCAAATCAACCATAGTAGATTCCTGAGCTAGAGACATCTTCTTCTTATTCGAGTTCAAACAATGAGGACAATGATGCAGTCATCCACCTCTAGTCCAGTAGAAGATGAGGAGTTAGCACTTGACTCACCCTCTTTTGGGCCACTTTGGGCCAGACAAATACTTGAGAGTGTTGGCACTTGGGTAGTAGATCTTGCATTTGATAGTCACACTAGGGGGGATCATCAGAGAGATCCACATGCCTTCTTTACTTTAGTTTTGAATCCACAAACATTTTGAGAGGCATTGGGGGTACCTAAGTGGGATAATGCTATGGAGGAAGAATATTCTTCCTTAATCAAGAATCACGCTTGGGACTTGAGTTCACTTCCTAAGGGAAGGAAGATGGTTTGATGTAGGTGGATATATCGAACCAAGTTTCCAACAGATGGGTCAGTTCATAAATATAAGGCACAATTAGTCGCCAAGGGTTTCTCACAGGTGGTAGGCATTGACTACTTAGAGACCTTTTCACCCTTTGCAAAGATGACTTCTATCCTACTCACCTTGACTATTACCGCAATACATGGTTGGGATGTGCACCAAATAGATGTGAAGAGTGCCTTTCTTCATGGAGACCTAGAGGAGGAGATCTACATGGAGCAACTGCTAGGATTTGTTGAGGATTCTTCCTTAGAATGCAAACTTAGGAAATCTATCTATGGCCTCAAATAGGCCGCTTAGGCTTGGTATGCCAAGATGGATGCCTTCCTTCTCACAATAGGTTTCACTAAGTGCCAATCTGACCCCAATGTCTACTTCTTGCGGTAGGATGATTCGCTCCTAATTTTGGTTTTATATGTTGATGACCTTTTGATCACTGAGAGTTCTTCATCGGCTATTTCAGTCGTGAAGGCATCTCTCTAAGATAGATTTGATATGATAGACTTGGGGTTGTTGCACTACTTCCTTGGCATCAAGATCTCATAGTCAGATTCAAGGATTTCTCTTGCACAACCTAAGTATGCTCTTGATTTATTATCTCAATTTCACATGGCTGATTGCAAGCCATCTCTAACTCCCTTTCTATTAGGAGTCAAGATTGAGGCTGACTATTCTTCACCATTAGTTGATGCCACTCGGTATCGACAACTTGTTGGTAGTCTCATCTACTTGACTCACACCAGGCCTGACATATCATATGCAGTGGGACTTGTCTCCAGATTTATGCAGGAACCTCATGAGCTGCATTGGAAAGTAGCTAAGAGGATCTTACATTACTTATAGGGTTCACATAGATATGGGATTCATTATAGATTTGGCATAGAGGCTGACTTGATTGGACATATAGATTCAGACTGGGCTAGTGATTCACAGACTCACAAGTCCAATTTTGGTTACAGTTTCTCTCTAGGTTCTGGTCTTATCAATTAGTCTAGCAAGAAGCAAAATGCTATTGCTATATCATCCACCGAGGCAGAGTATAGGGGAGCTATTAATAAAGCTATTGAGGCTATTTGGCTTCATGGAATACTTTTTGAGTTTGGCATTCCTATCAAGCAACCCACCATCATTTATTGTGACAACCAGAGTACCATTTAGATTTGCAAGAATCTGGTTCAGCACTAGTGGACCAAGCACATAGAGATTCACATGCATTTCATTTGGGAACTTATTCATAGTCAGGTCATTGACTTAATATTTTGCTAGTCTTCGGAGCAGGTTACAACATTTCATTTTGGAGCTTATTCATAGTTAGGTCATTGACTTGATATTTTTCTAGTCTTCAGAATAGGTTGCAGACATCTTCACCAAACCTTTCACTAAGAGTAAGTTCATTCATCTATGAGCTCTTATTGGGGTGTGGTCCACATCTGCAGTAGCATCATCTTTAGGGGGCCCACTAGCCTCTTCATTTATTTTATGTCTCTCTTTTGGAGGGGAGTTTTTTCCTACGGGTTTTCTCATTTTCCCTGTCTTATGGGAGATTGCATTTGTACATGGGTACCTCATCAGGCCTAGTTACCGTGACCCATTTTATATTTCCACACTGCACACCTAAGCTATGCTTATGGGGGGGGTGTTAGTGTAGGTTTTTATTTTTCCCTATTATTTAATTAGCGAATATTATATATTTGTGCATACATGGAGTTTTCCTACATTCGTGGGATAGGATAGCTTATGTGGAGATGTGTCTCATAGCTATGTCATAGGTGTCATAAGATGTCATAAGTAACTCCTTTGATTGGCTATTTTGGGTATGGGAGTTACTTCTCTATTCTTAGTACCTTGTCACCACCTTTCATGGAGGAGTTACAGTCTATTCTTGGGGTGCTTTGACCAGCTTTTGTGGAGGAGTTATAGTCTATTCTTGGTGTACTTTGACCACCATTTTTGGAGGAGTTACTTACGAGCTCTCCTATATGTATTCTTCATTATGGCCATCTCATGTTAATCAAATATTGGATTTTCTCCTATTTGTCTTGTGCAATTTATCTCCTTGTATAATTTCAAATTGCTTTAGCTTCTTTTTGGTGTGCACCAGCTTCGTCTCGTGTGATCACTTGACCATTGCATTCACGTTATTCAGACCCTGGCAACAACTTTGATAGCTAACAAAAACAATCCTATCTTAGTTGAAATACATAATATTTTGGCTCTACATATGTTTACATGTTTACAAGATGCCTAATAGATGAAGTCAACCAACCAAGAAGCAACACAAATAACAAAACCTCCTTGGTTTACTAAAAGGTCCACCACATAGGATAAGACAATACCTCCCAAGCATTGTTATCTAAATAAAATTATTGTATCATCAGCCCTAGTCACTTATAGTGACAACTATGCTAAGCCAAAATTTATAGTTGTTTACCACAATTATTACCATAATGACACTGTGAGAAACATCTGCATAAAAAAATTGTAATAAACATTTAAATATGTGGGGTAGCATCGTTATCCATAAGGAACTCACCCTGTGGAGACATGTTCACTCCACTAAAATTGTCCATAACACAAACATTGGCTAACATGCCTAAACAAGTTCATGGGTTCTCAATAGCTCAAGGAAATCCTTTTCATGAGTAAAGAGCTCAACTTTTCTAACTTACTAAATAATTTTAGTCCTCTTCACACCCTATCATGCTCTTCAAGTTTAGGTTGAACCCTCGAGCTTCTGTAGGTCATAATATTCCATGTATCTAAGAAAGGCTTGTCCATACAAGCTGACCAAAAATACCTAATTATCATTTCTCTGATTTTAAGAGTAAATCCTATATCACCTATATCCCATTGAACCACCCATACACGTCAATGGTTGATATGTGAGACTTGCCATAATGTAACTATATTTAAGAAGGGTTAACCCAAACCAAGGCTATGGAGTGATAACAACTGATATAAGAGAAAGACCAAATTCCTTGGAATTATTTATTTTAAGCAATGCATAAAATATTACAGCAACAAAAAATAATAATAAAATATCTTAACCTCCATCCTGAAGGCTGTGTCTTGGTAATTACTTCTCAATTCCCCCTGATTGGGATAACTCATTGGTTTCCATGTAGTAATACCACCAAAACATAGAGTTCCTTAGAGAAAAACACTGCTTTGATACTAGATGAAACAAACCAAAACTATTTTTTTTATAAATTGCATATCATAGTATACATTAGATGCATACCAAACCAAACCTCACTTACTAGATAAAGTGGTACAAGTGTAGCATACTTGTGTATGCACAACCAAAAAGATTAATCTTAAACTTTTAAGTCACTAATGGTCACAATAAGACCACAACATGGGAATTAATAAAATGTTGTTCGTAATGATAATCAAGAATAATATCCATCCTATTATACTCACATAGCATCTATCTATCAGTTGAGTAAATATGGATTGTGCTGGGACTCATAAGCATACATCAAATTATCATTTGCATGAAGAGATTCAATAATTTTCTAGCATGCTTGTTAGAACCCCAAATAAGTGATCGATGGTACAAATGGGGTTAATTCATCATCTAATTGATAATGAAATAAATGTATCCATTCATGGAATCTATATAAATGATTCCTTATTGGCAATGTCCAATGCAATATAAAAATTAAAAGGGAGATCAAACACCCCAAGGCAAGTGGTGGCCAGATACATACAACTTTATACCAATAACGATGTCTTACTGATATAATTTCAACCAATAAAAGCATAATAATATGCATACCTAACGTGTAGTATCTAGCATATACATATAGGAATATTATCAAAGGAGGATGCTATAGAACAATTATTATTTACTTCTCAATGCGGGTGGTTTAATATTACTTTTGTCATCCATGAACTAGAAACTTGTTCCTATAGTAAAAGGTACATACTCACATAATACCACACCTAAGATAAAACATCCAAGAGTCTCTATACTCCATACATAATTGGAAATCACTAATAATATTTCCATCTACTCAAGTTAATATAAGATCCATTCCATTGTACATCAAGGAAAATGAGCCATAACCTAAATTATGGAGCCAAAAGAGATTATTAAATATCTCTCAACAATCATCAATCCATTTAAGATTCCAACTTTTTAGACTCTTAGCCAACATACTCAATCATGTCTAATGACAAATTTAGAAATATTATTACCCCCACAATCTCTACACCAATTATTACTGAAATAGTTTAAATCGTGATAATATACAATAGTTTTAAAACATTTCAAATTGAATAAATGTGAGTCTAAAAGGGGGTATAACATCAATATTGTATGATCCATGGAGAAGGTGCAAGGTAATACACTAGCATGACATAAGAAATGGATAAACAACTATTGATACAAATTAAAACTCAAGTATGCCTAAACACTATAATAATTAATATATTTTGCCTATACAATTCTCGACTCTAGGTGCCATGACTATACATTTTAGGTGAATACATATGATAACTCCAACAAGATGCATGAGTAATAAATTCAACATTAAAATTTACATACATCATTTTGATACATGTTCCATAATGAAGATAACAAGGTACATTACCAATGAATCAATAACATTGAGAATAAATTATCCTTTCAAGGATAACCCAAGTATAAATCTCAAGTACATCAAAAAGATAAAACTCATAACTAGAAGTAACATCCAAATAATATCACACATTCAACATTATAAACCTATGTTCTCATCTCTAAGGGTACCTATCCACATATAAGGTTATCATGCCATAACCAAAGTAATTAAACCAAAATCCAATCAAAATAATTATAATCTCATCCACTAGTCATGCTAGATGAAACTAATATACACCTGAGCTAGTAAAGATATATAAAACATATAAGGAACATCATAAATTACAATGTACCTATCCATGCATCATTGAGGAATGGATAAATAAAAAATAATTACTACAAGCCCTCCCAACAAGACCTATGAGCCCAACCATCGGTGGTCCTTACCACTCCAACCATTAGTAGAAGGTGCTTTCGATAAATACAATCCAAGAGGGAGTTTTGAGAGGGTTGGATTCTAAACCAAAGGACATCACAACATAATACATACACCAATAAAAAGGCATGATCACCAATATGGTACACTTTATTTAATCACAAGTCCAAAAAGCATAATGTATAACTCAATTGTTATATGTCACCTAGCCAAGATTTGATAATAAACTTAACCAAGCATGATAAATAGGAAACTCAACCATACAACAATCCCTAGGTAAAAATTGAGAACTCTAGCAATAAATTGAGACCATGATTGATTATGAATCATAACTAATTCAAAAATGAAATAGTCAAAATAAATGACTTGGTTCACATATTCATCTTAAAAATTTTATAAGACCAACAAGTTTTGAAAAGGTAATAATTAATACATGTATTTAGAACAACAAGATGATTGAAAAACCAATGACTTATAAAAAGGGTTCAGGGGATCATCATGAGGTTTCATGACCTCATATGATCCTTGATTATTGAAAATTAGGTCAAAAAAATTTAATGGGACAATGGGCCATTTAAGAAGGCATAATTAAGAATCAAAACTATCATTATAAAATAATGGTATAAACAAGGGTTTTCCCCTTTTTCCATTAATCTATAAAACATCAAT
Source organism: Torreya grandis (assembly GCA_037957365.1). Lineage (NCBI taxonomy): Eukaryota > Viridiplantae > Streptophyta > Pinopsida > Cupressales > Taxaceae > Torreya > Torreya grandis. Next base: position 306,113 of record JARHVA010003238.1, read on the forward strand.
AGAAATATTTTCCTCAATAAAATCAAAAAAGGGATGTACCAATAAAACAACACTCAAGAGACATTACTCTCAAACCAAATACATAATTTCATAACCAAATTAAACTTATTTAAGGAAAACATAAATACACAGTTTGTGACAAGGAATAACTAGTCAATGTTTTGCATATGTCTATTCTGACTAGGTCATATCATTAGGTAAGAGTAAAATATATATGAATTCATTCCAATTCTAAAAATGTTTAAGAAACTAGAGGGATTTCATTAAGTATACGAACTCAATTAATTGAGTGGAGAATTCTTAGTCATAAGGTGATTCAATGAACAATTAACGAGAAAAATAAGGCTAAGCCTTTAAAACATTAAGATTCCCCACATTGGTTCTTGGTCTAATTTTAAATATTATAATGACAAACTTGACAACCCATAAATCCCACAACTACTTAGTTCCTTGTAAATTAAAATCTAGTTTCAACTTCCACATGGGAAAATATTTAAATATTTTAACATAGTACTTTACCCATAAGCTTGGATAGAAACCCCAAATCGAACTATACAAACATGAAGAATATAAAACATCAATTAAATTTGCCTTACTAATAATTATATTTAGTAGGTTGATTTAGTTTTACACATAGACATAATGTTCATGATTAATCTTGACATAAGTTTTTAATAAGAGCCCAAGTCATTTTCCATTATATCCATGAACCATCTTTACCAGGTGTATGGTCACTCCAAAAAGGTGTATGGTGTCCATCATGAAAATATATATAGCTAGAATAGTTTAAATATATAAAAATAATGCAGTGATTTAATATCACTAGTCTAAAATAGAGTGGTGAATTAAAAGGGAAATTATTTGTTTAAGGAATATGAATGTGTAACGCAACACCACAACACTATGGCATTCCTAAAAATGGTAGGGTCATTATTCAAAAATACTTGGTTAATTAAAATGACACTGACTATAAAAATATATATTTCTTGGGCTTAAACATATCTAAATCAACATTTATATTAAATTGGATTGTATGTTTCAAAAAAATTCATGTAGATTCTAACTACCAATAAACTAACAAGAATCATATATACTAGTTTGATAACAATCATTTTCATGCAAGAAAATACTAGTTATAGTCAAGCAACTTACTAGTCCAACACTGGAGAGGGAAAAAAAATTAGATTATTTTTATTAGGTTTGAGATCATAGGTTTTCCAATACCCCCTGATTTCCCAGTAGTAGATTGATCCATATACATCACCCACATCCCAAATCAAAACCCCCTACATAATTTCTCCTCAATAATTTTATTTTTAACTTGTGTTTATTCTTTCTTTATCCTATATTCCTACTGCACTCTACCTTCCCTACATTTCCTTTTCCCAACCCATTCCTCCTTTCTTTTCCTTATATTCTTAATTTATATTTTCTTTCCCCTTCACTCCATTATTCTTTTCCTCATGTACTCTACTGTCCTCCCCATCCTTTGCATTTCATTTCTTCCCCATGCTACATTCTCCTCGTCCTTCTCTCCAACCACCCTTGACTTCTTCTACCCATCCTCCCTTCTCTTTTTTCTAGTGTCATTTTCTTCCCTTGCTACCTAATTACTCTATCTTCTTCCCTACACATCTTTTTTCTCTACTTCACCTTTGACTTCCTTTCTCCACTACACTCCCTATGTGTCCTCCTAAATTTCCTTTTCCCCCACTCAAATATACTTACCCCATTCTTTCCTACTAAACCCATCCTCTCATTGTCCTTTCTCATTCAATTAGAGAGAGAGAAAATCTCTACCTTCCCTATCCCATTCACCCACTTTACCAAGTGACCTCCATGCTAGCTACCAGGTTGTAAATGATTATTCAAAAATAAGGTTTAATAAAATATTAAACACATTTAATTAACACTTTAAATAATAAGATACATATTATTTAAAATTCCACTTAAAGTTCTGAAGCCATAAAATAAAATGGAAAATAATAGACATGGATAAATATCAATTTAGATAATAATGTGTATGTATTATTTAAATTACCTAGGAATAATAATCCCAAAGTAATAATTAATAATAATAGATACAATTATAATTTTTATTAATGATTTAAAGTCACAATGATCGATAATCGAGCTATTAATAACCACAAATCGACCTATGAAATAAATGAGGATGAGGTGTCATGGGGAAAAGGCCTAGGTAGGTCTTTAGAGAAGTTTTGAGTAAAGTTGAGCTAGAGTGGTGATGAGATTATAGAGAGAGAGAGAGAGAGTATGTATTATTTAAATTACCTAGCAATAATAATCCAAAAGTAATAATTAATAATAATAGATACAATTATAATTTTTATTAATGATTTAAGTCACATGATCGATAATTGAGCTATTAATAACCACAAATTGACCTATGAAATAAATTTTGAGGATGGGGTGTCATGGGGAAATAGGCCTAGGTAGGTCTTTAGAGAGTTCGAGTTAAGCTAGGTGAGTAAAGTTGAGAGAGAGAGAGAGAGAGAGAGAGAGAGAGAGAGAGAGAGAGAGAGAGAGAGAGAGAGAGAGAGAGAGAGAGAGAGAGAGAGAGAGAGAGAGAGAGAGAGAGAGAGAGAGAGAGAGAGAGAGAGAATAAGGTGTATAAGTAGGTAGATACAACACCACCAATGTGAGGGATAACAACCATATGATAGGATGAAAAAAATGAATAGCAACAAAGCACAATCAAATACAACTATACAAACACACATTAAAAACATCTAAAAGAACAACACAAATCAAGAATACCAAGTTACCTATCATAACTCATCTGACTTCTCATATCCACTCTACTATGCCCAAAATATGATGCTAGCATCTAGCCTAGCTCATGGTCAGAACCTACAACCATAGAGTGTATCCATCAATAGTATCTGATCTAAAATCAAGAAAATGATAAACAATAATGAACTATAATCAAACATCAAGTGTATCCCATAATCCATACATCACCAATGCAAAACTATAACCATGATAAATAAATTTACCTGTAGTGTAATATCATAGCATCATATTCTAATAGCATAGCACAACTAAGAAATAGAGTGCAATAGTAACAAATTTTCCCATTGAGAAATAATAATAAAATCAAGTAGCTAATCCACCATTAATTATGAATCTAGTCATATGTCCTGAGCATACCCCTCTAGGGGATACCTTGTTACAAGCTACTATAAATCCACCATAACTATTCCCTAATCCACATCAATTTCCTTTTTCTTTATAACCAATTGATTTTAATTCACAATAAATCCATTCTCATCCCTAGCCACCTGATTCTAGTTCCCAACTAATTATATCTTGTTCACTACAAGTTCATTTAAACTCCCAATAAGTTCTTTCTATTTCCAATCATATTCCTTTTAATTCATAATAAAAAGTTTCCAATAATCCACCACTATAATAAGTAATGATTAATATTCAACAATAAGTTTCCAATAATGTGCTATGATAGTAAATTGTCACTAATCCATAATAACAAGTTATAAATCCTCCACTATAATAAGTTTTTATTAATCTCTAATAGATCTTGGTCAATACACAAGCCCTCCTTTCTTGTCAATAATAAGTTCCCACCTTCTAATAGTAATTCTCTTCATGACAGGTCATTATGTCTTAGAAATAAATCTTTAGATACCATCATCACTATTCCTCTAACTAAAAAATGTGTTGTTAATCCACTTCTGAATATTAGTCATCAACAAGTAAATTTTCAAAAATACAATTATGTTTATAGTGTGAACAACCCTAATAGCTCATCCCAAAGGGTATGTATTCCAACCCATTCTAATAATAATCTATTTATTTATCAAAATCAAGATAATCCCCCTTTAAATATTCAATAGAATATACTTCTTCCATACCATAATTCTCTCACTCTCCTAGAATTTTAAGAGATAAAACACACACTTATAGGACTCCAAGCAATAAATTAGGTGAAAAATTTAAAATATTATGAAATAATCCCAAACCCATATGACATGATTTTTCTTCAAGAACCTTTTATCTCATTTTTAAGCACCAAAATTTGACAAATACAATGTAAGGGCTAATAATATAGAAAACATCAAGGCATTCTTTATGGCATGTCAAGAAGTAACCTATAACAATTGTTATCTACTTATTTGTGTAGATGATCCTTAATGTGATTTCTACACTTACTAAAGAAATATGTCAATACATTTTATGACTTTACTCAAAAAAAATATATCACTTATATGATAACATGGATCATGATTTAACCATGGTTGATTTATGTAATTCCAAATAACGTGGTGGGGAAAATTTTTCTACTTACCTAAATTGATGGAGAAGTTTGGCTATTTGATTTCCATATAACCTTATAGATAAGAAACTATCAAACATATTATTTTCCAATCTAAATTTAGAGGTGGATTGTAACCTAATAAATTTAAATATATTATACATACAACAATATAAATTGAAATGTAAATTATAGATAAAGGCCTAGTAGCTATTTATTCTCAAAATTGGGCACAAACTTAAGCTCAAGTTCTAATTAAAGAGCATGTATGTAAATCTAAGAAGCCTAAATTATTTAATAAAATAAATAATTTAGTATTTAATGGAGTAAAATAATTAAGACATTTTAAAATGGTATAACCACCACATGACAAAAATACTCCACCTAATCAATATCAAAACATATTCTTAAGTGACTTTGGTGAGTACATAGAGGCAACATTATAGAAATTAGTTGCACTTAACATGGCCATTTATCCAAATATGAAACCTTTCCTATAAGAGCAAACAAATACCATATGGTATGGATACAATGAATCACTTCATTTAAAATAACCTTATTTACATCAAATCCATGATTTCCTTTAACAAGATTAACTGGGTTCTTATAAACAATGGTCTAGGACTAAACATAGCCTCATTGAAATTAGTTAAAAAATTTGGGGTATATTGTACAATATTTTGAGATATACACCCTTACTATTAAGGTATATGTAAATATAGAAAGAGAATACATGGCACTATTTGATTACCCATCCTCACTGAACATATCAAACATGGCACTCTCTGCTATGTCATTGATACTAAACTATCATATAACTTATTTCTTGGACATCATTGGATCCATAAAGTACATGTATTTAATTCCACATTAAATCAATACCTAAACATATGCCATTATGGATTGGAGGTTACTATTCTTGGTTATTTATAACTATACATATATTTCAAAAATTTAGAAGCCAATTATGGTCAATACAATTATTTTCCTAGTACCAATAATGTACCTAAAAGGGGAAATAATAAAGCTCCTGATTTTTCCAAGTCTCATTACATTAAACCAAGTAACCTTACATCCACCTCTACTACTCCACATCCCTAAATTTATCCCCACTTTACTATTGAAGATAAATATATTAACATTTATAGTATCAATGATACATTTTACATTGCTAAATTTAAAAAAATATCCCCAATCCCATTGTAGACCCAAGATGGAATGGTGCCAAAAGATTATTTATCATCCCAAGGAGCCTTATATATTTATCAAAAATATTTTTTCAAATAGAAAACAATCCAAGAATGTTGGGGATCAACCAACAACGTTGATTACAATATGAAAGCAATTAAATGCAGAATTAAACCAGAAAGATAAGTAACTAGAATCAGAAAACAACAAACAATAAGAGATATAAGAAACCACCCTGAAAACTTGTATAAAACTCTTTACAGAAGGAATACAATTGAATAAACTTCTTTTCTTCCACACCTCTCTCAGATGTATAGATCTCTTTCTAGATCTCTTTCCCTCAAGAGTTCTCTCTCTCAATTACAATCAATTCCAACAACCTGGATTGATACACATATACAATCTTGTACTGTTCAATTCAATTCCAATAAGCTATGAAGATCTAATCCTATATATAATATTAGGAAACATGAGCATACAATTACAGCCATTAGATGCACCTCCTAATCAAGGGCTCAAAATAGTCTTACTAAAAATAGAGATGCAGACTTAAGACTATCACTTAATCCTACCATGCAAACATTCTATTCTGTCCACAAAAATAGCATTCTAGATGCACAGGTGACCGACGCCAGCATCTCCTAGTCTACTCCTGACCGACGTCGATCACTCCTGACCAATGCCAGTGACTGTGTAACACTAGCAACCTATAAAATACTCATTTGGTGAAGCTTTTAGCTCCACACCTTAACAATCTCTCACTTAGAGATAAATAGCTGCACTAGTACCTGTACAGCAACATCTTCTAGCTCCTCCATCTTCAAACTCAATCATGAAGACCAACAAAATTTGAATGAAGATTCAACTTCTCCTTTGTTACCGGCTTGGTTAACATATCAGCAAGGTTTTTATCTATATGGATCTTCTCCAGCTTCTACTCACCATCCTCCAATACCTATCTAATGAAGTGGTACCTAAGCTGTATATGCTTTGTTCTTGAATGAAAGGCTGAATTCTTAGCCAAATGAATTGCACTCTAACTATCATTGTATAATCTGCAACTCTCTTGCTCCTTTCCTAGCTCTTCCATGAACCATGTCATCCATATCATCTCTTTGCTAGCCTCTATGACTGTAATATATTCTGCTTCTGTAGTTGACAAGGCAACAACCTTTTGCAACTTTGATATCCAGCTAACCGCCATTCCACCAACAGTGAAAACATATCTTGTGGTTCTTCTCCTACCATCCAAATCACTTGCCATATCTGAATCTACATAACCATGTAGAGAAGTATCTGAACCTCCATAGTACAAATGCCTACTGTTGGTCCCTCTTAGATATCTAAGGATCCACTGAACTGCTTTCCAATGCTCCTTCCCTGGATTGGCCATATACTTACTTACAACTCTCACTGCTTGGGCAATATCCGGTCTAGTAAAAACCATTGCATACATTAAGCTCCCTACTGCAGAAGCATATGGAACTCTACTCATGTACTCTACCTCATCATGTGAATTAGGACATTGTTCTTTACTCAACTTGAAATGTCCAGCCATAGGTGTACTTACTGGTTTTGCATCCTACATATTAAACCTCTCCAACACCTTGTTTACATAATCCTCTTGAGACAAAATCAACTTGTGATTTTTCCTGTCTCTCTTAATGCTCATGCCAAGGATTTTCTTTACTACTCCCAAATCCTTCATGGCAAATGTGTGAGCAAATTTCACCTTAAGCTCAAAGATATACTGCATGTGTGATCCTACAACCAGCATATCATCTACATACAACAACATAATAATATATCTACCATTATCCAATCTCTTAAAATACACACAATGGTTAGATTGACACCTACTATAGCCATGCTCAGTCATAAACCCATCAAATCTCAAATACCATTGTCTAGGAGCTTTCTTGAGGCCATACAAGCTTTTCTTCAATCTGCACACTAGCTTCTCCTTACCTTTGACCTCAAATCCTTCCGGCTGTTCCATATATATTTCTTCATCCAAATATCCATGAAGAAATGTTGTCTTAACATCAAGCTACTCAAAATGCAAATCCTCAATAGCAACTAAGTATAATACAGTCTGTATAGAAGTCATTTTAACAACAAGAGAAAAGATCTTACCAAAATCAATACCTAGTTTCTGTGCAAATCCTTTCACTACCAATCTAGCCTTATATCTCATCTGTCCATTCTCACCTTCCTTCAATCTATAGATCCATCTATTTTTCAGTGTCTTCTTTCCTGCTAGCAACTCAACCAAATCCCATATTTGGTTCTCTCTCAAGGAATTAATTTCCTCATTCATGCCTAGCTCCCACTGATTCTTGGATTCCACCTATATTGCTTCATCAAAACTCTCTGGTTCTCCACAATCAGTAAGTAATAAATAGAATAATGAAGGGGAATATCGAATTGGAGGTTTAATTACCCTTTCTGACCTCTTAATGGGCGTCTGAGACTCATTCACAACATGTTGTCCACCTAAATTCTTTGACAGTGACCGACCTCAGTCACCTCTAGGCCTGTTACTGGCTGACATCGGTTCTCTCTGATCGACATTAGTTCCTTCCTGGTCGACGTCAATCACTGTCTGACTGACATCGGTTCCTGTATTGCCAATGCCGGTTCCTTCCTGGCTGACGTTGGTCTCTGTGTTTTCCTATTTGTGATTAATTTTTCCCGTGAGCTCATTTTGGACTATCACCTCGTCCAATTATCCATTGCTCTGCCCAAATTGATTTAGCTTCTTGAGCTGATCACTATACATCACTTTTTCATTGAAAACAACATCACGGCTCCTAATTATTTTGTTAGTTCCTAGATTCCAAAACCTGAATCTGAAATCATTAGAGCCATAGCTAATAAATGTGTACCTCATAGACTTAGCATCCAGCTTCTTTCTATTTTCCTTATCAACATGCACAAAGGCTTCACAACCAAAAACTTTGAGAAATGAGAGATCTACCTTTTTACCTGTCCATACCTCTTATGGAATTCCACCATCCAGAGCTGTAGAGGGTCCTCTGTTAATCAAGTAAACTATAGTATCCACAGCTTCTGCCCAAAACTCTAAGGGCAAACCAACATGCAGTCTCATACACCATGCACACTCCATTACTATTCTATTCATCCTTTCAGCAAATCCATTTTGTTGAGGTGTTCTTGGAACCATCCTTTGCCTACGTATTCCATTCATATAATAGTAACTTCTAAACTTATAGCTGTAGTACTCACCACCATTGTCAGATCTCAGGCACTTCAATCTCTTGCCTATTTCATTCTCAACCATAGCTTTCCAAATCTTAAAAGTGTCAAAAACATTAGATTTATTCTTTATACAATAGACCCATACCTTTCTTATAGCATCATCTATGAAAGAAACATAGTACCATGATCCTCTAATAGAAGCAGCTTGAGCTGGCCCCCACACGTCTGTGTGAACAAGCTCCAATTTGTGCTTCTTCTTTGTTGACCCAGTCTTGAGATAACTCACTCTCTTCTATTTTCTAAACACATAATGCTTATAACAATCTAGATCTATGCTTTTCAAATCTGAAAGCTTACCTTTTGACTTAAGAATGGACATTCCCTTCTCACTCATGTGGCCAAGCCTAGAGTGCCACAACTTTGCATCCACATATAAAGTAGATAATACAAAAGGAGAATTATTAGTAATACACTTACATAAATAGAGAGTACCTACTCTCTTGCCTCTGGCCAATATAAATGCACCCTTGGTCACCTTCCAAGATTTAGCTGTGAGAGTTACTGTACAACCCTCATCCCCTAACTTTCCTGCAGAAATTAGATTCCTCTTCAGGCTGGGAATATGCATGACATCTCTCAACACCCATGTGTTGCCATTCTGCATTTTCAGCTACACATTTCCTTTGCCAATAATTTTACAAGGCTCATCATCCCCTAAATAAACTATTCCAAAATCTCCATGGACATAGTCACTAAAATATTCTCTATTAGGAGTTGCATGGAAAGATGCACCAAAATCTAAAACCCAAGATTCTATGTTATTATGCAAAGAGAATATAAGAGCATCTTGTGCAATACCTGTAACTTTTGCTTCTTCTTTACCTTCATGTTGATTGTCTTCTTTTGGCTTTGACCAACAATATTTGCTTATGTGCCCTATCTTTCCACAATTCCAGCATTGTGGCTTCCTGCCATTTCTAGATTTGGATCTACCTCTCATATTTGACTTAGACCTTGATCTCCCTTTCTTGCCCTTCTCTTTTTTCCTTCCCTTGTTCTCAAAACTTAAAGCATTCCCTGATGTTTCCTCTGTGCTTTTCCTATGAATTTCTTTATTCAAGATTACACTAACAACATCCTCTACTTTTAAAATATTTGAAGCAGATGCAGTATTACTAACTGCCATTACCAAGCTATGCCAGCTTTCAAGCAAAGAACATAATATTAAAAGAGCCTTAATTTTATCATCAAACACTATTTTGACTGAATTTAATTGATTTACAATTCCATGGAAATCATTTAGATGATTAGATACAAATCCACCTTCCTGCATTTGCAAATTAAATAACTCCTTCATAAGATATACCTTATTTGAAGCTGAGGGTTTTTCATATAAATTTGCTAAAGTAGTCATCAACTCTATTATTGACTTTGCCTGTGATAAATTAGATATCACAGTAGATGCTAGACTCAATCTTATAGATCTAAGAGCCTTTCTATCAAGAACTTCCCATTCTTCATCATCCATGTCTTTGGGCTTCTTTGAAACCCCACCTAATGATAAGTATATATCTTTCTGATATAGTTAATCCTCTATCTGCATTCTCCAATGTTGATAATTCTTGCCATTAAACTTCTCCATTCTCAGTTTACTTTCTTCTGCCATTGCTTCTCCCACTCAAATAGAAATCCCTGTGAGTAACCTGTAATCAATACACACTAACCAGATCTAAAACACCTATTAGTCAACCTGAGCTCTGATACCACTTGTTGGGGATCAACCAACAATGTTGATTACAATATGAAAGCAATTAAATGTAGAATTAAACTAGAAAGATAAGTAACTATAATCAAAAAATAGCAAACAATAAGAGATACAAGAAACCACCCTACAAACTTGTATAAAACTCTTTACAGAAGGAATACAATTGAATAAACTTCTTTTCTTCCACACCTCTCTCAGATGTATAGATCTCTTTCCCTCAAGAGTTCTCTCTCTCAATTACAATCAATTCCAACAACCTGGATTGATACACATATACAATCTTGTACTGTTCAATTCAATTCCAATAAGCTATGAAGATCTAATCCTATATATAATATTAGGAAACATGAGCATACAATTACAGCCATTAGATGCACCTCCTAATCAAGGGCTCAAAATAGTCTTACTAAAGATAAATATGCAAACTTAAGACTATCACTTAATCCTACCATGCAAACATTCTATTCTGTCCACAGAAATAACATTCTGGACACATAGGTGACCGACGTCGGTCCCTGCCTGTTTGCCTGTGACCGACGTCGGCCAAACATAATTGACACCGGCATCTCCTAGGTGACTCCTAACCGACGTCGGTCACTCCTGACCGACACCGGTGACTGTGTAACACCAGCAACCTACAAAATACTCATTTGGTGAAGCTTTTAGCTCCACACCTTAACAAAAAAATCTAATGATTCCTAGTTATACAATGATGATGATTTCATCTCTTGTCATCAAAGTGTCAAATATGTTATTCCTAATAAAATAATGAGTCATAAAAGTTAAAAAAGAAAACATTTGGGGCCAAAATAAAAATTTATTCTTCAGCCCATATTTCTAACTAAACACAAAGATACTTGAGGTATTATATACAAATCACTTAGGGATATCTATTCAGATCTTGAGAGTGACACCACTTTAGCATCTAATGGAAATGATCCTGATAATGATGTGGAATCCTATGATAGTATATACAATGTGATTTCCAACATAAACCTATTTTAAACCAATGTATTTCTTAGTATCACTTCCTCTCCCAATTTTTTATTGACCCTTCATTATTCCAAAGTAATTGATTAGGATAAAAAATAACACAATATACATTAGATGACTTTAAAAATGAAGAAGTACGTTCAGAGTTTGTGGGACTTAAAGATGATCTAAAATTTAAAGACCATAATAAAGGATTTGATATCATTTTGGAATTTAATACCTACTTTGGAGAGCAGGTGAACTCCCTTAGTTAAAATAAAAAATAAAATCAATCATTGATTTTCATTAGTGAAAACCTCTCTGAGGTGTTTTTAGACCAAGAAAGAAGTCAAAAAACGATGAGTCCTCTAGAGAAAACCTATTTAAGGTGAAAATGCATGAGGAAATTCAATTTACTCATTATGAATATCAAATTCCTACAATTCCGCACCTTATATTTGTATCATATATTGGTTTAGAAGAGTAATAGGTGTTTTAGGAGTTTGTTCGAGATTTGCCTAAAACATTCACTAAATGACAATTACCAAACATCAATGATTTATAATATTATTACATGGGTGGGCCTAATGTCTCACAATCAAATGAAGAATATAAATTACACTTGGTACTATCTATATTAAATGATGGTTTTACATTTCTAGTGGAAGACACCACAGAGGTCAACATTGTACAACTGGTTATCCTAACAATGTTAAAATTTGTACATCTCTCATTATAAAGTAATATTAATTTATCATCATTATTTAAGAATTTATTTATATATTTATAAGGTATTTTGTTGATATTAGTGGGCTAGATCCATCTTTGGTCATACACTATCTTGCTATGCACCCAGATACTAAGCCCATTAAACAAAAAATATGGAAAATGCATCCACACATTATCATCTTCATTAGGAAAGAATTAAAAACATTATTGGGGTCTAGATTCATTCAACCAATTAATTAATTATAATGGATATCCAATATTCTTTTAGTCAATAATAAACATATTTAGATATTAATCTATGCACACCAAATATATCAACAAAGCATGCCCTACAAATGACTTTTTGTTACCCAACATTGACATGATTGTGGATTTAACAATAGGATAAAAAATACTATCCATCATGGATGGTTTTTAGGATATAATAAAATAAAAATATCACCAATAGATCAACATAATATAGTGTTCACCACTCTATGGGGAACATTATGTTATCATGTGATGTCATGTATTTGAAAAATGTGAATACCACATATCAATGTGAGTACTACATATCAATGTGAAATAATTGTCATCTTCCATGACATAATGTGTGATATTTTTAGTAATATATCTATGGCATTCTAAGAAATTAAATAACATGGGTTGGGCATCAAAATGATCTATAGAGAATCTTTGAGAGACTTCATGAATATAATGTGCACCTTAACCCAAATAAATGTGTATTTGGATTCACATTAGGATAATTGATATTCTTCCTTATTTATTATATAGGAATTGAAGTTGATCCATCTGAGGTTAAGGGTGTCAAAAAAATAATTTCCCTTATAATATGAAATATATTTACAACTTGCAAGATAAAATCCAATCTATTCATCGACTCATTTCCTAGCTTATTGTTCACTATCATCATTTCATTCACTTATTAAATAAGGACACAACTTTTTAATGAAATTATAACAATAGATATAAATTTGATCTATTAAAAACTTATTTGGAAAACAACTATTGTCAACCCCATTAATGCTTTCAAATATCCTGTTATTTTATATCATAGTAATAGAACACACCTTGGGGGTACATTTGGATCAACATGATGACCATGTAAAATAATGTGCAGTCTATTATTTGAGTAGGTAAATGATCAATTATGATCACAATTATATATCAATTGAGAAGGTGTGTTTAACGGGGTTCTTTTCATTCCATAAACTACATCACTATATGTTGAACAACAACACCACCATAATTCTTGAGGTTGATCCCCTCAAGTATCTTCTTTCTAAATATGCATTGACAGGTCATATGTCCAAATTAATTATGATTTTAATTGAGTTCAACATTGAATAAAATAATCATCAGATTGTTAATTTAAAATTACTCACATATCAACCTGTTTAGGCACTATTTTTTTATACCCATCCTTGAATATTCATTTCTTGGATGATTTTATCTTCAATATTAAATAATCATGTTAGTGAAATCTATGATTTTATGGTTATTCCATAACCTATGGTTTAAGAGAAGATATTATATTCATTATGTTGTATGGGGTCTCATTCCCAAGGCTTTTAAAATTGATTTTCCATAAACCAATAATATTGCATAATATGAGACACTTATTGTAGGGATTTTCCTCATAGTATAGTGGAACATTAAATATTTGAGTGTTTATAGATATTCTGATTTTATTATTAGTCAAATTTCATATCATTATCAAATCGAAAAGGATAATATTATTCCCTAAAAATGCATCGTTGATAGTCTCAAAGAGAACTTTGAATGTATCCAATTTGATAAAATACCTAGAGCCAATAAAATATCAACCAATGCCATGGAAACCATGGGTCATTAATGGAGGTAACTTCTAATGTATATGAATATTAGTTTCTAATTAAAAAACTTAGTATGAATTACATTCATATTGACATAAAAATGGAATTTAATATTATTTTTCATAATTCCCCTTGGTACCAATATGTATATACCTACTTCTACGACAACATTATTCTCATTGAATAATAACATAACCAAAAATATTACTTCATTCATCACACATATTTTTACACTTTACATGGTAGTAATAGTTATCATTGATGTTATGATGGGATTCTTCCTTGATGTTTAGACTCATGTGAATATAAATTAGCACTTAAATATGTGCACAAAGGTCTTTCTAGTTCCCATACAAGTGTAATGGTCCTTTCCATGAAAGTCCTTTAGAAATGATAGTATTGGCCCATAATATAGTCAAATGCAAGTTCTTATGTCAATAAATGCCATACTTGTCAAAATGATGGTGATATAATTTACACTCCTCTCCAGAATTTCATTAGATCACTTCTTAGTGATCATTTTATATATGGTGGCTCAATATCATAAGATAAACCCCACCTATATCAATAGCCATAAGCATATCTTTACTATGACTAAGTATTTCACTAAGTTGGTTTATGTAATCCCTCTCAGTTATATAATTGGTAATCAAATGTCCAAATTCATTATGAATAATCTCATTTTATCCTATGTCATTCCCTCTACCATTATATTTGATAATGGCAAGTCATTCAAAACTAAGGATGTGAAATCCCTCTGCACATAATTCCATATTAAACACATATGTTCAACTCCCTATTATCATTGATGTAATGTCCATGTTGAGGAATCTAATAAAACTATTATTAAAAATATTTAAAATATCATCAAATATATTTTTCATGATTGAAATTTTCAATTAATCCTTGCCTTTTGGGCTTACCTTACAAATATATACATGCCTACAGGTAAAACACCCTATTACCTAGTCTTTGGATTAAAATATATTATTACTATTTAGATCAATTTTTCCTCTCTATGTTTCTAATAATACGGTATCATTGATGATGACGAGTATCGAGGATGTAGGATAAAAGAGATAGGAATACTGGATGAGAATTGGATAGCTACCTTAAGCCACCTCAAATAATATAAAAATTGATTATGTTGTAGTTATAACAAATGCATCATTTTCAAATAATTTGAAGTCGTATATATTGTATTGAAAGAAAACTATAAAAACATTGATGTGGATCATGAGAAGAGAGATAAATTTGATCCAAATTGGTTGGGTCCTTTTATTGTCATATAAAATTATGGTTCTAGTGAATACAATTTATCTACACTATAAGAGTATCAGCTAGATAAGCACATGAACATTATGCATCTAAAGAATTTTTATGCTTGATTTATTTATATGTTGTCTATGAAATATATATTTTGGGACATTTACCTCACATCCTTTTTCATTTCCCTTCCTTTCCATTTTACATTCCTATGTTGTCATTATTATTGTTTCACATCCTATTATTATCCTTAATTTTATTACAACATACAATACTACAAGTGGATTCAAATCATAGTTTGGTAATTAGTTGAAATTTGTTCATCATCATTACATGTTTATAGGAAACAATTTAGAACATCTGAATGATTGAGCATGATTTCCCTATTTGGTAATCCTTGATGAGATTATTTTATCTATTTTATTATCTTTATCCTTATTTCAAATCCCACCCATTACATCCTAATTTGTTATTGAGTGATGTTATTTTCATAAATCAAACTACAATTTCAACCAAGTTATATTTTATTTCAGCCCCTGAATAAGGTTTTTTCTTCCTCTACGAGACAGTTCCTTATACATTTTTTATATTCCTATGTAAATCCTATTTGGATAATACTTTTGTATATAAACTATTCTAAAAAAATTTAAAAATATAGATAAACATTAAAAGATACTAAAAACTAAAAAAATTAAAACTCTCAAATAGAGATATAAAACCACAAAATATTTGCATAGTTTGTCCTCCTATTAACTAGTGCTCCTCCTCTTGGTTTTGTTTTCAGTGACAATTTTTTTAGTATCATGTAGATACACCAAATTTTAATTGATCATCTCATAGGTGGGAAAAATAATTATCTACATCATGACTTCTTTATCCAGTTCAATAAAATCTAATGATTCAATCAAATTTTCCTCATTGCATTCCCCCTTGTGTTTACCTATGTCTTGGATGGTTATTTTTCATTCCAACATGATCATTTTAATGAATATTGGAAATCATTCATTACACTCCAATTCCTCATAGAAATAAATTGGCTCATGGACTATGTAGGAAATGCTTGGCTATATGGGGTAGCTCTAGTCAGCTCTATCATTGTTATTCCCTTCTTTATTTACCCATATTTATTATTTTATGCTCTCACCATTTTATGATCCAATTATTCTATGTTATCTCTAGTTTTTGATCCAATTATTTTACTCTCTCATCATTTTATGAGACAAGTATAGTATGCTCTCTCCATTTTGAGAGTGATTTAAATATCTTGCTTTTACAACAATTTCATACTAGTCATTATCATAACCTTTATTCACTTTCATTTCTAGGATATCTACATCAATTTGAGGTCTATGATAGACTATGTATTTGATGTCCATTTACAACTGACATTTATCATCAATTCGACCACTTATTCCTTATTCTTTAATTCCCTTCTTGGGGTAGAATATAATAATAAAGTCTTATTATCGCATATACATAATGATTATTACATGTTTTTAATTAACTATGTTGGATTTTTTGATTGCTTCTATGTTTATTTTATTAAATTATTTTTCTTTGGTTTTTTAAATTATGTTTTACACTTCAGTCTTGATTATTTGAATATTGATCTCAAGTTGTTAACATTTATGTCTAAACTATTTATTTTACTATGTCTTTATTTATTACATTATGATTTACACTTAGGTATTGAAAATTTATATCCTAAGCTTCAGCTATTAGTATTTGTATCTGAATTAGTCTTTATGAAAGAGGAAATAATGTTATCATGATTAATTTTATAATTATAATTCCTATTGTCATTTTAAAAATTAAAAATCAAGTTCTTGAGACATATATACAATGAAATATGAAGAGAAATAATCCACTTACAATATGGCTAAAATGTGCTCATATGCAAACATCAGAACATCATCATCTTTTTCTTAATAAAAAAATTAATTAAATAATATGGATACATATATTCCAATCATGATACACATCTACCATTAACCATATTTAACTCATTATAAAAATTTTACATTTTGATCAAATTTTAAAACATAATCAAAATTAATCAAATTTAATATCTAGATCAATGGAAAATATCATCATGGAAATTAAAACAATAGAATCATGTTAAACAAATATACATCCACACTTATATCAAATATCTATTACACATCATGATTCAACATCAATGAGACTCAAAGTTACATCAAATATATTTCAAAATAATATTATATTCCTTATAAATCATGTGATAAGAAATGAATATATGTATATATATATAAATAATGACTACACATTGATATATACACATCACATAATACAAAGTACAAATCAAGAATACTAAATTCGATCTGACTTTGGTCATCTCTAAGAGATTTCATCTATGATCTATCTTGATAAAATGTCTATCATGTACCATGTGGTGGTGTTTGATGTGGTGGACCGATTACACTAAGCAACAAGGTAGGTTGTGTTATTGATATCTATGATTCCTATGTAAAATGTGACTTATATGTATGGATTGATCTTTGAATCTAAGTATGCTAATGGAATACTAATACCTACATCCCTATTGGTATCACCAACTCATATAGACTATGATAATAGTTAGCCTCATCCTTGGCCTATATCACATCATCCTTGGCATAAACCACTTATGTTAGTGACCTAGATAACCCCTAATTAGAGAATATTTATCTCACCTCATGAAGATATATTGAACCCTATTATTAATCAATATAGGGTTTATAAAAATATTTAGAGGCACAAATAATTATCTGAACCACCTCTCAATTCCTAATAGTTTTCACTAGCTATGCATATCTCATAGTCAACTATATGAATAGTTGTCATCTAGGAAACCTATATCTGCAATGTGTAAATATTTATCTCTCTTAATGATGACACCCTATAATCTTGTGTATGTACCCTAGGCCCTTTCTAAATATATCTACAACCCAACCACCTCCTCCTTCATCCCTAACATCTATGTAACTTTGACTTCTATTTCCATCTCTAATCTATTTATAATAGCTTGGACTCCCTTTGATATTCTTAGTTTTGATGGTCAAACCTAACATGAAGTCTACTCCAATTCATGTCTTAAATATCTTTTAATATCAATAGTCACCTTGATATCTTTTGTCTTTATTTATACCTACACTTCATCTAGATTAGGCCTCTCTAACATCTCAATGTCATCATCTAAGGCTCCTCACTAATATTGTTATTATTGTTGCCATTAATAATACAAGTAATCTTCAATTTGTATTCAATTATCATTGGTATCACCTATTATAAAGATACATATTCCACATATTGTGGTGTTGCCCATATCTATAAGGATTTTTAAACTAGTCTTTATACCTATACATGTCTAGGCACTATCCTATCCCATCTTTGTTTATGCTATCTTGACTACTCACAACCTATAGGTCTAGATATAGTTAGTATCTCATGTCTAAAATTATTCTACTAATATGCATAAATACCACTAAACCTTGCATCTAATATCCTTCCATCATAATCCTATACTACTAGTTGTAATATCTAAAAGATCATAGATGATGTAACCCTTGATATGGGAGGCCTCTACTTGATAATCACTCACATCACATGTAAATATTAATTCCATCCACTAGGTACATATTATCAGTATGCAAACTACCTCTGAATTTGATTAGGTCATTATCTCTCTATTGTGAAATCATAGCAACCTATAATATAAAAAGGAGTGGTCATATATCAGGTCCAATGGCCATCCTATCATCAGTCAAATCGGATATACATTTATGGATATCATATTAAATATCCATCTACCATCTCATATATGGCTCATCAATATAAATATATGTTCCCTTTATACCCTTTTCAACCTCCTCCTATCAAATATTAGTCTTAAGCTAGTGGATCATCTATAGTACTCTATTATATATGCCCCATTTTTCACTCAATACTGATTTGCTCCTAAGTCTAGACCTCAAGAAATGAATAAGGCCTCATATTCCTATTCTTACAATAGGACACCATGTGTAAATATATATAATTGTTTTAATACTATGGTTTCATAGGCAAAGTAGGTGGTTAGATCATTCATATATTGAATGGATACTACTAGGCCTATGTGAAAAAATTATATTATTTGTTTAGGAAATAATGTGAGTGACAATGGCCATCAAGATCACCTAATCAATGGATGTTATTTTTTCGCATATTTAACTTCTAGGAAGGTTGGGTCCTCTAGTGCATCTATATCCACCACTCAATAATCAGTAACAATGTCAATCATGCTAATAATGTCTTCCAACACTAATATTTTGCCCTATTGTATTTAATGTATCATGGATCCATAAAGAGGAATATGGAGTACCCTAGACACATCCTCCAATGTAAATTTTGCCTCTCTAGTAGGCAAGTGTAATGTACTCATCTCTGAGTACTAGTGCTCAAATATCATAAAAAATTCATCCCTATCCACTTAAATAATTATCATATGCACTAAGTGTCATAATATAAGTGACTCTATGGAGGTCAAAGTCTCCTTACACCAAAGACATGGGAATCATAAGACACATGATATTCACTCATGAGCTTCAGCACTATGAATTGCTCTTACCAATCACAAAGCATGTCATCACATGTAGTCAAAAAATATCTATATAAAATTGATAACAACTTTATCAAAAGAAGTATCTTAACATATGAAACATAATTATGATTACCTGAAATAGCAATATTTTACATTCACATCAAGTATAAATTTCCTTTTCATTCAGTCCATTTGACACTTAGGTGATTGAATGATTTTAGAAATATCACTATTTAGCAAGGTTTTCTTAGTGTTTTTTAGTGATATATCATCATTCCACATGGTGTTACACTATTTTCTTAGCTCTTTTTCCATTTACTTGAACTCACCACGTCATAAATTTATAATACCATCTTACATGGTGTTATAATAATTTCCCTCTCTTTCCCAATGTTTGGGTTATTTTTTCCCAAATCAACATTTTCATTGTTTTAACATTTCTCACCAATTTTGGTGATATCATTGATTTATTCACGATACCACTAATTTGGTCATAATATCACAATTTTATTGGTGATATCACTATTTACATGCATGATAATATCATTTTAGGTGTTTTGAAAATGGTGGATTCATTATTTCTCTTATTATAAAGAGCATTAAATTCTATTAATACAAAAAAAAAAATCTAAAAAATAAGGGTACTTACCAAGTGTTCACTCCTCATTCATTATTTGTACTTGTGGACCTATTCACCAAGGTGCCTATGTCATGGAATGTACACTATTTCACTCAAAGATTTCACATACAAATCCAAAGCATAATATTTCAAGAGGAGAGGGTTAAAATGAAGGATTTTCACCCCTCATGCATTTGTTTATATCTCCAAATTTTAATTGTTTTCCTCTATAACCCTCCTATTGCATTATTATTGTTCCCTAGAGGCCTATTTATTACTCAATTTTCCACATTTTACCCCTTTCTCTTCTATTTTATCTATTTATTGGCCTCATCTTCCATATAATGTGTTATTTTATTTCTTTTAAAGACCCATCCATCATAATTATTTATCTTCCAATCCCTTGAGGGGGAATCCTTGGGTTCATAAACATTGTTTGGGGTGTTATTGTAAACTCATTTACATGTAATTGAGTAATAGTAATAAACAAAATGTGGACACATCATTCTTCAATCATTATAAGATCATTTTAATAACTTTTTCATTCATTAAAAATTCACTACCTTGTGTAGTTCTCATAGCACCATTTAGAATAGGGAAAAATGTAGACACTCCACTTTCATCACTTTTGTTTTGAAATTGAAAATCTGAAAAAAAATTTAAAACAATGCACAAATCAATTTATAAATCACTAAAACATTCAAATTGACACAAACACTTAACATTGAGTGTTACTAAACACATTGGGGCATAATTGATCAGGGAAATACACTATAGTAAATCATCACCCTCATCTAATTCGTCCAAAGTCAAATATTTATTTTGAAAGTGACATTCTCAACTAATTAAGTGGAATAATTAATATAATCTTAATAGTTAATAAATAAAATAAAATCTAATGAGAATTAATTACCTACTC
>JARHVA010003238.1:332500-357500 GCA_037957365.1 Torreya grandis
TTAGATGGATATAATAAATTATCTTTTGGAAGATAATTGCTTGAACATGGAGAAATCATCAAAACTAGTTACTTTTATAATAATCTATTTTGAAAGTTCCACATTCCAAATATTAAGATTTAAAAAGTTAAAACATTGAGTGAATATAAAAAGAGAGAGAAATATAAAAATAAACAACACAAAATTCATACAAATGAATGTACTCTAAACTTTAAAAATATCATACAAACATAAGTTGAAGAAGATAATGACTTTATTGTAGCATATGCATCTTTTTAGCCACTTAATATGATTTAAAATTATAAATAGCAAGTAATGCTAAATATGATACATAAATTAAATCCAAATGCATAGACATATTGAGTCAAATGGATCCTCCTAACACTTATAAGTACATAATCAAACCAAACACCAATCACATGCATACATTAAAAAGCATAAAAACATGTACTTTTAAATCACCAATATACAATGATTCCTCCATAATTTTGATCAATTATTGTTGATAATTATATACATATAAATTTTCATGCTTTTTTTTAATACTAATTCAATCTAATACATCCTAATTTCCTATTACTAATCTCTATTAGTCACTATTATAATATTTACTACATTATTTATTACATATAAAAACCTTGCCCCTCATTCCACAGCAGTTAATTCTTCTAAATCACATCTTATTTACCACTAATCCCACTTATCAATTATTTTATGAATTTAAAATTCACTACTACATACTATCACGTACACCCATTTTATCCTACAAACCACATTTCTAAACAACATCTAATCTCCTTAGATTATCATTAGTCCTCTTTAATGCATTATAGAGATCTCCATATCCTATAGAATCTTCCATCATCTTCCACCCTTTATAGAGAATTATTTTATAAAGACTCTAAGGAATTTTAAATTTATTATAAATCCTTCCTCATCATCTATATAAAATATTCAACCTCCATGCATTTGTAACTAAAATATGAGAGGAAAAACTTATGATATCATGCCAAAAAAAATTATTGTCCTTAAGCATTGATATCCTCCATAGCCAACATGTTGTCAAATGCTTTAGTCACCAGACAATATAATATTTGGAGGTAAATTGATTTCAAGATTGAGGTATAACTATTTTATTTAATTTTTAATTTTCATTATCTTTTCCTAATTTTCTCAATCATTAACATTCAGTTAGGATTTGGATTTGTTATCATCATTTTGACATGCTAGAATTGTCATTTTGCATTTGAATCATGATTCTAATTTCACCTAATACATAAGTGGGTAACCAAAGTGCAATCCTACATTAATTTGTTTTTCTTGAGTTGTTATGAATCTTAACAGACTCATTAGAGGACAAAACTGAGGTGAGGCTCCCAAAATTTTGTGATTTCCACTTCCAAACTGAAACTACACTATTCCTCTTGGTAACTATGATTTCATCTTCTAAAATCATGACATCATGATTAACAATCAACTTGAGGCTATATAACCATGATATTTTAAATTAAAACCTTGACATTGATATTATGTTACTCATCATTGGCTTGTATGTATTTGAGTTCATAGGTACAAAATCATGTTTGTGTAAGTATGATATTATGAACAATAAATGTGACATATCCAAAATTAGTTGTGACATCAGCTAAGTATAAATTCTAATTTTCCTATTCTATGTTACTTATAATATCATGTTTCTAATTCCATGTTATTTTCATAGAGCTGTTATATTATTTCTCTATGCCATAATGGTTTTCTAAATGTTTTTAACTAGCAATATTTTTTTATAAATATCATTCCTATGTATCTACAATAGTGTATTATACAAACATGACATTGATTATATAACATGCAACTTTAGTGTGTATATATTTTTTCTTAATCTAACACTTATTTCTAGGTTAATCATGAATAATCCTATTTAATAATAATAATCATTTGTTTTGTAGGCTGCTTGTCAAATACATGTCATTTTTAATCCATTTTACTAATTTTATTGTCACATATTAATTGGGTTTAATCAATTAAATTGTTTGCTTATGTGTCAATTTTTTTTAAAAATCTAGGATACTTTTTTGGCTACCTATTTGTCACCCAAGGCTATGATGATGTATGGTATCCCCTTGCACCTATAGTTGATTATTGGGGATTAAAAACTATCAATAAAACTCCATATATTTATTTTATATGATGTAACATATTTTAGATTTGAAACCCACACACATTTCATAGTTTTAGAGGGATTGTGAGGCAAATTTTATCACCATGCAGAAGACAACATTCCATGTTCTTTTAGAATATAAATATCAAGGACAGTTATCACTAAGCTAAGTGGAGCTTCTCATACAAGATATCATGATTTGAGGTTATAAGAATCTAATACTAAATCATATAACAACACCCTACATGGACTCAGATCCCATGTACTAAAAGGTGTTTATGTGAATCTCTTACAGATATAGTTAAACCTACCATAAGACCTTTTAGTTATAACAAACATCTAGGATAGGGAAAACAAAATTCTTAATGATCATTCACTATGTATGGATGGTAATAGAGAGTTTTAAGACCAATATATTCCCTCCTATTGTGATTTATTTGGTTGGATGGTTTTTAATTTGTACTCTTAAATCAGTTGTTACAATTATGTTTGTGGCTTGCTTGCAGTTGTTTGTGTGTCGTTGAGGAAAGTTTTATTCCCATACCTTAAACCTACACATAAAACAAATACCTAGTCAAAACATAACATTAGGTTAACAATCATCCTGACACTTATTTAATCTTTATTATACCACAATCACCTTATCTTATCACTAATCATTACCTCACCCTATATTTCCTTAGTCAAAACCATGTCATTTTCCAATTCTATCACCCATCATCTTATCCTATTTCAACCTTTCTCCAACTTATTATCCTTCATTATACATATGTTTGTTTTAATCACCATATTTAGCTATGTTAATCATATCATTATCAATTATCATCCCCATATGCAAAATATTTCCTTAGTTGTCCTATAGTGCCTTGATAAAAAAGCTTACCATTCATCTTCATTATATCTAAAATTATCTATTCCAACCCCATCACCTATGATATTTTCATATTTCTCCTTCTTTAAACTAATTATATTTAACTATATATAAAATCCTTTCCTTTAATCATCACCCATGATCCTCATTTTAACCTCCCTAAAAATTGAGTCATTTCTCTTTTGGTCAAACCCACTATAGACTAAGTAATCCCTCTTGACATTGTCATAACCTATCTTCCCCTTAGTCATCCCTATCGACATAATGAAAACCCATCTATATTTTAGGCACACTTTTCCATTATCAAAAACACATTTTCCACCTAGTCTACCTTGATCAAGCTTGTCTACGTCATCACCTTGAGCTAATCCTTATCAAAATTTTCTTTGATTAGGGATATTCCCTTAGTCAATATTTTGTCTAAGCCTATCACTCTATCAATTTGAACCTAGCACCGATCATAGTATATCTTGTTTTCTTATTATATTTAACTTGGAAAATATCATAATCATGTCATTATCCTATCAATATACTAGTTGGAAACTTAACACATATCATCATTTTTATAACACTTATCATTAGGGCTATTTTTTCAACTATCATCTTCTTGTTAGTACTCATTAGTATCCTAATTTGAATATAAAACATATCATCAACCAAATAAATTTCATCATGTTTAACCTCATAAAAAAAAGGGATCCATATCCTAATTTTATCTAAACTAATCATACTAGCTCTAATATTATAGACCGCTTGCTCAAGGTCATAGCCCATTGTAACCTTAGTTATATTTCACATCAAACCAATCACCCTAAAGTAAATTTTAATAGATCATTCATATATCCAACACATTAATATAGATAACATCCCCTAGTCCCATCATAAATTAACCATCATCTTTTTGAAATCTCCCAAGCCAAATAACAATCTCACCATTACCTTGTTAAATAACATCACTCTTAGACTAAGCTTGTACATACCCATACTTACCAATCATCCCTAGTCCCATCAAGTATATAATATACTTAAATTGATCCACATTGACAAATAATACATTTTCACAAATTATAAGTCACCATAATAAGCTTACTTACATCTTAACCTAATCAAGTTTGAATTGCACACCATAGTCAAATTTTATCACTTGCATCTCATTTAAGTAGATCATCCAAGTCTCAAGCTAATATAAATCAAGTCAACCCTATTAAATTCCATTCATGACCTAATCACATATATTTGAATATTAAAACCTAGCCATCATCTTAGGTCAACCCTAGAGCTTTTCATAACTTTCCATCATCAAACATCAAGACAATCAAATCTAATTAAATCTTTCACTATCTCATGTTCTAGCTATATTTTCTTAATATTTCCCACTTAACACTTATCATACCCTATCAAACATTTCACATCACATCCCATCAAACATATCACATCACCGATTCAAAAATTAAACTCAAATTCAAGTAATCCATACCCTACCAAATAAATTTGTATGTTATTTTTAAAAAAACATAACATTTCTAATAATTATGCACTCCTTTTATGGATCTTATAAATGGGTTCCTAGCTACGTACATAATTAGACCCCAAAAAATCTAACTTTCTTCATAGTTAAGAGTCCACAGTCATTTCCCATCAATATTGGTTTATGACTAACCTCTATACTAACCCATTAGTTTCCAACCTATCATCTATTAGTCATAATATTTGTAATGAATTTCTACACTATTAGAAAAGGGAACTATATCCTAGAAACCTAATTCACTATCAATGCATCCCCTAAGACATATCAAATACCATAAACCCACTATATCATTATATTTTTATATCCCTAGAAATTATTTTATTTTGAGTCGAAGACTGACACATTCAAGAAATGTTGTAAAGAGAGATGTTATAATCCACTCCCTATATCATTGGAAACCATATTTAATCAAATAATGATTCTAAACACAATCATCTATCCATGTACTAGGAATTTTTATCTAACCAAACCCAAGCCCTTTTGATATAGATAAAACCAATACTATCAATAGCATAAAACTCAGTGGCATACTATTAATTGATATTTTAATCTAAAAAACTTCATCCAAGACCTAATCAACTATGACGACATCAAAATCAATAATGAATCAAATAAATCCTCTTCTAAGGGGGAATAAAATGGGATATCCCAAGATTTACTTCTTGATAATAATCAATCTCTTCCACTTCCAAACCATGGCTAAGACAAAAAGACACATCTTTTTCTATCCCATATTTGATAAAAAACCCATCTTTCACCAACCATCTACCTTTTATCCATTATATTTTATCCCCGATTTCTAAAAGTTAATTCATCCTATCCTTCATCACTAAGGAAAAATGTGAATAAAGTAATTTAGGACAACATTATTAAACATTCCCTCCTTATGGTTGTAATCAAAATGTCATCCACAAGCAACATCACATCATCACTGTCATCCATGTTAGAGATAACATCAAATTCAACATTAATATCATTTACATATAATCCCATCCATATAAATATATATCACATTCTATTTCATAATCATCATCACTTATATCTAAATATATATCAAATTTTATATATGTTGGCATCAAATTATGCACCCTAGGATCATTGATTCATCTCCTATAATTTGATGCAACGTGTAATCATCTCTCAAGCTTGTAAGAACTTGCGAGAGAGATGAATCTCTAGTATTGTAAGGGTTAACTCCCTATATCTTGTTTTCATTTCTTCTAAACTACTCTAACAACTTGATAATGGAAAGATTTTAAGAAATAAAACTAAAACAACTAAAAGGTGGTACACCACTATAAATTGTCCTCACACTTGACTAAAAATACTACTTAAAGATGAACAACGTGATTTTTACACAAGACTCACAACTATAGACCTATTATTGCATCAATGTTTCAGAAACTAGATTCAGCAAGGTGAATGACTCTTATGAAGGAAATTAATGACACCAAAGGAGTACATTAATGAATTACTTACAATATCTATACGCTTCAAAGGAACACTATTAAAGACCTACAACAATCATCTATTGTAACTTGGTAGACCATCAAGAATGCAAAGCTAGCAAAGATAACTTTTCCTAAACTAGACAAACATCATTCAAGTCATAACACAATATTGTAGTATATGAGTGGCAATAAAACTTGTATTATTTATTCAAGATTTGTTCATGTACAAATTTGGCTAGATTTTCCCTATCAACCAATGGAGACTGCTAAAACAAACCAAAACAATGCATATTTATAGCCTGAAGAGAGAGAACAAGCAAGAGGAAGTAAAATGGTCATTTAGACATGTGTCCATTTCATAAAGGGAGTTAAATTTACATGTGAAATAAAGGTTAGAAAAACCATGCAAAGTTAGGAGGTACACTTATCAGAACAGATCACAAGGAAGGTGAAAAGTGGCACAAAACTACCAATTTTGCATAAGAAACTACCTAATTGAGTTGGCTTCCAAAACATTTCTTTTCTCTATAAACATGAATTTTATGGTTGTCTAGGATAGGAGGTGTTACAAGTAACCTCATCCATGAATTGTTCTAGTCTCTAATCATTCCTTTTATTTTAGAAATGAATAATCATTTTAGACAGTTTTAAAATAGTTCATTCTCATACACCCTTACCACTTGGCACTCCAAACCTTCAAAATATGCAAACCAATTCATGTAAAAGGGGGTATGACACATATAAAAGACTCCAAAATCATCAATTTCAATTAAAAAAACCCTTTAAAAGTCTTCCCTAATCACTTCTCACCACTTTACCCCAAAGTTAACTATTTGGATCACTAGAGTGGCCAAAAATGAAGGCCTATTTGGGAAACTTAGAATGTTTTTCAAGAGATGACTTGAATTTTTTAAGTTAGTTAAAGTGTATGTATTCTCCTCAAAATTTGTTTCACCTTATAACTCTTCCTAAATTTTCACACCATAAAAAATAGTGAGAAAAGATCCATTTCCCCTATTCTGTATGGATCCATACAATAAATACACATGTATGGAGCCATGGTAATGTCCTCTACAACTTTATTTTTTTACCCTTAGTCAAATTCATCCATTTTATTAAACTTTTATCTTTATTTCCACCATCGAGTATGCCTAAGGGTTTTAATAGGGTTTAAGGGATTTTCAGGTCTTAGTCATTGTTCATAACATTGTGACATTAAACACTCCTCCAAATTGAACATTTGTCACCTCAATGACCTCCTCCAACTATCCTAAAATCCTTCAAGTCCCATGAAAGATTTTAGGAAAGATATAAGCAAAAGAAGATGGCCCTCGAATAGGATTCTTGCATTATATGATGATTCTAACACATCTAAGTCTCAAAATGATTTATATTGATGTTTATATGCCATCAAAATGTTCCTAAATCTATTTAATTTACCCATGAATAGGACCAATTACCTTAGGGGGATCATCAAGAAGCCAAACTAGAATTTGCCCCTATTTTGGAAGAAGGATCATGCCTTACCAAGCAGCCTACCTACCCTTTGTGAACTAATGGATGATGTAGTTATCTTAAAATGGATTATTGTAGCATCAAAACATCCTATTTGACCTTTTCAATATCAAACAAATAATTATAAGTATTTTAGGAGTATATAATCTAAGTTGACACCTTGTTTGGGGTTGGGAAGGCATGTTTTCCCATTAGACCTTCATGCAAAACTTATTTTGAGAACCAAACCATATATATTGGCTTTTCGTATCCCCTTAGGTGTATAAAAACTATATACATCTCCTTCAGTCGTCAAAATTAGTGCAAGTCTCTCATTTTCAAGATTTCTCAAAATTTGTCTTTTTCCTACATGCATGGACTGAGGTAGGTCTTAGACAAAGCAGTGAGTATCAAGCCTATTATTCTATGAAAATTTAATATTTTTTGAGATATATGAGGTCATTATATTCATTTTAACTTAAGGGTTTGATTAGATTCTAAGTCTAGGTGGTCTAATCAAATCAATTTTCATATGAAGCAGCCACAAAAACCCTATTTTTGCATGTTTTCACCCAAACTGACCCATACTTCTATATTCATGAATTATCCATGTTTGAGGGATATTAAAACATTTTTCTCATATCCAATTAAATATTTTAAAGATTTTTTAACCCCTATAAAACTTTTTTTCACTTGGAATCCTCCTTTAGCCCTTTGAAACAAGGCCTTTACATGTTAACTATACGAACTGAGACAAGTAGGCTTATGTGGAAAGGTGTTTGAGCATTGAAACGGTGTTTCAAGCATGGAAAAAAAATTATTAATTTTTTTAATCATTTTAAATTTATTTAAGACTCTTCACTCTTCCCCTCATGCTTGGCATTAGGCCATTTACCATTTTTCACCTCTTCCCTGCATACTAGGACTAAGATAGGCTTTAATTGGGTACATCAGGATTTTGAGGATCATGGGAATGGGTTTTAGAGATTTAATTTGTTTAATTTGAGAGAATTAAAAACAAACTTACACTATGAAAATTCTCCAATCTCTATGTATGCTCTCACCCTTTGGCTGTATTTCACCTCCAAGTCCACTGTTATGACATTGACTGATATAGTCTGGGAACAGGGGATTTATTTTGGCTTTAGAGAATTCCTATCATGATTCAAATGTGTTATCATTAATAATTTTCCCACCTTCATGTATAAGCTCAAACTGTTTCAAAAAATATCAGCCCTTTTGATCCTTCCTAGGATTCTCTAATTGCTCACTGTCTACCTATAGGCACTCTCACTATACCCTCTCTCCCTTGTATGGATAGGGTATGACCTCCAAAGGTCATTTAAATTGAAATTAATTTGGTAATAAAATGAAATGATCAGAAATAATTGGTATGAACATTTAAATTTTTTCCTCCACTTAGACAAGTCTTAACACTTTTACACAGAGTGTAAACATCAAAATTCTCTTGGAATCCTGTAGATAGTGTTGCCTTATTTTAGTCAATTTTAGCCATTCCTAGAGGCTTCACAATCTACTTTACCTTTACCCTTCCAAGCTCTAAATTTTCATAAATTATTATTGTACTTTAGACAACCAAATAATCTTAATGGGGCCTTCTAGAACAACTCCCTCTTTAACCTATGCAATTGTTTAGAACCTCTACGATCAATATTTGGCCATTTTAGAGTAGCTAGGCCTGATTTCAATTCCTCACTCCATTTTGATGTTTTATCTTTATTTATTATCAATCTAGGATATTTCATAGGTATTTATAGTATCTCTCATATCAAAGGTCTTTTAGGTTATCTTTACCAATGTTTTTAATCACTTATGTAGGCATGAATGCATACTTTACTATAGGCTGTACGTGATAGTGTTGAACTACATGAATAGGTAGAGGCATGGAAGGATATAACTATGCAAGGTGAGAAGATATTAAAGCTACCCAAAATCATGGTATAATTTTAAATCACCTAAAACTATCATCAATTTCCCTATTCCCACATGGTAAACCTATAGAAAGTGGCTGGAGGTGAAGATTTGTAAGCAAGTCTGCAAATTTGATCTTTAGGCCAAGACATAAGCATCAAAGGAGATCAATAAATGAGTTAAATATCCAAAACAAAATACTCATGGAAAAATCTTTTAGGATCATGTTGAAACACTTGAGACATCAAAACACATCAATCCCAAGCAAGCAAAACTAAAACAGCCTAGTAAGGAGACCCTTCATGGTTGAATAGGCCCAAAAAACTATCTAGAATTTTAGAATTTATTTATAAAGTATACTACACAGTTCTAAAACCTCTTAACATGAAATAAAATTAGACTAAGGGTATTACCCATCCCAAGACCATTCTTCTTGACTCTTTTATATGATTCATGGTTAGCACTTGAAGTTGGGCCTTCCTTGTATGCCAATGGAGAAAACAAGAAAAATGAGTTATAGAGCCAATTTTTTGCATCTTATTTCAATTATGAGCTGGAAATGGATGTGGGGAGATGAAGAGACCCCCAACCCACGTTTGTAGCTAGAGATTAGATAGTGGTAGTTGTATAAGTGCCCAAAAGGGCCTAAAAATGAGGAAAACTTGTTTTTTATGACTCTAGCTGAATCTAGGTCCACCAAAAACCTGCTATTGATCCCATATAAACTTCTTTGTGTTGATTCCCTACTTGTATCTGACATGGTACCATTTACCATCTGTACAAGTCCTTGAATCTAGTCCAAAGTGGGCCCATAAGATCTTTTTTCCACATTGAAAGTGGAAAATGAAATAAATTACATGGAAAGAGCTTAAAATATATTAGAAACCACATCAGGACTAAAAATACATATTTCACTCCTTTGACTAAGTTTAACCCTATTTTACTAGGGTCAACTTTCCTTGACTTGACTAGTTCTAAGGCCTAAACTTTGGACCAAGGTTGGACTATGGAGAAGTGGATGTTTAGACTAAAGGACACCCATATAAGACATGAGTGAACTTATAAAAAGTTCACAAAAAAATGTATGGGTTGGCCAATTCTTACCAAAGGTTAAAATTGGTTGACATTGCCGGCAACTCTTGGGGTAAACATGCCTGACTATGTTTTGAGACTAGTAGCCTTATCCAAATAAGGGCCAATGGAGCCAATGAACACCTAAATATGACTAACGAGGTTGTGACATAACAAAACACAAAGAAAACACAACACAACAACACAAAAAGACCAAGAAAAAATAGAAAAAAAAAACAAAGACCAAACACAACTGTGCATAAGCACTTAGGGAACATAAGGAAAACAAAATACTATGTACAAGAGAAGAGGAAAACCTTAATATAAATTCTTGATGTGTATCCCATTTACTAGGATATGAAGCTCATCTCCATCCAACCTTGAAATTTGGAAAGCATTGTCTAGCTTGCATTTAGTAATCACATATGGGTCACTCTACAAAGCATCAAACTTGGTGTGTCTTTCAGGTCTGTCCCTATCTTCATCCCATTTTATAATTATGTCTCCTTCGTTGAAAACTCTATTACTTTCTCTCTTATCAAAAAATTTATTCATGATCACTTGGTAGTGTTCCATAGTCCTATGGGCATTGTCTCGTCTCTTTTAGCTGCATAAGTTCATTTAATTTGACTGTCATTCAAGTATTTTCAAGTAATTCCAACTATTGTGCAAGTTCTAGATCAAGTATTTCTTATGAGAAAGACAACCTAGATTCCATTTCATATACAATCAAAAAGTGAGAATTGCTAATTTCCTTTTTATGAGTAATCCTATCAGCCCATAACACTATCTTCAACTTCATGTGCCATGCTCTTTGATTGGTCTCTAAGGTTCTCTTCAAGATTTTGATAACATTTTTATTAGTAAATTCAGCCAATCCATTACCTTATGGGTAATAATTGGATGAAGTACTCGAGTAAACTCTATTCTTATTTTCCCAATCAATAGTTTTAGCACTCATGAAAGTTAGTGCATTATCAAAAACGATGGTATAAGGAGATCCAAACCTTGTTGTGATGTTCTCATAGAAATCTAAGATGTCATTTTCAGTTGCCTCTTTTAATGTCACAGCCTCTACCCACCTTGTAATGTAATATGTTGCAATCAATATCTAATTGTGTCCAACACTAGAAGGAGGGTTGATCATACCAATTAAATCAAGCTCCCATTATATGAAAGGTTGGTCTACTTCTATGGGTTTCAATGGAAGAGCTGAAAGCTTTTATTTTCCCATAAAGAAGGCACATTGAGGACATGTCCTACACCAAGAATAACAATCCTTTAATAGACTAGGCCAATAATACCCAACCCTCATTATATTTGTAGTTGTTGTCTTGGGAGAGAAATGGCCTCCATCTATGCCATTAAGAAACATTCCAAGTAAGGTACTAAATTGATCATTGTCAACACACCTTAAGATCACACCATTCACATTTAAAAAATAATAATACCACATACAAGATAATAAGGAATGGTTTGTAATCTAAACTACCTTTTTTGTGACTTGTTCAAGCCATTAAGACACTCCCCATTTTGGAAAAAAAGTGATGATATATTGTGTCTAACCTAGAATTGGCATGTGACCAATTGATTGGGGATGAGTTTTATTAACCAATACTTCCTCTTTATGCCCTTGAAAATCTGAAGCTAGATGTTCACACATCCCTCTACCTCTCACCAAATTTTTTACCTATAGAGAGGATTACAAATCAAATTAGTCAAACATTAGTCCATAAATAATGAAAAATGCATAAAGAACCAACTAACTAAGCCTATCTATTCCTATGGTAATTAAAAAGGATAGAAAAAAACAAAATGAAATAAAGCAACATCATATTACCTTCCCAAATGGATTCATCATACCTAAATGACTCAAAAGCATGATCTCCCTTGATCAAGCATCCTTGTCTTTGTTAACAAAGGTCGAAAACTCCTTCAATGTCTCAAGAACACTCCATAAACCCTATGCTCATGATTCAAAATCACTAAGCTATCCTATAAATGAATCTTGCAAACAAAATTAATGATCAAATGCAAAGGATTGTTTAAATAATTTAACATTATAACTTTGCAATATTCAAGCTTAAAATTCATGTCCATGGCCTCTCTATTTATAGATTTTTTATATTGGTCATGATCAACCATGGCTGTCCATCTCAAGATTGAGATGTGTGGCCATAAATAATCCTAATATTTAGAATTAAATCTAAAATTATATTCATCATGACATTAGAAGAAGGGCTATTGAAGAGGCATGGGAGGCATTAACTAAGCATGGGTGACCCATAGTATTGATATTTGTGGCATTTATGTCCTAGGGATGTCTTCCCAAGAAATGAGGTCACCTGATGATGCAAATAATATGAATCAATATTCAAAAATAATTATTCAATAACTCTTATGGAAAATCCACTTAAGCTCTTGAATTGGATTAATTATCCTTAAACAAGGTTAATCAACATTTTGTGCAATTATTTTAAAATTGACCCTCAATTAATCAAAATGGTCAAAAAATCACATTATTGAGTTATAATTTGACTCAAGAAGATGTGTCAGAACCATATTTCCATTTAGGATGTTTCCAACATAAAATAGAAAAGGTAAATGGTGTGTACCAATGAATTTAGGAGAAAAGAGTGATCTAGAGCATAAAAGGCAAAATCATCATTTTGACTCAAAATGAATTGATCAGATTTAGCTGACCCATAAATTGCATTGCCCCATTTAGGAATACTTTGACCTAAATTGGCACTTGTAAATGATAAGATTGAATAATTTAGTGTGTTTTATGGATTTTCACCTAAAATGTGCATTTGAGTGTAAGTCAAGTAAGATTGATAATTTCAACACAAATGGTGTTAGGAATTGGATGTCTACATTTTGTCCCTATTTGAGAAGGCATAGTGAGATATTCAAGCAAAGAAACATTTTTTCAAAGAAAAGAGTTGTCAAGAAGAAATTGGAACATACCCATGATGCCCCCTCGAGAGGACATACTAGGATGAAAGAAATAACTGAACTCTCAAAAAGAAAGAGAAAGTGAGAGGTTAACCCATGGAATAAATCACATCTAGATGAGTCAATGCTTGCACACATGATTACCATTAATGATCAAAATATAATTATAGGTATAATAGGCCCTAGTGATAAGGGGAATGGAAAATATATAATCCATAAAAGTAAGGGACACATTGTAAACGTACCAAATTTGAGAGTACAAGATACACACTTACGACATTAATCAATCTTGAGATAAGTTGCACACTAAATATTTCCATCATGGGATTTAATGTGGAGATCTTAAAATAAGAGGAAAAGAGAGAACATTATACTTTAAGAAGGGAAGCACCACTAAAATGGGGTCTCTAAAGAGAATATAATAAGAAGCACTCCAATAGAGTAGATTTGATCATGATAAGATAGTTTTACCCTAATAGGATGAATTTAAATTATTGATAAAGAATAAATAATGATTTTACCCCTATAGAGCTGATTTGATTTGGACATGGTTTAGATGTTGTGCCCCAGCATGGGCAACTAGAAAGCAAAATAACTCAAGGATATAACTGAAAAGATAGGTTAAAGTGAGTGGGCACAAACATATATGCGATGGTGTAATATCTTAAAAAGCCATATAAAACCAAGCATATGAGAATGCACAAAGTGATCAGAGAAATGAAAATAAGAATGGAGATAGTTGAGCTAACCTCAATAGATATTGATTATTACCTACATAGTTCCATGGACTCATGTTCCAACAGGAACTTCAAGACAATGTAGTTCACCCAAGTTTGGGAGAGAATGGAATGAGGAATGATGAAAAATGACCAATAATTGATTAAACTCACAATGTATGCAAAGAGATGCACATATAAGCATAGACAAAGAGTTTTGAAATGCATGTTACCTAAGAGCCTAATTCCATATCATGAGCCTAGGTTTTTAAAAGTGTTCTTGAGAATCATTCATTAGAGCTAATGTTAATGTTAAGACATTGAGACCTAAGTACAAAGTGCTTGTTATAGCAAAAGAAATTAGGCATCATAAGTATGAATAACTTAGAATGACATAAGATTATAATTACACTAAGCCAATTCAAATGTGAATATTTATAACTAAGGATAATGGTAAAACACTGAAAAAAACTAGAATTACATCGATTTACATTTAAACAAAAAATAAAAAACAAAGTAAAAGATAAACATAAATGAACCTAACTTGAAATCAAGATATGATCTTAAATAGGTAAAAAATGTTTTTAAAAACAAAAATCAAGAACATCTTAATGACATGAGACCAATATATGAATAATCAAGATCCATGTGGACCATCAAGCCATTATTGAACATAGAAGAGAATAGCAAAATCAAATAGAAAAACAATCAAGGAAATACAAGACCAAGAATAGAGATAAGAAGTAATAAAAAGAAAAAAAGAGAAGAAATAAAACAAGTGGTGTGAAACCACAACAAAACACCAAGAAAACTCAAATAAACACACACAAACAAAAACTAAGATGGTGTGGTTGAAAGACAAATGTTCATACATGTATGGTACAAGTGTTACTTTCCACCACATCATAACAAAGAACAATGAAATTTTTTCCCTAATTAAAGTGGAACATTGATAGAAGAAATGGTGGAAGAGAATAAAATGATGGGGTTGGTTAAGTTGAATCTAGATGTATCAGACAAGTGGACACTACCTACATAGTTCTATAGATGCATGTTCCAACATAAACTTCAGGCCAAATGTAGTTATCACTTGATCAGGCATCCTTGTCTTTATCAACAAAGGTGGCAAACTCTTCCAATGTCTCAAGAACACTCCATAAAACCTAAGCTCTTGATTAAAAATCACTAAACTAGCATATCAGTGAAGCTTGCAAACAAAATCAATGATCAAATTCAAAGGATTTTGGAAACAATTTAACATTAAAACTTTGCAATATTTTAGCTTAAATTCATGTCCATGGCCTCTCTATTTATAGATTTTTTAGATTGGTCAGGATCAACCAGACCATCAATATCAATATTGAGATGTGTGGCAATGGATAATCCTAATATTTGGAATTAAATAAATAATTATCTTCCTCATGACCTTGGAATAAGGGGCATTGAAGAGGCATGGGAGGCATTAACTAGGCATTGGTGACCCATAATCTAGATATTTGTGGAATTTATGGCTTAGGGATGTCGTCCCAAGAAATGAGGTCACCTGATGATGCAAATAATAAGAATCAATTTTCAAAAGGAAATATTCAAAAACTCTCATGGAAAATCCACTTAAGATCTTGATTTGGATTAATTAGCCTTAAACATGGTTAATCAACATTTGGGCAATTATCTGAAAATTGGCCCTCAATTAATTAAAATGGTCTAAAAATATATTACTAAGTTATAATTTGAATCAATAAAAATTAGAAGGTAACATTAGATGTGCCAAAATCTTATTTCCATTTAGGATGTTTCCAACACAAAATAACAAAGGTATGTGGTGTGTACCAATGAATTTAGGAGAAAAGAGTGATCTAGAGCACAAAAGGTGAAATCATCATTTTGACTTGAAATGAATTTATCAAAGTTAGCTGACCCATAAATGGCATTTCCCTATTTAGGTATACTTTGACCTAAATTGGCACTTGTAAATGACAATTTTGAACCATTTAGCACGTTATATAGATTTTGACCTAAAATGTGCATTTGAGTGTAATTTGAGTAAGATTAACAATTTCAACACAAATGGTGTTAGGAATTGGATGTCTACATTACCTTGATGTCAACATCATACTCCATTACCTTTTTTATCCATCTAACCCTCTTCTCATTGAGCTCTTTTCTTAGAAGAAACTCTTTGGTACTAGGGTGACAGACCATGCCATGTATTTTATTGTTAGAAACCAAATGCCTATGATTTTTCAGTCCTCTTATCATAGATAAAGCTTGTTTCTCAACAAAAGTATATTTGACCTCATATTCCTCTAATCTTTGGCTAAATAATGTAATAGGTTATTCAATCTCTTCATCACTTATTTACATAAGCATAGCTGAGATTGTGTCAATATTGGAAAATGTATAGATCATGAAATCTTTGTTAAAATATGGATTCAAAAGAGTAGGAGATTTGGCAATTTCTTGCTTGATTGCGTCAAAACTATCCTTACCTTATTTTGTCCAAGTAAAAGCTTGGTACTTCTTGAGTATGGCTATGATAGTCTTTACCAAAATTTTAAATCTTGGAATAAACCTTCTTATGAAGTTGATATTGCTTGATAAACTTTATAAACCTTTTTGGTGTAGAGGCAAAGATAAGCTTAAGATTGATTCAATCCTTTCAGGGTCAATAGACAAGCCTTCTTTTGAAATAATATAACCCAATAGCCTACCTTCATGAACAAAAAATTACAATTTTTTGGAATAATATAAACTCCAAACTCTCTACACTTCTTAAATACTTGTTTTAGATGCTTCATATGGTCATTAGCATCTTTGGAGAAAATAGTTATATCATCAAGATAGAGAATAAAAAACTCAGTGATCAAACCTTTGAAGGCCATGTCTATTGCCCTTCGGAAATCAAAAATAATATTAGACAAACCAAAAAGATTCTTTTTATAGGTAAAGGTGCCACATTTTTTAGTAAAATATATCTCAAATTGATCTCCTTTAATGACCAATATGTTATTATATCCCGAATAGCCGTCAATAAGTGAAAACCATTGAGAACATATAACCACTTTTAAGATTTTCTCTTTAGAGGGTAGTGGATAGTGGTCTTTGAGTGACACTCTATTGAGGTATCTAAAGTCCACACAAAGTCTGATCTCTCCACTTTTATTTTATATAGGTATAAGGTTGCCTACCCAAGTTTAATTCTTGATAGGAAAAATTATCCTTGATTCAATCAATATGGTGAGCTCCTCTTTTATGAGTTCCTCAATATTGGGATTAATGGTCCTTTATATTTATCTAACCAATTTAGCTCTAGGTTATAACTGAATAGTGTGATGAGCTAGAATTATATCAAACCTTTTAAATCCTTGTATTCCCAAGCAAAGACATCATGAAACTCTTTGTACAACTCAATGAAAGCATGACTTTTAGAAGGAGAACATATGTTACCAATCTTTAGAAGCTTATCTTTGAATATCAAACCTCTCTCATAGTTCTCCTCTTTGGTGGACATGCTTACTCTTTCTTTTCTCCTTTGATCATCCTCATTGAAAATACTCTCTAAATTGACAAAACCTTTAGGTATTTTTTTGTTCTTAGGTGAATGATTTGTTCTCCACATTGATCATGAAGTTTGTTTTGATTCTTTGAAGATAATTATACCTCATTTTGTAAGAAGAGTGCAATGTGTTCATCACTTTAAAACACTTTCCATGACACTTAATTCTCTAGAATGGAGGTTCTCACAACGAATTTGATGTGAGATTGATCCTTATCTTTAATTACATTAGCAATCACATCAAAATGTCCCCTATCACAACCAACCTATCGGCATCTTTACTTGAATTTCTTGGTATAGGTTGGATACTGAGAGCCTAAAAGTCTTCAAGGATCCCAAACTCTATGTTTGTAGGATTTGGGAAAAGGATTCTTTGTTTTCACTTGGTTCCTCACTTGATGAATCATCAACTCACTATCTCCATAGTCTTTCAAACTTTTGATCCCCCTTCTCTTTGCCCATTGAAGGCCATGGACCAAGCCTTCATATTCTATCATGTTGCAAGTACAACTAAAAAGGAGTCTATATTGTGAATAATACTTATTTTTAAAAGGAAAAACCAACATGACACCAGATCCTACCCATACCTTTCTCCTAGAGCCATCAAAAAACATTTCCCACAATCCTTCAAGCTCATGATCTTCACTAATGAGTGATGGCATACAAGTATTTTCTTCATACATACAATATACTCCCAAATCAGTTTATTCTATGAATGCATAAGGATCATAAAAATAATTTTTAGTATGGCAATCATAAAGGAATAGGTCATAGATAGATTCATTTGGAAAGGATGTTTCACCACAAATAACACCTTCTTCTTGCTCACTAATTTCATAATTCTTATTTGAATTAGTTTCCATATATGGTTCAATGTGTAACCTAGCCAAGGGTTGTGTTATTATAGTCACATTTAATCCATCTCTTGTTATAAAATATAGAAAATACCAATAATCTGCAAGGTATCCTCCAATCTTGGTCATGAAGTCTCTTGACAAGCAAATGGCAAAATGAACTAGAAGATCCACCACCACAATGTTTTGCAAAATTACAAAACTTAGGCAGTCATGTAAGAAAAATTTCAAACCTTTAATCAACCCCACAATCTTGGCTGGAGTTACATTAAGTTAAAACACGCCCTTGCTATGGGGTTCATACTTCAACCCCAACTTATTAGTAACCACATTAGCCATGACAATGGTGCTAGCTCCACTATCCACAATACAATTGTGGACCAATTTGTCTCCCATAATGAGTGTGAGGTAAAAGGGTGTAGGTTTTTAAGATTTAGTGGATGATTCTAAGACATAATTAGGTGTTTTTTTGAGGGATACACGATAGGATTTTGGGGCTTGAGAGGATACATGGATATCAGCAAGTTGCTCTTGTAATATTTCCTTTTCGCCAGGCATATGCAAGACTTTCGAAAGTGAAATGTTTGTCTTGGTTTTTTTCAATGAATCAAAAATATTTAGAGAGGAGGTTCTCAGGTTTTATTTTGTTCTTGATGTCAATGAGGATGCTTGAACTTGGATTGTTAGATACTTGGTAGCCTTACTCATATTTTGACCTTTAGGAGTAGTAGGGATAGTAGAGGCTACTACATTAATACTCATACCTTGTGTCCTTATAGAGGCATTATTAATACTTAATTTTGTTTCTGTTGTATCTCCCAAATCTCTCTTTTTTGATATTATATTGGATTCTACTAAATTATTTTGATTCAAAATATAATTTTCTTCCACTAGGAAGTTTATGAGACTGGTGCTTTGGCTATCACCTTCTTCTTAAACATCCCCTTTCATAAGAGCTTCTTATTTTGATATCATATAATGAGTAGCCCCTCCTTGAGATATCAAAGCTTGGATATTTTCTCCACCATAATACATCAATTTCCCTTGAGACTATTTTGAATGGTCCACATGCTCCTATCCTTGAACTAGATTGGTAAGGATTGGACCAACAACTCTTGTGGTGGTAGTAGCATTTGGATTGTAGTTATTGGGTGGTCTATTGAAACCTTGCTAACCATGGTTTATTCATTGATTTTTGTATTGAGGAGGAAGTGTATAAAATTATTAGGGATAGTATGGAGGATTGGGTAGATATCTCATTTGTTGGTTTTGAATTTGTTTGAGCTGAGATTGCAAATATTAAATCATTTCATCCATATCTATAGCATTATCCATCTTCTTGGGAGTTGTCCTAGATTTTGTATTAACATTAAGAACTTATGATATAGTTGGAGCTTCAAGTGAGCTATGAGATAGCATAGGAATGGATACTCTTGGAGGCAATCTTCCAGCTTGAATTAAGATATTCTCAATTGTGGTGGCTATCTCATATGCCTCCAGTGAAGTGAATCATCCCATTGATTACAACATAATTGCTATATTAGTACCAATAACTTTGAGATATGTAGGAAACATAAAGATTTCTAAAGGTCTCATAATAGGTGGAAACCTATACCATGTCCTTTGAAACGTTTCATTTAAATCTCCCATAGACTCATTTGGACCTATCTTTATCACATTCAATTGATGAATTAAAGAAGTGCGATCAGTTGTATTTTCAAACCTATTCATCAAAAAATCTCCAAAAGTATCCCAATTAGTAATGCAACCACCTTCCAATGTCCTATACCAATCAAGTGCCTTACC
The DNA here is from genome assembly GCA_037957365.1 of Torreya grandis. Taxonomy (NCBI): domain Eukaryota; kingdom Viridiplantae; phylum Streptophyta; class Pinopsida; order Cupressales; family Taxaceae; genus Torreya; species Torreya grandis. Next base: position 352,899 of record JARHVA010003238.1, read on the forward strand.
TTCAAGGGATATTTGAAGTAGCCTAATAGCTATATTGGCTTGTGTAATGTTGTGGAAGTTGAATTTTTTTGAGATATATCTAATGTGTTTGCATGGAGTAGTAGGACCTTCTCCATTGAAGGTAGGGAGATTATTGATAGCATTGGTAGGGATATGATCATATGCAACAAGGAGGATCAGGTTTTGTGTATTAAATGTAATAAAGGCCTATTGTCTAGTAATATATTCAACATCTTCTTCTTCTTCTTGGTATTGTATCTCTTTACCCTCTTCTTCTTCTTCTTTGAAACCTTATTGTGGATCTGCAAAGGCTAATAAAGGTTTAGGATGTTGTATATCAAGAGGTGTTCTAGGTTAAGGGACTTAGTTAAAAGTTCTAATAGATGATGACATATTGAATACCATAGAGTATAATTCAAGGAACTTGATATAAAACCATAAATATTACCCTTTAGAAGTCACCAAATGCTGAATGAAGAATACTTCTACAATTTTGAGCTTATCAAGACAAACATTTACCTTCACATAGAATAATTAGGACTAGCTATCCCACCAGGTATGCCAAAACTGTTGGCATCAAATTATGCACCCTAAGATCATTATTTAAAATCTTGAAATTTTATGCAACATGGAATCATCTCTCAAGATTGTGTGAACTTGTGAGAGAGATGAATCTCTAGTATTATAAGGGCTAGCTCCCTAGATCTTCTTTATATTGCTTCTAAACTACTCTAACAACTTGGTAATGGAAACAGTTTAAGAAAGAAAACTAAACCAACTAAAAAGTGATAAACCAATGTAAATTTTCCTTAAGCTTGATTTAAAATACTACTTGAAGATGAACAATGTGATTTTTACATAAGACTCACAACCTTGGACCTATTAATGCATTAATGTTTCACAAACTAGATTCAACAAGGTGAATAAATCTTATGAAGGAAATGAATGACACCAAAGGAGTACATTCATAGATCACTTACAAGATATATACACTTGAAATTAAAACTAGTAATGACATCTGCATCTTGGTAGACCATCAAGTGTGTAAAGCTAGAAAATACAACTTTTACTAAACTAGACCAACATGATTCAATTCATAACACAATATTGAAATATATGAGTTGAAATAACACTTTTATTCTTTATTTAAGATTTTTTAATGTATAAATTTATCCATAGTTCCCCATAAACCAATAGAGGTTGTTAAAAGAAACTAAAATAATGCATATTTATAACCTAGAGATAGAGAACAAGCAAGAGGAAGTCCAAGGGTCACTTGGACATGTGTCCATATGGTAAATTTAATTAAATTTTCATGTGAAGTAGATTTTATGTGAACCATGCCAATTAAAGAAGTACATTATTCAAAATAGATCATAAGGAAGGTGAAAAGTGGCATAAAACTATCAATTTTGCATTAAAAACTGCCTACTTGAGTTACCTTCCAAAATTCCTTTTTTCACTATGAAACATGAATCTTGATGGTTTTACAGGATAGGAGGGGTTATAATCAACCTCATAAATTAATTTTTATAGTCTCTGATCATTCTTATTTTTGTGTGCACGCATAATCATCTCAGGTAGTTTCAAAAGAGTTCATTCTTATGCACCCTTACCACTTGGCACACAAAACCTTCCAAATTTGCAAACCAATTCATGAAACCTTTCAAATACTCCCAAACCATTAGTTTCAATAAAAATACCTTCAAAAGGCTCCCCTAATAATTTTTCACCACTTTACCTCAAAGTTCACTATTTGTCTCACTAGAGTGCCAAAAGTGAAGGCCTATTTGAGAAATTATAATTATTTTAAAGAGAATAAGTGAAATATTTAAGTTATATCAAATTTATATCTTCCCCTCAAAAAAATTTTCACCTTCCAACTCTTCCTAAGATTTGCACACCATCAAAAATGGTGAAAAAAATATACTTTTTTCCTATTTCATATGGATCAATACAAGAAAAATACATGTTAGAACCCTAATAATGTCATATATAAATTTTATTTTATACCCCTAGTCCAATTCATCCATTTTATTGCACTTTTATCTTTATTTCCACCATCAAGTTTGCCCAAGGGTTTTAGGAGGGTTTAAGGGGTTTTTAGGTCTTAGTGATTGTTGATAACATTATGACATTATAAAATCCTCAAAATAAAACCTTTATCAACTCAATGACCTCTTATAACTATATTTAAATCCTTTAGGTCCTATGCAAGATTTTAGGAAAGATATAAGCAAAAGAAGATGACCCTCGAATAGGAATCTTGTATCGTGTGAGGGTTCTAGCATGTTTGAGGCTCAAACTAACTTCTCTTGATGTTTATATGCCAAAATAATTCACCTAAATATTTTTAATTGACCCATGAACATGTAAAATTACCTTGGTTGGATCACCAATAAGCCAAATTGGAATTTTCCCTTATTTTTGGAAGAAGGATCATGCCTTGCCAAGTAGCCTACCCACCCTTTACGAGATAATGGATGATGTACTTATCTTTCAATGGAATACTATAGAATTAAAACATATTATTTTACCTTTTAGGTATAAAATAAATTATTTTAAGTCTTTGAGGAGTATTTAATTTGAGTTGACACCTCGTTTGCGGTTAGGAAAGCATGTTTTCCCATTAGATCTTCATGCAAATATTCTTGTGTGAACCAAACCCTTGATATAAAAACCATATATATTGATTTTTTATGTCCCCATAGTTGTCTCCCAACTGTATAAATCCCTTTCATTGGTCAAACCTAGTGCAAGTCTCTCATTTGCAAGATTTCTCAAAACTAGTCTTTTTCTTGCATGCATGGACTGAGGTATGTCTAAGACAAAACGAGTAACAGGCCTATTTTTACATAAAAAATTTATATTTTTGGATATATAGGAGGAAATTATAGTAATTTATTGAAGTGTTTTATTCTATTCTAATTCTAGGTGGTCCAATCAACTCAATTTTCCCAAAAAGAGGCCATAAAAACCCTATTTTTGCATGTTTTCACCCAAACAAACCCATAGCTCCTATCTTCATGCATTGTCCATGTTTTAGGGCTCTTGAAACGTGTTTTTAATATCCAATTAAATATTTTTAATATTTTTTAACCCCTCTAATATTATTTCCCCTTGGAATCCTCCTTTAGTCCTTTGAAGCAAGGCCTTTGCATGCTAACTATACAGACTAAGATAAGTAGGCTCATGTGGAAAGGTGTCTAAGTATTGAAATATTTTTTTAATAATGGGAATTTTTTTTTTAAAAGTCATTTAAAATTAATTTACAACTCATCACTCTTCCCCTCAAGCTTGGCATTAGGCCATTTACCATTTTTCACCTCTTCCCTGTGTGCTAGGACTGAGATAGGCTTTATTTGGGTACATCAAAATTTTGATGATCATGGGAATGGGTTTTATAGATGTCATTTGTTTAATTTTATATAATTAAAACCTCTCTTACCTTGTGAAAATTCTCCAATCTCTATGTATGATCTCACCCTCTCACTGTGTTTCACCTCCTAGTCCACTGCCATGACTTTGATTGATATAGTCTGGGAACATATAATTTCATTTGGCTTTAGAGAATCCATATCATGCTTAAAAAGTGTTAGGTATAATAATTGTCCAAAATTCATGGACAATTACAACCTCTTTCAAAAAAATATCCCTTTTGATCCTTCATAGGATTCTCCATTTACTCACTATTTGCGTGTAGGTACCCTTGATGTACCCTCTTTCCTCTATTGTATGGATAGGGTATGACCTCCAAAGTTCATTTAAAATTCCATTCCTTTGGTCATAAAATCAAGTGATAAACAATCATGGGTATGACCTTTGATATTTTTTCCTCCACTTAGATAAGTATTATCACTTTCACACATAGTGCAGACATCAAAATTCTCTTGGAATCCTGTAGATGGTGATGCCCTATTTTAGTGAATTTTAGCCATTTTTGAAGGCTTCACAATATACTTTCCCTTTACCCATCCAAGATCCAAATTTTAATAGATAATTATTTTACCAAATAAATCTAAATAATCCTAATGGTGTCTTCTATAACAACTCCCTCTTCAACCTATGCAATTGTTTATAACCTCTAGGATCATTATTTTGCCATTTTAGAGCAACTAGGCATGATTTCAATTCTTTACTTCATTTTGATGTTTTATAATTATTTATTATCAATCTAGGATATTTAATAGGTATTTATAGGCTCTCTCATATCAAGGGTATTTTAGGTTAGCTTGACCAATGTTTTGAATCACCTCTGCAAGCATGAATGCATACATTAACACAAGCTATAGGTGACAGTGTTGAACTACATGAATAGGCAGAGGTGTGAAAGGATACAACTATGCAAGGTGAGAAGATATTAAAGATACCCAAAATCATGGTATATGGTCACAACACTTGAAACTATCTTCAATTTCCTTTTTCCCATATGGGAAACCTATATAAATTAGATGGAGGTGAAGATTTGTAACCAAGTCTACAACTTTGATCTCTAGGCCAAGAAACAAGCATAAAAGGAGCTCAATCAATGAATTAACTATCCAAAAAATAATAATCATGGGAAATAATTTATGATCATTTTAAAACACTTTAAACATTAAA
>JARHVA010003238.1:365000-385000 GCA_037957365.1 Torreya grandis
AACTTAGAATTTGTTTGGGAGAACAATTTTTCTCATGCATATCTTCTGACATACTTCATCCCATGATCTAAAATTTAATGCAAATAAACTAGGATAAAAATATAAAAATCCCATATGAGCACCTTATCTTTAAATTTCCACATGTGTAAGATATAATACCATCAAAATGCTCACTTTGTTCTTCTTTCCCCATTACAAAATTGGCTAAGTATGGGAGAACACAACCAAATTGCTTGGGAACCCAACTTTACACATGCATATCTTGTGATGTGCTTTTTTGCATGATATAAAATTTAGCACATAGAAACTACACACAAAAATTACAAAAGCCATATTATCATTTTCTATAGACACTTTCACGTGTGTGAATGTTGACCTCATCAAAATGCTTACTCAGCTTTGCTTGAACCCTTTGAATATTTGGCTAAGTATGGTAACTTAGTGAATTTTGTTTGAGAATCCAACTTTGCACCCTTATATATTTGTCAATGCTTAAATGCATGACTTTAGATATTTTTTATAAAAACTAGTGACTAGTTTGATCACAACCATATTATCAACTTCCCTTTGACTCATTCCCACATGGATCATTCAAATTTTTTGCCTACTTAGGATCATTCAAATTTTCTACCACTAGACCCAAAGTGTCTAAAGGAAAAATATGGAAAACTATATGAACCCTATTTATGCACACAAGAACTCAAAGCATAAAAAACATCTTAGGGATATCTTTCACATCTTCAAATCACCATACTTATCCCTAAACATCTTTGACCATGCCAAAATTGAAGATCAATCAATCATACTTCAAGCATACATGAACAAGGACATTGCACACTTTGTCATTGTCACATATAATATTAAGTCTTTTCACCCAATCACTAGGACACCTTAATTACATCACCATGACATCATTGAAAACTATCCAACAATCTCCCCCTTTGTAAACAACCATCATATATAGCAATATACAACTCACCTTCTCTTTATTTAAGCACTCCCACAATAAGAATTTTCTCCCCCTTTGACAGAATGAAAAAGTGGGCACCAAATAATATTTAGGACCAAAAATATCATAAAAAAGAAATGACCATCTCATAAATATGATACAAACTCCCCTTTCCCTTGATCCTACTTTTTCTTGCCTTGACAACATCCTATTGCTCCATGCTAACACTATCTTCAACCAAGCACTACAACCAATGAAGAAAGGGCACATAAAACCACACAAATATGATGAAAAACATAAAAAAAATATGAGAGGGACTCCCCCCAATAAATTTGATAAATTTTACCTTTTGATTATTTACAAATCTCTATACACCATGAAAAATCACCACACATGATTACTAGAAATCTCTCTCAAGCTACCACAAAGACCACCAACAAAACATCATACCACTCACCAAATAAGAAAAATTAACTAAAAAAACTTGATAACTCACCTTGAAATACTAATGCCTTGATATTTTGTATAATTTGATCAAAATTCACTCTTCTCTAGACTAGGCATATCTAGCCTTCTTATATCCCTACTTGGAACTTATAGAGTCCATGATTTTTAGTAGAGACATCTTCAGGATGTGAAACTTCATATCTAGAGAAATCTCATATAACCTATTAATCAAACCAAATTACATCACGAAGCTCATCTTATGAAACATACTTCGTTCACAAATCTATTAGCCAATTAGCCCTCCATATTGACCAAAACATGAATAACATGAGAACCATAAACCTTCAATCACTGTGAAGCTTGATTTCACAACCCATTTGGCCCATTCAGCCTATTAAAAGCCTCAGACCACAACTCATATGTAAAGATACCTTTTTGCATATCCCAAAACCTCGAATCTTAAAACAAATAAAGTCAACAAACCTCCTTCTGGTTAATGTACACCTCTAAAACTTCTTGCATACCTAGAAAAAAAAATTAAGCCTTCATACCTTTGGTAAAATAGATTTACTATAACCCATTTTAGGCTTGCTTTCCCTCAAGTTAAAAACTAATAAAATTGAGATCACTCAAAAGACTTAAACTGGCATAAACATACCTTCAAAACATAAAAACACCTATAACACATAACAAAGAAGTGTATAAACCTTTCTAAACAGCAAACACTTCTTGACATTACATCAAACTCATTTAACAATCTAGAAACACCCATTCTAACCCTGCATAGCTCCTTCACAAACCTGTAGAGTAAACTCATGAACTTTTTTCCCCCCCTTAGCCAAAGACCTTCTATGATTGTCAATATCATCTTGAGCACATAAACTTGTCTCTCCACACCTCCTTTTTTTAGATTTAACTACTCAATCCTTTGATCTTGGGACCTGAAAAATTACAAAGCTCCCCATAACTTCATGCTTCATCAATAACATGACATCTTCAACAAGTCTTGAAATATTTTATACTAAAGCATCGAAACCATGATCAACAAGATAATTCCTTCTCAAATTAAGACCACTAAGATTATTTATAATCTTCTTTACTCTAACAAAAGATATATAAAAAGAATGCACATACATACCTTGTTTTCATACCAACTCATCAACCTTAAATTTTAGATAGAGACACCCTAACCCACAATGTCCTAAAAGAATGTGAAGCTAGGAGTTACACACAATTCCTCATATTCCATTTCCTCCTTGGTGATTTGATACTGATAGTTATTCTTTTTCTTCTTAGGTTTAGAACTAGACTCAATTATAACCTTGGCTTTTTCCTTGAGCTTGATTTGAACTGACTTTTATTACTCCTTTTCTATTTGGACAATTGACATATTCTCTACTTAAGAATTGTCAATAAATGCTAATAATAAAAACTCTTGAATCTCTTTTATTTTTTATTCTTTTTCCACCTTAGCAAACAATCCATCAAGACTCTTAAACTCAATAGAGATAGTCCCATTAGTCTTTACTACCTTATATCTCCATACCAAAGTTTGACTCCTCTTATCATTTGCAGTCATCTTACCTACTTGACCTTTGAGTTTAGACTGACTTATAGCATAGCCCTCTAGAGAAACTTTCTTATCAACCTTATGACTAAAAGAATTGGCAATTATTACCTTTGGTTTCCATAACTAAGTTTTTCCTTTTTCAAACCTTTTAGGAGCTCTATATCATTTGGTATACATTGAAGACCTCTTACCATTATTTGAATATAATCTAGCAATATGTCCACTCTTATGACAACTAAAACAAATAATAGCATTCATACCTTTCGACAGATTTGAACTATGATCAATATTTGGCCAAAAACTCCTTCTATCATATCTCCATGAATATCCATACTTGATTGAATCCTTCTAAAATCCTTATCTCTATGACCATACTTATTACATGTATAACAAAGATCATGGAATAAACTAGCATACCTTGAAGCATTTCATCATCTAACTAGTCTTCTTTCATTTCTCTTGACCAATTCTAACTTTTTTTTATCTTCTTTAATCTTGCTTATCTTGAAAACAAATTTCTCATGCTCATCTATCAATGAACCTACCTTGGTTTCTAATTGAATACTCTCATTCTCTTTAGCTCTTACACTTGAAATTATAACCATTAAATAACCTTTAAGAACTTGGATAATCTCATTATCATTCTTAGCTTCTTTAGCCATGTCATCCTTTACTCTACATGTTTTCTATATCAAACTTCCATTAAGAAAACTGACTTATGATTCAAGACCCTTGATCATATTTATTTTCTTATGATTTTTATTATTTTAAGCCTTTAGTTCACCAAGTGTAGTTATGAGCTCAAATTATAGATCAACTTATTCTTCATCATTGTCATCTTCTCTACTGTTTTGACAAGATTCTTTATCAAACATGGTGTCCTTTTCTTTTGAAAAACATTCTTCTTTAGAACTCAAACTTGTCTTGACATATACTAGCTAAACCTTGAGATTATTGATAACATTCTCATCTTAGTTAGCATCTTCATTCAGTGTAAATATCTATTCTTCAAGTGCGTTCATCACAACCTTCCATAATTAATTTTATTTCTTCAATTAATTAATCATTTTTGTACCTACTTAGGATCACCTTCAAGCTGTTAGGCTTCCTCTAAAGGACCCTCAATAATACTAGTTTTTAGAGGTACAATAACTAAGAGGGGATGAATCAATGATCCTAGACATTTCAACCTAGGTTATAATCCTTCCAAAAACTTAATCAGTCAATATATACAATCATGAGGCATACATAACTTCCATAGCAATGAACAAGAAATACAATGCAAGATCAAGCACATAACACATAACATACATGGGAAATCCTTTTGGGGAATAAAACCCATTGGAACTTGTAATTGGACTAATATCATTTAAAATAAGAACTAATTTAGACCAGCCAACAACTGATCAAGGAACTACTAGTTCTAATTTTATTGAGACTAAAAACCCATAAGGAGCTACTACAATTGTCTAGCTAAACACCCATAATAACTTACTTTTAGCAAGTTTTACCTTGTAAAGAAAAAAAAACATGGTTATATGTTGAGCACCAATAACAAAACCTATGACACACACCTAGCTTTGCATTGATGTCTTCAAAATCTGATGATGGACCTCTGATTATCACTCTTCAGCTTTGTTCATAATCAAACAACAAGAGCACTATTCTACCAACAAAATTATGACCACTAGGTCATAAAAATAGTCCTCAAACTAATATTCCCATCAACTCATACATAGGTAACTCTACCCATCCTTATATCTAAAATACACACATATATGTGTGTCTCTTAAATCTCTCCTTATTCTTTCTCAAATATCCTCTTAAGCATATTCACCCATTATGCCTCTTGTAGGCTTATTAGGTCCAATGAACTATGTGATCACTTTATGTCTAATGTCTAATCCTCTTCACTATCTACTAGTCCTCACTAACCTATACATTCTCGTTCAAATTTTATCTCCTTTTATTGCCTCCACACTCGTACTTCCTCATTCAAGTCTTAAAAGTCTGCAAGTCTAGAAACCAACACATTTGGTTTCACTATTTATAAAGAAATCATGATCATCACCATATTGGTCTACCATTATGCATGTCTTAACCCTTAAGTCATATATTTCATCAGGACACAACTCAATACAATCTTCATATGTTGTCCATAGCATATATGGGTTACCCTTAAGCAACTATACCTTTTAAATAAGGCCCTTATAGCTCTTGTAGGTCTCATAGAGACTTATTCACCCATTTAGCACACCATTAATAAAAAAAATTACCTAATACCACTTTTAAATACATGGGTCCACTATTTATGTCCCTTTATACATCCTCAAATGATCACATTCATATTTTATCATCTCTACATATGCTCAAACAACTCAAACACTAGCCTGGTACATATGAACATCATGAATAAATACACAGTAGAATTCTTAAGCATTTTTCATACATAATATAAATTTATCACACATATAAAATCCACATAGAGTATCCTAATGGAGTCTACAAAACTTCGCAATATCCAATTAATCAATAGAAATCAAAACAATATCTATATAAGCTTAATTACTTTTCTTAGGTTATTTGCAGAACAAAGACAAGCACATAGTCAAATTTGAACATTAATATCTATGAATGTACACATTTCCAAATCTTCAAATCAATTTCATTAGATGTACCATGTATTCCTTTATAACTTTTATTTTTAGACTAATATAAAATTTGATGTCTATCAAAAGATATGGACAAAATACAGAGCTCTATTTTTTTCTTGTGTTAAATTAAAATATATGAATTCAAATGCTCATAGTTAAACTCTAAACACAATGCTCACATCTCGTGTCCTCTTTGATTTAGATCAATCATACATCGTTGATGTTGGTTTATATTTAAGACATAGTATGCTAACACCAAAATTTTAAACTTAAGTCACTTTGACCCCATCTCGAGCACCCTTGCATTGTTGACTCAATATGCACTATCGATCTCTATGGATTAGCCAGGTATTTATTATTCAATTCACACCATTTGATTAATATATACAAACACTTTCTCATCATTAGATCTGTATCTTTTTCTTTTTTTTAGTCATTAATCAAGGAACACTTATCCTCATCTCCTTGTTTCCTGACATCTCAGAACACACATACTCTTTTGATCTTGTGTAAGATGCTCCATCTTTATCTCTACTAAATAGTTGTCACATTGACCCATTTGAAAATACATACATAATTGGATCTATAAGTACAAGCTCCCATGAATTTTTGGATCTCCACTAGGTCCAGATCATTAACATCATGGAAGTTGACTAAGTATGGGAACCAACTACAATATGCCTGGAAAGCCTACTTTGCACAACAATATATCTTTTGCCTTGATCAATCTCATGACCTTGCATTTGTACCATATGATATAAAAAATATGCCTAGAACCTTTGCATGTGTGTGATATAATTCCATTAAAATTGCTTCTCAAAATATTCTCTCATAGAGTTAACTATGCTTAGATTTGTTTTAGGAGACCAAATTTGCTCATGCATATCTTTTGATGCACTTCATCACATGATCTGAAATTTAGCACAAATAAACTAGGCTCAAAATTAAATAAACCCATATGAACACATTATCCTAAAATGTCCACACATGAGATATATTCTAGAATAAAAATGATCACTGGGCTCTTCTTGCCACATTGTAAAATTGGCGAAGTGTGGGAAAACATAGTCAAATTGCTTGGGAGCCCAACTTTTCACATGCATATCTTTTGATGTGCTTCATCACATGATAAAATTTTAGCACATAGAAACTAGGAAAAAAATGAACAAAATCATATGATAAATTTTTTTGAGACACTTCCATGCATGTATATTCTAACCTTATCAACATACTTACTTGGCTCTACTTTAACCCTTTACAAATTTGGGTATGGGAACTTAGTGAATTTTGTTTAAGAAGCCAAATTTACATAGTCATATATTTAACCTCATTTTGATGCATGATTTTAGATCTAGTGCATACTAACTAGGGACTAATTTGATCACAACCATATGACCAACTCCCCTTGATTCATTCCCACATTGCAAAGGTGATATCATCAAACTACCAACTCAGATTTTATACTAATGAACCCAAAGTGTTTAGATGAAAACTATAGATAACTGGATGAATCCCACTTATGTAAATAAGAACTCAAATCATAAAAAACATCATAGGTATGTCTTACACATCCTCAAATCTCCATATTTATCCCTAAACATCTCTAACCATACCAAAATTGAATATCAATCAATAATACTGCAAGCATATAAGAACAAGCACATTGCACACTTTGTCCTTATCACATAGACTATCACGACTCTTCCTCCACTCACTAGGACACCTTCATGACATCAATGACAACTCTCCAACACCGATTCATAATAAAATCCAACGTTCAAGTTATCAAATACAATCATTTTATGAAATTGGGACATATCAACTATATTTAGAGGTATATTAATTGTAATATTGAGGTATAAATATTTTATTTCAACTTATATTTGCATCATTTTTTCCGAACTTTCCCATTCATAAGTATTTAGTGGGAATTTTGATTTCTTTTCAGTAATTTGGCATTCTAGAATTATCATTTTGTATTTGAATCTTGATTCCAAAATTTAATTAATACAATAATTTACACATATTTCTAACAAATTAGTTTTATAATAGGCTTGTTCATATATTTTATTTTTATATATTTTTTATTGTATTGGGTAAAACTATATGTTTTACATGGATCTAATAACCAGAAATTAAATATGGATATTGAAGGCAACATAAAATGAACAACATCGAGCAAACCAGTCAACTAAATTGACCCAAAAAGTATAGAGTATTATATAAATAGTCCCCACAAACTCTAAGAAACCTGAGCTACACTTTGAACAAAAAAAATAAAAAAAAGGGGTCAAAATTAAGCAGTAGACTACTCAGAGTTAGAGTAATTCACCAACATGACTAAACAAGTATTTTCATTGTCTTCCTTCATTTATCTTTTTTTATTTAAACTCGAGTATGTTTGCTTGGGCCTTATTTTTTGTATAGTCCTTCCTTATTTTTACCTAGGGTTTTGGGCACTTATTTTTTTGCCTTATCTTAAAATAGACTATTTTTTTTTGCATTTCGTACTGCTAATTCCTCTTTATATTTTATTTGTTCTCCTAGGGGGTTGTGGTTGACACTGGTATCTCCTTCACCTCTTTCTCCTTAATGAGAGGAAAATTTTTTCCCCCATTAATTTGATTATTTAGCCCCACTTCTCTTCTATTCTCTCAATCGTTTATTAATTTATTAGACTTGATGTTAATTACACACTACTATTCCATATGTTTTATGATAATCCTTCCCTGATGTTCTATCTTATCCTCCAAATCCATAAGTTTTAGATTAAATTTTGAATGAAAATCAATGGTATATTTAATATCATTCTTTTCCTTGGGTTATTCAGAAGTGTTTGAGGAGTCTTCCTATACTATTCATTACATATTTTATAATTCTTCTAAATAGGAATATTATCATCCTGAGCTTTACATATTCTAGATTTAGCCTCAAGTATAATCTTCACCAAGTGGGTGCTTTTAGAATGGTATTCATCTATAGTTTTTTGAAATATTATAGAATTTATTTCTTAACTTCCTTAGAGTTCTCAAGGTCCTCCTTAGAACCTTCCACAATCTCCTTGTCTACAAAATACACTTCATTCCTGCTCATTTCTTTCCCTTTCTTCACAATGAGAAAAATAACACCTTGACGTATCAAATCCCTAGAGAAATTTGCTTTTAATGAAGTCATGATGATTTAAATAAATTTGAACAAGAAATATGGTAAACATATTTTGTCTCCCTTAGTGTTATTTATTATAAGTAAATGGTGAGGGGATAGGACATGAAATTTACCTTATAACATTATGTATTTCTTTACTGGCAAGTAGATGTCTGGATTATACTTTGGCAGGTTCGCCCTTGGAAGGTTCTATTTTTTGTGTCTTATATGTGCCTTCTTATTAATGATTAATTTTTTAAAATGATAAAATGTAAAAAAAATCATAAAATAAAAAATAGAAAAATATTATTTGCCTTCATATTTATTATATGATGCATTTTATACCTATTTTACAATACATCATAAAGTTTATACATCCATTTTTTCACACTTAATTATTGAATTATATACCTTGATATAGGTAGGGGAAGGGTAATTTGGATTTTTATAATTTTCCATAATTTATAAATATCTACAAGTAAAAATACATTACTTATTATGTTAAGTAATCACATTAACCTATATATATCTTCCTTAACATATATCATGCTTCTTACTCAAACAAGGTGTACATATATTACATGTGTGTATGGATTTGTTCCTTCTATTTTTATCATGTTCTTCCATTAGAGGATTAAATTATATACATATCCATCTATTAATTTGATTTATGCCTTTTCTTTAAATTTATTGCATTTTATTTCCATTCACATTATTCTTAGCCACTTGTTCCATGTTGATTGTTATGTTTCATTAGCTTTGACCACTTGAATTCTTTTCCCATTATTAGTGATTACATTAATATTCCATATGATGAGAGAATTATTATATGTAATTTTTTTAATAGAATTCGTTGAGTTATGAGGGAAACCTATATACACTTAAAATCCTCCTCATCTCATTTTTCTAGTTTGTGAGCCTTGATGATTATTTTCCCTATGTAGCCCTGTGCTTTCTTGTGTTATTTTTTATTCCAAATATATAACTAAATTTGATATAAAATGTATCTAATTTTACTCTATGGGCATTATACCCAAGCTTAATCTTTATTTTATTATTTATATACACATTTTTTCTTATGTGGGAGCACATATTCCTCAAATTCTTCTCATTTACATATTATGAGTTTTTACTAACCATGTGTTTAATTTAATCTTCATATAGGGGTGTGCTACTATTAATTTAATATTATACATGGTATTTATTATACATGTATCATTTTAACATCCCATATTATGTAACCACCTTATTACATCTTGGCATTGCTTGATTATTAATTTTTTTGTTCACTTGATTACATATTGTAAATTAGGAGTGTATCACACATATTTACTTTTGGGAGGCATTATACCCAAAAACGTTTTCTATATAAAATTTAAAATAATATTACTTACCTCAGGCTGTATAATTTCCACACTAATATTGACACATTATGGCTATCATTATTCTATTGGATTTTATTTGAGCATTTTTACATATTTGGGAGGTATAAGTTCTTTCCCAAATACATCAATATTGTTAATCAGTGTTTCACATTCTATTTGGCATTGCCACATATTTGTATTTATCATATATCATTATGTTTTAATTTTATATTATAATTTAGCACATATATTACATAATTGTCTTGCATTATTGCATGGATCATGATATTCAAAACAATATTTATGCACTTTATCACATTTTTATTATCATGCTTAATGACAATATGACTCATATATATTTTGCATCAAGGGGTGGAAACATTTAAAAATTGAAGAAATTTAAAAAATTTAAAAAAATTGTTGAATTTTAAAAAATTCCAAAACATTGGAATTTTTTTTTAATTGTGAAAACATTAGCAAAATTAAAAAATATTGCTTTATACGTGTTTCATATTTTCCTATTATATATGTTTTCATTAGACTAGTTTATGCATAGGATTTTGTTATTAATATAATGTGGAATGAGTACTATGGTGATTCATAGTTTATTGTACATGTAAAAAATGACACACTAGCCTATGCACTCAACTTCTCGAGGTCTACCTAAGACAACCAACATAATGGATAAATAGATGGGTGAATCTATTGATTGGGATGATTGAGTTGAGGAATACGGTTTTGGATGATTGTAAGTAAGGGATGCTCATAATATTACTAGAAGATATCTTTTACATCATATTTTTTGTTGAGGGAGTTTAATTTTGAGGAGGAAAATCTCCAATATGTCTTTGTGTCAATGATGATGAGATAAAAAATGTTTCTAGTCAATGCTAGGAACAATGAAATGAAAAATTTAGGCTAGGTATACCTGATCAATGTCATACACAAAGTGAATTAAAATGATATGAAGCTAGTCTTTATGAGAAATAAAAGGAAATATGGATTGTAAAGCTTGTATGAGATTGTATTGATGACATTATAAATGAGGGGGAATGGATATAGGAGGATCAAGAATTCATTCTTGCTCATCAAGAGCATCAAAAGAGTTAGGAATAAGGTGTGTAATGGGAGTGAAAAAAAATACCTATAATATTATCTTGTAGTTAATATCACTTTAAATTTACTCCTAGGAACATGAGATTTAAACTTAGGGAAAATCCGTTCTCTAATAATGTATGGACACTCTTAAAGTGTCATTAAAGAGTAAAGAAAACATGCATGTTTAATAAAGTATATGATCTTGTTTGGATAATTTTTTTAATATTGTATATTTGTTATAATTTATTATTATCAAGGTTTAATGCTCATTCTCATTTTGAGAATGATTTTCTAGATGGTTGGGATTGTTTTGACAAAGTTTGAACAAAATAAATTAATTAATCTACTTATTGAAACTAAAATGTTGAAACAAGGAAAGTAATGAATACTTAAATAAAATTAAATAATAATTCTTTTTTATTTTTCTTCAATTTTTTAGATGCATCCAAATTTAAAACTGGGTTTTTAGAGGAAATATGCAAGTGTTATTTTTTTCTAGTTTTTCCTAGCTTTCAAGATGATTTATGTAATGCAATATAAATTATGTAACTTTTATTTTTGGATTTTATTATCAAATTGATATTAATTAATACTATGAAAATTATATTTTCTAACATGAAAACATAAAATCAAGTTTTAAAATCCTATCTAGAAAAATTAATAATAATTCAAAAATTATCCTTCACACATGCAAGCTAAAGACTAGTTTTAAAAGATGTAAATTTATATGTATGAAATGAAGTGACCTATGGACAAGGTAATTTTAGTTATACATATAGAAATGAACGTGGGTTTTTTTGTAGAATATTTAAGTATGTGTTTTGAAATTCTGACAAAACTTAACAAATGATGTTTAGGTGTGTATGAGAATGGACATGCGAAACATAACTTACCATACAAGGTATGTTGATGTGTGATTATATGTAAAAATCATAGAAGGATGGTACATATGATGATATGATTTGTAAATTCAATCATTTAATGATTATATATTACATATAATGGTGAATAATCTAATATTGACATTCAATGGAGTGGTGAATTATATTTATATGCATGAAATTTATTTCATCCAATAGGTGAGTCAACCTCAAAAACTATCTTACACCTAGATAATTTAATCAAATCCACATTGTTCACCACCCAATAAAATAGCCAAATGACAATTTATAAAACCAAAATATTTATAATTTAATGAATAATACCCACTAAAATTTACCCTACTGATAAATGAAAGAATTAAAATAATATAATTTTTTAAATACAGTGATCTAATATAGCATTATTTCACTATATAGCAACAAACTTATAGATTTTGTATGCTAAATATTGATTGTCTAGTTTTTTTTTCTCTGCATTTGAATGTTTTTTTTTGTATTAAATATTATATAAAAATTAAATTAAACTATTGTAGTTGGATATAATTATCCTTTTAGTTTCATTAATCTACCCTATGAGATGTGCAAAACTATGTTCCCTCAAGGGAATGCAATACAATTGAAAAATAAAACATCTAAACTATTTTATCATTCAAGAGAGGAAAGAGAGAAGGATTTATTTTATTTTAATTTTATATAATTTTTTAATATGAATTTAATATTTTAAAATAATAAAATAAAATAATACTCAAAAAATTAAATCCTCCAACCTGATCAAGGGTTATAACCTAGCATAAAAAAAAGACTATTGTTGTATAGAATTTCCTCTTGAGACTATCTCCTTTGATTAAATGTGATTGGAGGAGATTTTTTACAAAGGATGATATGAAAATAATGATAAAAATGACAAAATCATAGAAAAGAATAAAATTTTACAATGGTTGATTGATCCAATTATAACAAAGAATATCTTGTTCATGTAATAATATCTTTCCTCTAAAACTATGTAGATTTGACATGAAAATGACCAAAGGTCGAGAAGGTTTTTTTTTCAAAACTAAAATCAAGAAAACTTAGGTTTTTTAGAGATAGAAAACACCAATATTTAATTCAAAATTTATATATAAAACTAAGATACTTGTATAACAAGCAAGGATATTACAAGTGATATTTTAACTAAACTTGACTAAAAATTAAAATTAGGTGGAACAAGGATTGATAATGAAAAAATTGAATAATTTAGGTAATCATGAGGGTGAAAACAAAGAAAAAGAGATATAAATATGAATAAAATAATTAAATTCCATGAGAACTCAAGTATCAAAATTTAAAAGTTGAAAATATGTAAACTATGGTGAAAGTGCCTTTGTTTATAGGTTGTGGGGATTAAACAATGTCATTTGGTAACAAGACCACTAGCATATGTGATGAGATAACCTTGGTGGGGGATTAATAATATCCTATATGATGATTTTTTCATAGTGATTTAAGAAAACTCCATAACTTAAATTCCTACAAAGTAGCATTTTTGTCACCGAATGAGGTGGTTTTGTTTGAAAAATGTGTGGTTTCATCCTCAAGTTAAGGACATCAAAAATAAAGGAAAAAAGACTCAATATGGGATTTTTTTAGGTATTTAAAACAAATAAGTGGGTCTAGGGAGATATTAATTGGTAGGAATGTCAGAGAGAATCGTATTTGAGCATAAATATGGTGATCCTTGTATCATCATCATATATTTTAGTGTAATTTTTTCAAGCATACATATTTCCTACTCGATATGATGCCTTATCATGAATTGATGAGGGTGTGGTATTTTTTAGTGGTGTACTAAATGGAAATGGAGGGTTAGATAACATAACATACTTACATTTGTGGCCTAATGAATCCTACTAAGACTCTGTTTCAACTACAAACAAAACACAAGAATCAAGTACAGTTTAATGAAAAAGAAAAATAATAATAACTAATTAAAACATTGAAATCATTAAAATGACATATGTGTGGGGGTTATTATACCACCTAAATTTATCCTATTGAGGTATTGAATATGGGGTTTATTGATATGTACCTGTAAACCCAAAATGAGAAGTTAACATGTTATAGGAAAAGAAATATTGTTAAATATGCATTAGTTTTGGACACGAAAAATGTTATTCGATAAAACACTTATCAAAATGCATAAAAAACAAGTTTATAAATAAAAATACTACAAATGGAAAAATTTCAAAGACAACTACTTAAAAGACCTACATAATCAAAACATTGCAAAATAATACAAATTCCTTGTGCCAATTCATTTTAGATATTTTTAATCTCTTGATTTGTGGTGAAAAATTTGAGATTGAAAGTAGTTGATTGGATGAGCACATGATCTGATATAGTGATTGTGCCAGGAGGAGGATGAGGTAATCAAATCGAGGTTAGTTTTGACTATTTTTATGGTTTTCCTAAATTTTATTTTATTTTGTTATAAACACACATATACCCATATAAATTAGAGATTTATTGAATTTATAAGATTATGTGGATAGGTAGATTATAAGAATGCTCTTTTTAAAAAAAATTGGTTATTTTAATGCTTTTTAGAGGATTTAGGATTAGGAGTAGTTGATGATCAAAATCATTTTTTCCATAGATTGACTATTATGTGATCACCACATCCATGAGGCAGGGACGTGTGGTAACTATTGTGAGTGCACTAGTTTCATGACCTTTGTAGATGAATGTGAAACTATTTGGAGTGATTCATAACTTCCATCTATAGAATTTGGTGGTTTCATACTATAGAGAAAAAGAGAGGTTTATGGTATGTTTTTTGGATAAAAATATGGTTGGGATTTTTTGAGGGTGCCTTTTATAGCATCAGGATACATGGTGGAACAAGGCTAGAGAGAAAATGTGGCTACCACAAGTTTTCACTTTAATGATGGCATACAAGTTAATAACCCTAGACAGATCTGGGATGTTGTAGATTTTTTAAGTGGGGATCATGCCCCAATATATCTATCTTATACATGATATTTTAACCTATTGAGACACAAACCAAAGACACCTTCTAGTTTCTACATAATATTAGAGTTTAGACTATCACTCTCTTAGACATCTACAAGATTATGGGCTTACTGAAGAAATATTAGTAGGTGAAACTATAAAATATGAATGATAAGGTATAGGCTACTAATTAGACATGGAATTTTAGAGATGATGATGCACATGATGTGGGTGATAAATCTAAGGTTAGGAGTTTTTGGATTGAGGGATCTAATATTTTAAAACTATGAAAAAAATTTATTGGGATCCTTACTTCTTGGTTAGTGGGAGATAGGGGCATTGACAAGTTACTTTATATTTGGTCACCCATCATGTTCTAGAATGAGAAGAGGGGTGTACACCACTCATCAAATAATGACATCCTTGATCACACATGCATGGAAATTTATAGGATTGTGTGTATGGGAGATCTTTCATTCAACAACCCCATGCTCATCATGAGTTATGTATACAAGAGTATGGTCTCATATGGGAGAGGAGTTTATATAGATATTGTAAGTATTATCAGAGCCTCATGGTTGATTGATGTTTCACCTTTCAAATATTTACCCCAACTAGTTGTGACTAATACTAGCTGACCTAGTGGCCTTATTGTATCATAGGATGGTGGGTGAGTAGATCAATGAGGAAGGGTACTTTGTAGTAGTTGTATGAGTGCAATAGGTATTAGATAAATGACTATTTATAAAGAAACACCCTAATGAAAGTGTTACAAAATAGTTTAGTTTGTATTTTGTATCAACATCCCTATATCCCCAGTGGTATATAGGGGCATCATAGAGGCTAGGGTAGTTATATTTTAGAGACTGATATGGAATCCTTTGACACTATAATTTACCATTATAATGGTGTATATGATGTGTGTATCTCAAGGAAGACCATAACAATAGCATGTAGGGGATGGGTGGGTCTAATTTTTGTGACCATCAAATTGGTAATACTAGTTATAGGACAACAATAGTAGGTTTTATATGTAATAACACATCTAAAATAGTAGTTTCCCCTATAGTATTAATAACTAGTTAGGACACCAACACCACCAACCTAGAAGTATCTTAATAATAGGTAGTGAATGGAGAGGAATCAGAGCTGGGAGAGTAAGGGAAATATATAAGTATGAGGATGAGGTTAGATATGATGATCACATGGGTATATAATGTGAGGAGGATGACCTATGTAAGATTTTTTTTATTGGATATCTTTACATATTTTTTAGCACTATTACTCAATAAATTTAATGATTTTCTTTTCCATGACTGGATAGAATGTGTACACATTTATTTGTAGTTTTAGAGACATCCACTAGGTGTAGGACCATGATTAGGGACACCATAATCAATATTTTAATTGTGGTTAGGATTGAGAGTAGGGATCAAATATTGATAGAACTAGGAATCCTTGTTAGGTAAGGTAGACATATATACATGTTTTCCCAAACATTTAATGCATACCTAGTTCTTGATCTTTAGATGAGGGAGATCGACACACTCAATGTGAGAAAAATTATGGTGGAGCTTAGGTGCATACTTTGAGAAATATTTATGTGGGTAAGGAAATTCAAGCTACCTCAATCTAATAGCTAGTAAAGAGAAAACCTCCTAGAGATGAACAAGTAGGATACAAACTAGGAACTAGAGTCTATAGTACTCATCAACATTAGTGCATATCTCAATAGGAGGTTGGGATATTAAGGATATATTTTATTCATGTAATTGCATCATTGTTATTTTGTGACACATTTTACCTCTTTGAAAGTGGATTTTACTACTTGATTCTATAAAATCAACATTATTATGATATATATGAAGATATTATGGTCTATTTCAATGACTTGTCAAGGAGTGTTATATGTTTAGTTTTCTTTTATGCTTTTCATTTTATGAACTTTTGATGACTAGGAATGTGATGATATACCATGTATCTCTTGTGTTTTTAATAATTCTATGGAAAAAATGATTATACATGTGAGATATGGAAACAAAATGTATGCAATGAATATAGTACAATGAATATGTATAAAAATTATAAATGCGCTAATAGTTATTTTGTAGGTAATGATTGATTTATTTCATCTACATAATATATGACTTTGAATTTGTAGTAAAGGAAAGAAAGGGGATATTGGATAAGAATGAGATGGTAAAATGAAATGTATAACTCAAAATTTCACACAAAAAATGAATATGACTTAATACTTAATAAAAAAGGAGGAAGATGAACTTCTTGTCAAGTTTACAAAATACTAACTTTATTGGCTTCATCTAGGGGTAACTATCCATAATAAAATAACTAAATGGGTTAAACATACCATCTTTATCATAGACATGTAAAAAAACCTTTTTAATAAATTTTATTAGAAACTTTCTAATCATTATTACTTTTGAATTTTTTTTTTATACTTTTATTTGTGATCCCCTACACTTAGTCTCATCTAACTAGGAAGATAGATGGGATCATTAACAAAGACTATATGTAGGGTATTAAAGACATTTCTCCCCATTGCTAACACCATGTAACTAGTAATATGTGAGGGATCAACACTGATGATTTGCAAATGGTGAGAGTCATGATATTTGAATTTTGTTTGCATAATATTTTGATTTTTATATGAGTATATTCATTTCTATTTATCATATATTTTTCTTAAGGCCCTTACCCCAATTATTCTGCCCATGAAACTAGTAATATGCAAGGGTTAGCCACATAAGACCAAGATAAGAAATCAAGGTTACCTAATTTTTAGAATGTTAATGACATTTTACTTAGAGGGAACCATTAGAAGAGACTTTACCATGGAAATGTTTCTAAAGTATGTTGTAAGCTAACATTCTATACATTTTGAAAGAAGGTTTATGTTTTATTATTTTAGTAAATTATATGTTTAATTCATATGTAATAAAAATATAGAATGAGGGGAGAATTATGGTTTGATTTAGTGAAATACATGTTTTTCCCAATTTTATCAACTTAATTCACATAGCAAGGAGAAGATAAAGAAAGATTAACTTAGCTTGTTTTGGGTTGAAATAGATTATTGCATAGGGATGGTAGATTGTCATAAAAAAGACCCAAAAATATATTTATAGATTAGATAGGAGTGCCAAACTCAAGACACCCTACTACTTGTAATTGAATTCTACTTTTGATGTTGTTGTCAACCTATGACGCTATTGTCCTAGTGGTCTTGATTTTTTGGGTTCTATTGTGACACCCTATTAGCAAAATATTGAAGTCTTAGACTGCATAGAGCTCATTATGTGTTAGCTTCTATATATAGCACTCAATTAGCCTAGATACACAAAATCAACAAAGCAAACCAAACTACAAAGGAGTAAAATTTGGGTTGTGTGAAGAATGATCGCATAATCAAGAACCCCTACTATTTTGATTGCTACCTACATTAAACCTCATGCCAAGGGTCTCAGATCCAATGTAGTTCTCCCTTAGGCAACATGAATAATCAACATGCATGATTTATGTAAGAATGAATTTCACCTAGTACCTTCCTTGATCGAACATGCTAGTCTATGTGTGATGCAGCGAAGTTGAGCTATAATATTGATTGATTTTATTAAGTCTCATGTGCCATAATAGTAAGTGCTAGATATAAAATGCCTTGTGTAGTCCTTTATATATGAGACTCATTATTTCAAATTCAAGAAATATTATTACATTTGTATGACATTGGAAAATTTAGACCTAATCAAATAAAAGGGTTAAGACTCATCCTATGGAAGAATCTAACTATTGGGGTAAAAATTGGACTTGGATAATAGCACCAAAAACTAGACATCCTCAATTTTCAGCATTGTAGTCCTATGTGGATGTTTTTATCTAGGTGATGTGGGACCCAGGGGGATGGGTCTGGACCTAAAAGATGTTCCTAGGCCTAAAAGAGTTATGTCTAGAATGATATAGATGTTTTGGAATAAGCAAAAAGATGTCTAAGGAATCTAGAAAGACCAAAACAAGTCAAATGAGAGGACATGGCTAAATGTGAATAAAATTTCATATTATCCAATCAAAATCTCCTATGAAAGGATTGTTAAAAGACATAATATGTGTGTTTTCTTGACCAATTTAGGTGTATACATTTCCCCCCTTTTAATCTAATGATGAAATGAAATGAAGTACTAGAGTAAAAGAAAGAGGATGCTTACCTAAACTTACTTGAGTGAAGATAAGTGTGTAGAAGAAAATGGTCCAACTTCTTGGCCAGGGAAGTGGATGAAGAAATTTAAATAATGCTAGGAGAAAGAAGGAATCCCTATAATAGATGCTACCTGTACTAAATCTAAATAATGATTAGAGAAAGGAGTCCTTGTACTAGATGCCCCTTGTACTGAGTCTAAATACTACTTGGAGAAAGAAGGAATCCCTATAGTAGATGCCCCCTATACTAAATATAAATAATCTAAACTAGACTTGAGAAGTGCTTGAAGGTCTAAAACCAATGCATGTCTTTGGTCCTACATAAACTCCTAGGTCTTAGTCTGAATAATACTATGGACAAATCACTACAGGTGATCATGTAGTCCAACTTGGTGACAAACTAAGTAATACCTAGATGAAAACCAAAAATGATGGTAAATGTGTGAGAAGAAGATGGTATATCCTACCATCCTAATCTATATAATCTTGGAAGAAGAAGGACATGAACACCTATGTCATGCCCCTAAATTGAGTACATGAGTGATGCATCTAGATAATTTAGAAATCTATATAACCACATGTGATATGATCTATTGTGTCATGTCCCATGTGCAAAACTAGAGATCAAAACAATGTAACCTACACAATGCCTATAATCTACTATCTTGTCTGTAAATATGTCATGTTGTA